>CM019151.1:54692415-55152461 GCA_009733165.1 Naja naja | reverse complement strand
GCAGCTAGCTGCCAGCATAAACTTTACATACAAAGCAAAAGTTTTGAGAATTTTTAATTTCTTATTTTGATAAAGTTCATTCAACAAGATACAAATTGTTTTAAAATACTATTTTACCTTGACACTTCACCGTATCATGCACATTTTGTGATTATAAGACTTAAAATGGCTATTTAGATTTAAAGATAAGATAAACATAAAGCAACCTGTCTGTAAAATTAGAAAACATTTTCTTTATCACTATCTATGTGTGCTTATAGGAGTCACAAAACTCTGATAGTAGTCCTTCGTGTGACATTTAATTTCCTGGCAGGTTGAAAAATATGACACTTTACTGCTCATCAGCTAAGATTTTCTTGTAATCTGAAATCATCATCAGCCTTATTTTTCTTGTGTGTTTTCTTTGGCCTATTCATATGTATGTTCCCTTAATCCTTTGGATAGAGGTGATTTTAAAACTGATAACTTTTTAAAATGTTATTATTTTAATGTATTTCAGATCATATCTAAATGAACTTAAAATAGTTTAGTTTTGTGGAACTGAGTCTATAATAAAAGAAAGATTCATTCAGAATTTTTTTAAACTACATTTATATGCCGCCCTTCTCTGAAGACTCAGGGCGGCTTACAATTTTTGGGATACAACCCAATGCGCTCAGCAATAGCCTTCATTCCACTGTATATGCCTGCTTATTACTAAGCAGCAATTTTACAAAGTCAGCTTATTGCCCCCAACAATCTTGGGTCCTCAATTTACCTACCCTGAGAGGATGGAAGGCTGAGTCAACCTTGAGCCTGGTGGGATTCGAAAACTGCAGTAATTGCAGGCAGCTGGAACTTAAGTGCTAGGCATTTAACAGCCTACACCACCAAGGCAGGGACCACCAAGACAGGGAAGACATCAGAGAAGGCGCCCAAATCATTCTGGCAAACCCATCTTTGGGGAGCAAAGAAATGTGCCACTGCAATTAATGAGGTAATTGCAGTCTTAGTGGTAGAGCAAGGGATCCAGCTTCATCCTGAACAGCTGCAGAAAAAAAGCCTGTACCTTGGAGCAGCTGTTGAGTCAGGATCAAAAACTTCAAGGGTACCATCATCTCTTTCCTTAGCTTAAAGTTCTTCAGATGTTGAGTGATAATGGTTCAGCCAGCACTTTTTAAAGAATCAGACTGTGGAATAACTTGCTCCTTGAGTTAAAAGATGAGTGTTCCTGAGATGGAAAGGTGTCTATGAAGTCTGGGAGAGTGATTTAAAGAGGATTTGCCAATTCAGGTTGGGTTGACCAGCATGTTTGTCTTCATGCGTGAGCATTTAGAGACAGTTAAGGCTCAAAAATAAAATGATTCCCCCCTGTTTTTATTAACTGTGGTTTGGCTTCATGATATTTGATGGGAGATGGGAAACAGAAGGGGAATGAAGTTTAGTCTAAAAGCAAATACTGAAGTATCAATTGAAGTGATAGGGAAAAGAAAGCAGGTTAATGGTTGGCCTTGTTTCCTTTATATTGCAGTTCAGAAAGAAAAAATGGCCATAGTATCAATGAAAGTGGCCTCTTCATCCTGAACAGCATCAGGTGGGTTGAAGGCGAACATCTATTGTTCATGATTTAATCTTGAGTGAAAACAGGGGAAAATAAATAGTTTAACTGGCCACAATATTCTGGTGATGTACCACACTAAATCTAATTATGGTAGTTCCATAAGAATCCTTTGTCTTTGACAAGTCCAATTTCAACCGTTTCCAAATTTTGGAATTCTTTGCTGCTGCACTTGGATAACCAGTATATAGTTAGTGTTACTGTTCCATCCACATGATTCCACAACAGTGTCTTTTCTTAAGCTAACTGGGATGATATCTTTACAGCAATGAAACTGTAATTGAATCTGCCTAGGGTTGGTTTGGTGAGATAATCTATATATAAATTTGGTAAATAAATAAATAAATTCCTGACACCTCTTGTCCCTAGGAGACTTCAGTGTCCATTCAGTGGACATTATCTTATTGTGGAACATAGAGGAGTCCTTGGCAGTTGACACTAAAGCTCCTAAATGATCTCTTCAATCTAGCAGAGCTCAGAATAGTAAAATAGAGAGTAGAAAGCTAGTGTCCAAATGAAAGAACATATCAAACAGAGATAAATCAGATTAAATATGGAGTGGGATACTTTTGAGAGTCATCTGAAACATTTCATATCAGTGAACATAGAAAAGAAGGCCTAATTCTCTAACTTCCTCACTTCCTCACAAAAGGTTATTTTAATCTGTTTGGTAACTTTAGTTTTGTACTCAGCTTCTGGACCTCACTTTTTTGTGACTTCAGTGTTACCTCTACTATCTTCCCTAATTTACAGTTTGTAATGCAGTGTTGAAAATCCGTGGCAATTTTCTCTATTCAGAAGGAGAAAGATGTGAAGTAGGTTAAATACTTTTAAAAGCAATTGAATCTTTCAACATCCACATAAGTGAAAAAGGAAAGCTTCAAAGTGGACAGATCCACCTTGCATTATTGTCCCTCACTAATTATGGTCTTCTATTAGATCAAAATAGCTATAAATAAACAGTAGATAAGGCCCTGTTCCTTATGGAATATTCTCTCCTCAAAGATTAGAATGAGCCCAACCCTGTTGGCTTTTTGCAGTTTTAAAAACTTAGCTATGTACCTAGGTCTGGCAGTCAGAATGTGTGAAGGGACATATTACTTGCCTTTCTATTATTTGATTAATCATCATGGCTGCTGTTTATACTTATTTATTTTATGGATATTTTTATTGTTTAAATATCTTTAAGCTATTTTAATTGTCTTAAAATTTTAGAATTATAAGCTTTCTATAGTCCCTTGGTTAAGTTAGGTGACTATAGAAATTGGATGGATGGATGAATGAATGAATACAGTTATTGCCAAGAAAATGTATTGATCCTATGCAGGTAATCCTGACTCCATGTAGGGGCCATGACTGATTTAAAGAAATAAAACACATAAAAGTATTAGATAGAACCAATGGTTTAGTTTTTAATTTTATATCAAATCTGATCTCATTATAAGCATTCCAGATTTTCATGTAGGAAATGCAAGAATATATGCTACAAATATATGGCTGATGTCTTGTGTATGAGAATCTAGGGTCAGGTCACCGTCAATTTGGCAGCCTTCATCAAATTATATTTCATACATCTCAAGGAAGAAAAATAGATCAATGTTAGCTTCATAATAATTGTAGTTATTAACTTTAAACTCCTGAGACTGTAGAACCTCATATACACATTTGATCAATCTTAATTAAATTTTCTGCCTTAAATAAGAATCGTAATTTACATTATGTGATATATAGAGGAGCACACATAAAAAAGAAATCTCATCATGCATGATTTGTGTATTTGTTTGTTGAAAGTGAAAGTGAAAGGGACCTTATCTATAGCCGAGTTTCCTGTAAATTCCATATAAACTGTATAGTCAGTACTTCTTCACTGCTATAACTCTTAAAGAAAGATACAATCTCAGAAGTAGATTTAAGATACAGAACTGTAATTTATAAAGTGCTGTGAAAAAAGACCACTTAAAAGAAATTCTCTTCCAAATTTTAAAGCATATACAGAAAAATATCCCCACCACCACCAGAGGGGCTACTTAGCAAGTGACATTTTTGTAAACAATGCAATGGGCTTATTATTACCTGTATTTTAAGGGTATAAATCCATTTCCTTGTCACAAGGATGGCTACATGTAGTTTGACTTGACTATTACTTCTATTGTTGTTATGATGTATAAAACTGTATAATTGATGTATAATTTAATTCAATATACTTACATAGAATGCTGTCAGATTGAACTATATTAAAACATCATTTTCTATATAACCAAGAGTGAGCATGTATGTTTAATGAGATTCTTGCTCCTAGTACTGAAAATATCTCTTTGCTCCATTGTGCTGAAATTTGAAATGTCAACATAAATTAGTCAATTTGAATCTTTTGCACAGAATCTTTCTTTGTATAGTGTCTTTTATTTTTGATTTATTAACATCTCTTTTGCATGAGGATAGAACTGCAATGAACAGGAAAAACAGAGAGAATGAAAATATATAACAAATATGTCATTATTTTGTTGTGAGAAAACCTTATTCATTATTTTATTTATTTTTATTTATTTGATTAGTCAATTGCTTACAAGATAATAGGTATAAGTATAAACATAGTTATAAATACATAGATACATGTAAGAAAATAAAAGAAATAATAGGACAGGGACGGTAGGCACTTTGGTGCTCTTATGCATACCCCCTACAAACCCCTTAGGAAATGGGTGAGGTCAATAGTGGTGCAGGCTGTTAATAGCCTAGCACTTAGTTCCAGCTGCCTGTAATTATTGCAGGCTTGAATCCCACCAGGCTCAAGGTTGACTCAGCCTTCCATCCTCTCGGGGTAGGTAAATTGAGGACCCAAGATTGTTGGGGGCAATAAGCTGACTTTGTAAAAATGCCGCTTAGTAATAAGCAGGCATATACAATGGAAGGAAGGCTATTGCTGAGCACACTGGGTTGTATCCCAAAAAATTGTAAGCCACCCTGAGTCTTCGGAGAAGGGTGGCATATAAATGTAATTAAAAAAAAAGTAGACAGTCTAAGGTTAAAGTTTTTGGGGTTTGGGGAAGAAACCACAGAGTCAGGTAGAGTATTCCAGACATTGACCACTCTGTTGCTGAAGTCGTATTTCCTGCAATCAAGTTTAGTGTGGTTAACCTTGAATTTGTATCTAATGTGTGCTCTTGTATTGTTATGGTTGAAGCTGAAGTATTCATTGACCAGTAGCACATTGCAATGTATGATTTTATATACTATACTTAGATTTGACCGAAGATGGCGTAGTTCTAGGTTTTCTAGGTCTAGAACCTCAAGTCTGTTGGCATAAGGTATTCTACAATGAGTAGAGGAGTGGAGAACTCTTCTTGTGAAATATTGCTGGACTTTCTCTACTGTGTTAATATCAGATACTTAATGTGGGTTCCAGACTGATGAGCTGTATTTGAGTATTGGTCTAGCAAATGTTTTGTATGCTCTAGTTAGTAGTGTGATATTACCAGAGAAAAAACTACGTAGGATTAGGTTAACAACTCTTAATGCCTTTTTGGCTATGTAGTTACAGTGGGCTCTAGCACTTAGATCATTAGAGATGATGAGATTATGAGTCTGCTCTTTTTGCTTCAGCACATGGGCAATGCTAAAAAGTACTGATCTGGTTTAGGTTAATTATACTCCCCACAGAACTGATTTTCCCTTTTCCTGGAATAATGAGAAACACTAAGGGCATCAGGAAGAATGAGGGGAATTAAATTATTCATCTCTTATTCTATGGATAGGAATCATGAGCAACATGATGGCCTAGTGGTAAAGACACTCACCTCCCACTCAAAAGGCTAAGAGTTCAATCCTAGGTAGTGGCAGATGATTCTCTCTTAAGGTGCAAAGAAAAAAATACCTGCTGCAAACTCCACATGGTCTCAGGATGGCTATCTGGCCAATAAACACTCAGCTCCACCCAGTTGCCCTGACTCCACCCCTAATCAAGGGATCACAGGGTTGTAAAAAAAGGAGTTATTCTATGGATAGGTACATTCAAACAAAGCTAAGCAGATATTTTCTGATTGGGATGCAACTCAGAGCTCTTCATTCAGAGCAGAGCTTCCACTTTTTGCCTTAGGTCTTATGTTTTGAAATATTAGACACGTGTAAGTCTAAAGACTCTATCATTTTACTAAGCTAAACTTTATCACAGCTTCAGAGAATAGTATCTATTCTTGGACTGCAGTGGAGAACTGACAAAACATAGGTTATTTTACCTTTTTATGAATATTGCAAAGGGAAAGGAATTTATATAATACCAATGATGACCTCCATATTTGCACATCTTCTTCTGTGCTAGCTCCAGAAAAGTACAGTCACCAAAACACTTAGACTAGTCACAGTTAATCAACATGTTTCAAAATTATGAGCCTGTAGTCTGATGCAGAAGTTTTTTTAAACATGGAAAAAAATATCTATTAAAGAAATATACACAAAGGAATTTCAACTGATAGGATATAGAGGAGCCTTTTCTGCTATGGTTCCCACTCTTTGGAATATCTTGCCAGAGGAGGTAAGAACCTGCCCCTTCTGTTTTAGCCTTCAGGAAAAGCCTCAAAACCTATCTATGCCAAACGGCATGGGTCCTGAAGGAAAAACTGTTGGCTGAAGATATTTGGTGTACTAACGGAGAAGGTAGCTCCTCCTCTCCACTTCGAACCCATGTGTTTTGTTTGTTTTAATTTTTTAAAATTTTAATCTATTTTATATTTATAATTGTTTGATATTTTTATGTTTCATCTCACTGTAAGACAGTCAGAGATGCTTTGAGCTATGAGATGGGTGGCAAATATATTTAATAATATATGTGTCCTATTCCTCTGCGTTGCTTCATGGGATGAGTGGGATCAACAAAAGTTATAACTGAAATGATTGATGGATAGCAAAAGGACTCAGTGATGTGATCTACAACCAAGTCTTTTTTTGTATAAGTTATTTTGCAAAGGAAGGCTTAAAACCTATTGATGACATATAAGATAGAATGAGTTTGACAAATTAATCAAGCGTATACAGTATTCATTAATATAATTTACTTTATAAAATGAATGAAATCTCTGTGGCAATGATAATGGAATCTAGATAATTTTAGGGCAGGTCATAATTTAAAGTTATTGCAAGCAAAAAGAAAAGAATGAAATTGTTTTAGTTTTCAATGAATGACCTTCCATTTCACTTGATGCTGAAACAAAAAAGTGGCTATATAAAAATATCTAATTACAATGGTAATGTTAATTTTAAAAAGTCTCTGAACTTCAAGGGTTTCCAGAAATCCAACAAGATAGGGCTAAAAATACACTTAGGAATACATTATATTTTCAGTGCTTTTCTGGATATGCATTCTTTCTAGAAAATGATGGTTAACTTGTGGTCTTTGGAACCACTGAATTCCCATTTTAGCTCTGCAAGCATACTATAAACACTTACAATTGACATATTTAAGCAATTATAATTGCTTAAAATGTTGTGTTTTGTGTGTGTGTGTGTGTGTATACATGCACACATATTAAAAGTGTTTTAGATAATGTAAACTAAAACTAATACAGGATACAGAAAAGAAAGAAAAAAGAGAAAAATTCTTAAAGAAAAGATAAATAGAAGCTTCCAATTTCCTTTGCAGCAAATATAAGTACAATTATAAAATTACTTCTTACTCTTATGATTACAAAAAGCCCAGTTTCTTCAATTATCCAATTGTTTTTTCCAATCATCAAAACCATATCATAAGTGCACTTTTCTGTTTCATGCAAAAATAATATGAGGGGTATCCAATCAACCATAAATGTAAATATTGTCTTTTTTTCTAACCAAGGAAGTTAATCTAACAATTGCTGCAAGTTCTTCACCAACCATTCCTGTATTGTGGTTAGCATCAAACTTTTCCACTTTTTGAGCATATAATAATCTGCTTCATGGAAACACTTTTAGTAGATATGAGGTGGAAAACAAATGAAGCCTTATTATTTTTTTGGAAAAAAATATTTTCTAGAATCCCCTGGTTGCATGTCATATAGCACTTTATGGTCTTCAGTTCTCAAAAAGGGTTTTTTCCTCCTTGTGGCTGTTAGAGATTACTTATCCCATTTTTAAACTATAATTTTCTGTTCAGCACTAACTAAAATGAGCTCAGTGAAACTATCTACAGTGACAAATAACTGGCTACCTGAAAGTGCATTTGGGTAAAAACTTAAGATTTAACAGGATGCAAAATTTTAATATATTTAAATGTACATATATTTGAGTGGAAAATATTCTTTTTTTAATATTCCAAATGAAAGCAGGGCTAGAGCATCAACTGATAAAAGGCAATATTTGCATAGTGTCTGCACAGAACTATCATGAATTGAACCTTTCCTTGCTTACAATTAACTGTGTCACAAATATGCCATGTCCCCATAAAGTCATCTTAATCTACATCCCAATCCTTCCAAAACCTTCCTCACCTGTTTTAAAGTAGCATTTGTCCTGTAATCTCAAAACAAGTGTTCATGGTTACAATCCTGCTTGCTTTCTTCACTGATCCTTCTGTTGTGACTGCTATGGTCTGGATCAGCTCAAGTCTTACTAGTCTCTAGACATGGCCTTCCAGTATCATTCTTGTTTGGGCAGCTGGACAATCTATTTCTTTCAATCTGGGATTCCACCACCCCCTTTGTCTACCAGCAGGTTTTCTATATAATCCTGACTGAGAACTCAGTTTCATTTGGAATAACAGCTGACTTGCAGTTATGGTGAGTAATCTACACAAAGAACCAAGAGAGAGGGAGAAAGTATCTCTGTTTGCTGCTTCATGTAGCCCTTTTCTCTGAAATCTGTCAGCAAGTCTGCTTTTTAACATAGGTTCAGCATTCTTCTGGTAAAGCACTTTAACTGTCTACAACTTCATTTTAGCAGTTTACTGCTTTTGTGTAAGAGTCTTAATTGTAAAGAGTGCGGCTATCAGATGATATTGGTTAATAGTTGAGCTCCCCTTGAATGCATCCCCAGAAAACATTTGTAGAAAATCAGACTACATTTTGACAGATCATTGAAATCTGCTGAGGTAATCATCAGTTACAGCTGGCACTTTCCACATCCCAAACCCCACTGCATATTAAGCAGGGAGATTGATGGATGATCTTCGAATGGATGCTGATGTTTGGTGGGAGGAGAGGGAAACATAGCTGACAGAATCCAGCAACTTAATGCATCTGTACATTGTAAATAAAGATACCACTTCATGCAGACATTGTGCTTATGGCAGAATAGAGATTGCTAGTGACACAGTACATTTTATATTGACTTAATTTTCTCATGATTCAAAGACTGATGGATAGTCTTTAATCAGCTATGGGAGTGTTATATCAACAGATAATGCTGTGCAAGCAAGTGGTTGATGTAGCATGTATAATTCTGAGCAAGCAATTTGTTTCAACAAAATGTAAAAATATTTTTATAGATTAGTAGTCAGAGCAGTGTTTCAAATTTTGTCTCATGAATGCAAGATGAAAAAAAAATTAGAGGGGTAGGACTGTAGCCTCAATTGAGAACTTCTGGAATTTCTGTAAAAACTAATATTGGGCAAGGTAATGTCCATAGGCTTTAGTGCTTTCAGATGGAAAATTCTTCTCCATCTTCAAAATTGCCCTAAGATACTGCAGCGAGCGACCTAGACTTGTCTCCAATGTGCCAGTGTTTTTAGTTTGGTAGTGGTGCTCAAACCTGGTTTTTTCTTTTGACATCAGCCTTGGTGAATTTTAGAGACTCTGGGGTTCTTAAATAGGTAAATACTTTCCCCCTGACATCCTTTAAAAATAGAAACATAAAATATACAAAAGTATAATATTAAAATTTATAATATGAAAACAAATTGCTGTTGACATGAGGACATAAAACTGTGACATAGGGTGAAATTGTCATAACCTAAAAATAGAGAAAGTATGTATGCAAAAAGAACAAAAGTAAGGAATCTTGTCAAAAATATCATTTCTGGAGGTAAATTAGAAGGATCCAAATTGCTAAGGATCAAAGGAATACTGTCATTTTTGAAAAAGGAGGCCAAGCATTGAGCAAATGGAACACGCATCCACTCCATCCCATTGACAGATATCAGATTTATGAATCAACAAAAAAAGAATTCTGGAGGACAAAATGAGGTTTGAAGCCTTCCCATACTTTGAGTTCTCCTGGATCAAAACTTAGCAACTTCTATCCTGCTTAGCACCTGGACAGCCTAATTGAGAATGACATAGGTAAGTGGAAATAGAGGGTGATGAAAGAGAGCAAATCTACACTGTAACCAGAAAAAACGCTGACTCTTCTGAATTATTGAAGATGATTTGCATGTGTTCTTAATAATTTCCCAGCTTTCAATCAGGCTGTGTCACTCATGCTGTGAAGACCTAGGTAAAGAGCATGGGGGGGGGGGGCACGGAGACTGTGAGATTTAAATACCTTAACAGGCTATATATGTACAAATGAATTACCATGTTGAATAAAACTTATCACAGTTTTGAATGTTTGATTTATTAACTATAATGTTAATAAATTATTAGCTGATGTCTTAGCGGCAATTATATAAGGCCCCTTCTAAAGAAGCCTGCCTTGGACCCAGCCGTGTTGAACAACTTTCGTCTGGTCTCCAACCTTCACTTCTTAGCGCAGGTTGTTGAGAGTGTGATGGCACAGCAATTTCTGCTTTTCCTGGAGGAAGCAGACTAACTGGATCTGTACCAATCGGGCTTCCTGCCCGGGTACAGCACGGAGACAGCATTGGTTGCGCTGATCGATGATCTCTCTAGGGCGCGGGACAGGGGTTTTTCCTCTGTCCTGGTTCTGTTAGATCTCTCAGCGGCTTTCAATACCATCGACCATGGTATCCTGTTGTGGCGTCTCGGGGGGTTGGGAGTGGGAGGCACTGTTCTACAGTGGTTCTCCTACCTTTTGGGACATTCGCAATCAGTGTTGGCAGGGGGCAGAGGTCAACTCCGAGGTCTCTCACCTGTGGGGTGCCCCAGGGATTGGTCCTCTTGCCCATCTTGTTCAACATATATATGAAGCCACTGGGTGATATCATCCGTGGCTTTGGGGTGAAGTATCATCAGTATGCTGATGATGTGCAGTTATACATCTCCACCCCAGGCCACATCAATGATGCCCTCTCCGTGATGTCCCATTGTCTGGATGAGGTAGGGATCTGGATGGACAGGAACATGCTTCGACTCAACCCAGCCAAGACAGAGTGGTTGTGCATACCGACATCTTGGACCAGTCTTGAGGTTCCATCTTTGGTCATGGGGGAGGAGGTGTTGCCCTCCGTGGACAGGGCACGGAATCTGGGAGTCCTACTGGATCCATGGCTCAAGTTAGAGGAGCAGGTGGGAGCTGTGGCCAGGGGGGCCTTTGCCCAGATCCGGCTGGTTTGCCAGTTGCATCCATATCTGGACCAAGATGCCCTGCGCATGATCACTCAGGCACTCATTATCTCTCGACTCAACTACTATAACGCTCTCTATTTAGGACTGCCCTTGCATACCACCCGGAGGCTCCAACTGGTGCAGAATGCGGCCGCGTGGGTTGTGATGGGAGTTTCCCGGTACTCCCATATTACACCCCTCCTGCATGACCTGCATTGCCTGCCAGTTGTCCTCCGGGTGAGATTCAAGGTTCTCGTATTAACATTCAAAGTCCTACAAGGCATGGGTCCAGGGTACTTACGAGAACGACTCCTGCCAGCATCGAATACCAACCGTCCTGTATGAGTGCACAGACGGGGGCTCCTTGGGGTGCCCTCTGCGACCCAGTGTCGCTTACGGTGACCCAGGGGAGGGCAGCTCCCACTTTATGGAACTAGCTTCCCCTGGGGCTCCGGTTGGCCCCTGATCTCCGCACCTTCCGCCATAATCTAAAGACCTGGTTATTTGCACAGTCCGGGTTGTGCTGACCTCCTGGGGGGAGGGGTTGACGTTCGTTTTAAACTGTGGGGTTTTAATTTGGATTTGACTTGTCTGGTTTAATATGGTTTTAGGTAAATAGTTTATTGTGTGATTTTAGTTGTTAGCTGCCCTGAGTCCTTTTGGAGAGGGGGCAGCATACAAGTCAAATAAATAAATAAATAAATAAATAAATAAATAAATAAATAAATAAATAAATAAATAAATCATAATACTGAATTTAGAATGTTATCAAAGAAACAACTCAATTTATTAGTAATATTCATCAAGATTTCAAAATACAGTATGTTTCTTTAGGATATGTGAAGCTTAATGTTGAAACTTTAATGTTTTTCTTCAGATAGATTAATTTGAAAAGACTGAGATAGGAAAAAATGCTAAAGGAAAGAATGAAATGTGGAGGACAGAAAATATGCAGAAATGATAAACACCAATTAGTAAACTGTTACGATAAAGCCAAGCAACTTTGTGGGGGCTGAAAGCTATAATTTTCAGGGTTTGGGGTTTTTGTTTTTGCAATTTTGAAGAGTACAAATATGGCTAATTTTGTCATTGTAGAAATTCTTTGCCTTTCTTTAGAAGATTTATCAGAGTTTAGCAACGTAAATATGGAATAAAAGTGAATGTTCCTGTCTTGGGGAACAAATGGGTTAGCGGGTAGGTATTATACTACCTGAGTAAAATTTAGTGCTCTTCAAGTCCTCTGCTGCATGAATGAGAACTCATATGGCCTCTAAGCACACAAAGGTTTCTGGCAAATCTCCCACATTTTTATGTAAAGCTTAGAAAGTCTCCTGTCTGAAATCCTAGGGAATATCCTCAGTCTTGAGTATCCTGTCGACAGTACAGATAGTCCTCAGCTTACAACAGTTTGCTTAGTGACCATTTGGAATTATAATGGCACTGAAAAAAGTGACATATGACCATTTTTCACATTATGATCGTTGCAGCAGCCCCACGTGATTTACATTAGGATGCTTGACAACTGACTCATGTTTACAACAGTTGCAGTGTCCTAGAGTCAAGTAATCCACTTTTGTGACCTTCTGACAAGCAAAATCAATGGGCAAATCAGATTTACTTAACAACCGTGTTTCTCATTTAAGAACTGCAGTAATTCACTTAACAAACGTGTCAAGAAAAGTCGTAAAATGGGGCAAAACTCACTTAACAAATTTCTCACTTCATAACATAAATTTTGGACTCAGTTGTGATCATAAGTTGAGCATTACCTGTACAGCACTACTTCTATTACAAGCAGTATCACTGTGACATCTTTGAAAACCATGTTCTAGAAGCTGTATTATCTTCTCTTTGCTTATCATGTCAAATGCAATAGTTACATGTATAACTCTATTTAAATTTTCTGCCAACAATCAGGACTGATGGTTACTTAACAGTAATAAACTAGAATCACAGCCTTTCTTTATAGAAAAACAGAGACAAACCCTTATTCAGTATCATACCAGTGCATTAGTTCTGATATTAACATTAAGATTCATATTTATTTTAATCTATTTACATGATTAAACATATAAAATAATTTATAGATAGTTGGGTGGGGAAAGCAGAGAACAATAGCAGCGATGATTTTCATCCTTAAATTATCTTTTCAAAACAGGTTTAAGATATTCAGTTCTTCCCCTAAAATGCCATAAACAACCTTAGGAAAAAATTAATTTCCCTCTAGAGAAGTGTAATCAGTCTCCAATTCATTCTGCATGTAAATCGTTACCCGAAGTCTGAATTGGCAATCTATAATGAATTGTTGAAGCCACTGCTCATGTTTAGTTAAAATATCACTGCCAAATCTTTCTTAGATGTCTAATTTTTCAAAACAAGACAATGATGATTACTTCTCTCCAGGCATAGTGTATTCTGCTTCAACACACAAATTATTTGTTTGAATCTCACTATCATTCACCAGTGAACAATCCTAGTATATTAAATCACTCTGCCATCTAGCTTTCCTATATGGTATGTTATTATTTTAGGGAATTTTACCATTCTTATCTTTTTAAAAAAATTATTTGAAAAGATGCCAAATCAGGCTGCATACCAAGTGCACAGAATTGTTATGAAATAAGCGACTAAATAACCCACAGCTTGTATTTTTCAAGATATTTTCCCATTTCTTGATTAACAAAGGTATCAAGGGGACAATTAGGACTTTGAAGAGGTTCCATTTTGCATGTTGGATAATATATAACCATCTTAAAGTTTTACATTTGCATTTGACTAGGGAGCCAGAAATATAATAGCAACCAGTATAGTTAAACCAAAATCGGAAGTCTGATCAGCTGACTGTCATTAGCAGCAACTTGGTGAGTTGTATTCCAATTCCTTCCTACTTTTCTTTGGGTGCAGGTATGACAATATCAGATTCTGAAGACCACTGTGTAACATACAGTAAGAGAAAATATGGGCACAAATTTGGAAATCTGGGTTGTCCCTTCTCTTTTTCTATCTCCAGCCTTCCACACCTTTTCCTTCAGTGTTCTGCGGGTTCCCAATCATTTGGAGCTTTTCAATAATTCCCAGGGTACCAAGGGAATTATTGACAAATGTTTATTATCCCATTCCTATAGCAGAAACATCACAATAGAATTGAGATTACGAAAATCTTTGTTGCAGACTAAAAGGAATATAAATTATCCTTACTTCTATGTAACTGTAGCAGTAAGGAAAAATATAGGTTCTATGAAAAAGTAGGTCGATTGAAAGTTAGACTATTAGAAGCAAATCCAAGAATCTCAGTTAGGTCTCTGCTTTTCTTATTTAAAAAATGCTTTTAACAATATTACTGTTCAAATTCAAAGTTTATTATGGGAAGAAAAAGCAATGTGCTTCTTCTTGCCAGTGTTTATATCTGCACTTTTTTTTACATATATCATTAAGGTTCAGAGAGGTTAAAATTCTAAAAATTTCCCTCCTCTACCTCTAATTCATATATATTCATATATATTATCTAATATATATATATTAGATAATATCTAATTCATATATCTAATTCATATATATTACCCCAATATATAGCATATATAGGAATTTTAATAGTACGTACATTATTTTAATTAGTATTCTTTTATTTGAACACTAATGACTACAACTGATTTGTGCTAGAGTCATAATAGTAGATAGTAGAGCCAACTGAAAGCAAAACCCTAATTTGTTGGTTTCAAGTGAGGTGTAATTATATTGCTTCCTCTGCAGAGCAGATCATAAGAGAGTCCCCCTTCCCTAAATCAGTTTGTGTAATGAAAAGCTAATTACAAACAGCAGAGCTCTTGTTATAAATGTATTGTAATTATTAATGCCAGGTTGGCTTCTTTGTTACAACGCTTCATTACTACACTAGCAACAATGGAACACTGCCCAGTGCCAGCCTGCTGTCCTTTTTGTCTTGTGATGACTTCATTTATTATATTTTCAAATACATAATTATCATAAAGATAACTTTTCCAAAGATAAAGTTTTTATTCTAATACTATTTAAATTGGAAAATCAGAAATTACAGATATTTTTTTGTTTGGGGGGATTTTTTTCTTTCTTTCTTTTTTGGGGGGGAGAGGTAAAAATAAAGGTAAAGGAGTCCCTGTGGATTGTACTATGCTACTCATTGCCAGCTATAGGGGGCGGTGCTCATCTCAGTTTCAAGACCATTGAGCCAGCACAGTCTGAAGACATTTCCATGGTCATGTGATCAGCATGACATCATGGAGTGATGTTACCTTCTCTCCAAAGTGGTACCTATTTATCTACTTGCATTTGTATGCTTTCGAACTGGTTGGCAGGCACAGGGGCAAGGACTGGAGTTGACCCCTTCATATGAAACTTGGCCCTTGAACTTGGGCTGCTGGCATTCCAGCTGACATGTCCAGTATCTTAACCACTGAGCCCCAGCACCACCTCTTCCTTGGGATGGGGGAGATAAGCAGCAAAATGCTTGACAAGCTTATCAATGATCTTTGATGGCTTCCTACATTATCATTTACAACTTTGGGATTTAGAACTTGTCTGAAAGCTGTTTTAGATAACTAGTTACTTTTGTCCTTTTCGTTTCATTAATAAATCTCTTTATTTTTTCCTTTCTCTAATCTAAATATACTTGGATTGTTTGTAAAATTAGGTTCTATATAGATGTACTGTATGTTTGAAAAACAATGTTGTTTGCAACATGTAAAAAGCTTAAGATCCAAGCTACATCAGATTATTATCTATAATCAGTTATTATCTATAACATATAATGCCATATAATGTCATTTAGTTGCAACGGCATTTGAAATGTCCATTGTCTGGTGCTTGGTCCAGTTGCAAGGAATCATTAACTGTCTTTGAAGGTTTCCTCTTCCATAACATGCAACTCCTGAAGCAGCCTCCATTTCAAAACTTTGTGATCTGCCAATCCCAATTTCAAGATGCATAACAGAAGGTGAATTCTGTCAGCCAGAGTTTCCCATTCTTCCCTGAAACTAAAAACTTTTACACAGTCCATCATGATTTGAAATAATTCATTTATTTAGCATCCTTAGGAGCACATTTGTTTTGTTTGTTGTGTGTGTTTTTTAAATTAGTCAGCACTCTTGTTTTGTTGCTGCTTATTCTTTTCCTTTTCCTTTGTTCCTTTTTAATCAGATCCTATTTGCCATATTTTCCTTCTCTGTAAGTACTCTTGGTAGGAGCCACAGCATATCTGTGTTTTTTTAAAGAATAGTAAGTTTACAACTAGTGCTTCAATGCTAGATAACACAGTTTTCTCTTGCAACCATCTGGTTTGGAAGCAGTATAATCTTTACTGAATTTCCTTTCTCCGATGGTCACAAATAAGTCTGCTGTGCACCTTAAATGTTTGCAGACTGCAAGTCTTATGCTCTAATGTTGCTGTTTGTATGACTGTGTGTCGGTAAGTGTGTGTGTGAGAGAGAGATGTATCAGGGAAATATTATTAAAACATTAGACAAAAGTGCAAAAAAATTGCAAAAATAAAACGCAGAAAATTGCACTTCATCCTTATCAGTTTTGCCATCCTACAGATTTATTTCCATTATTTTAAAAATATTTCTCATAATATATTACTTTAATTTGGAATGTTTCAATCTAAAGATAGTAGTCTATTTTGTTACACATGTGTGCTCAGATTCAACTTATGGTCACTCACTCTGGAAAATTGCCACACTCAGATCATTTTCACTTGAGGCACAAGTGGTTCTTTAGAATAGACCCAGTGAATTTAAAATAACAGCAAACGTTTTTGGTTGCAAAGTATATCTATTTGCACTTACACACACACACTCTTTCTCTCATCCACACCAGAGGTGGTATTTAGCAGGTTCTGATCTGTTCTGGAGAACCGATAGTGGAAATTTTGAGTAGTTCGGAGAACTGGTAGCAGAATTCTTGAGTAGTTCAGAGAACCAGCGAATACCGCCTCTGACTGGCCTTGCCTCCATCTATTCTCGGCCTCCTATGTTGCCCTGCACAAGAGAATGGAGCTGGAAAGCAGGTTAGTGGGGTGGGGAGGGAATGGGATTTTGCAGTAACCTTCCTCCAGGAATGGGGAAGGAATGGAGATTTTACAGTATCCTTCCCCTGCCATGCCCACCAAGCCATGCCCACCAAGCCACGCCCACAAAACCGGTAGTAAAAACTTTTGAATCCTGCCACTGATGCACACTTATGCAACGTCCTCACTAGGCTGCCAGGCACTAGCCAGAGGGACTGAAGCCACCAAGTCTGGATCAAAAAATGACTCTAAGAGTGGGCAGGCTTGAGGACCTCTTTTATCCCCCAAGTCCTTGCTTTGTTTGTGGGAAGGGCTGCCCATGTGCTCAGTTCTTTCGTCCTTTTGTTTCCTTAAAGACTTGGTTCTTTCCTGGCTTTTTCCACCCTGCTTACTTGCTTGCTTCACATTTAGGTATGGTAGCTTAGGCCAAGTGTCACATTTATTATGTAAATGAATAGATAACTAGTTCTGAAAGTATCTTTGAGAAGGTATTTTAAGCATCTGTAAACAATTAATTTGTAATTGAATCAAATAGAACATGAAGAAAAAATGAGTAAAGAAAAATCCTACTTGAGAAGGGCTTTTTTCCTGTTTTTGTTGGGTTCTCCTTAAAAAATTGGATAAATGAGATTTTTTTTTTCATGCATGTTCAATCAGAATAGAGCTGGAAGGGATCTTGGAGTCTTCTAGTTAGCCCCTATCAAGCAGGAGTCCCTATACCAGTTCAGACAAGTGGCTGTCCATTCTCTTCTTTTTAAAAAAAACCCAGTGATGAAGCATCCACAACTTCAGAAGGCAAATTGTTCCACTGGTTAATTATCATCACTATTAGGAAGTTTCTCCTTAATTCCAGGTTGCTTCTCTCCTTGCTTAGTTTCCATCCATTGTTTCTTGTCCTAGCCTTTGGTGCTCTGGAAAATAAATTGACCTTATCCTCTTTGAGACAGTGTCTCAAACACTGGAATACTGTTATATGTTCCTCCCATCCCTTCTTTCCCCTAGACTAGCCAAACCCAAATTCTGCAACCATTCTTAATATGTTTTGTCTCCAGGCCTTTAATTATCTTAGTTGCTCTTCTTTGCACTTTTTCCAAAGTTTCAACATCTCGTTTGTAATGTGGTGATCAAAATGGAATGCAGTATTCCAGGTGTGGCCTTACTAAGGCTTTATAAAATGGTACTATGCATGATTTTGATTGTATGCCTCTGTTTATACCACCAAGGATTATATTAGTTTTTTTGGCTGCTGCCACTCATGTTTAAGTGATCATCCACTAGGACTCCAAGGAGGGGTGGGATCCGACAGGGTTAACTACTGGTTCAGTGATTTACAAGGTTCAGTGATTTACGCTGTGTTTCCCTGCACACTGCGCACACACCTGTAAATCGTCATCAGCTTGGTGCCTGGACAGCTGAGCAATGCTGCGTGCCAAGAAGCAGCCTTTGAAAAAGCACTTTTTTCCTGCTTTTTTAACTGCAGCTGTGCCTCGCATGGCAGCTGAAGTTGAAAAAGCAGGAAATAAAGGTCAGCTAAGAGACCGGGCGGGCAAGTGGGCAAAAACATCAGCAGACATAGAACCGGTTCTATGTCTGCTGCTCTCTTCAGAGCTACCGGTTCTACAGAGGTGGACAGAACCGGTAGAAACCCACCCCTGACTCCAAGGTCCCTCTCACAGTTGGCACGCAGTGCTGCTCAGCTGTCCAGGCACCAAACTGATGATGATTTACAGGTGTGTGTGCAGCCAAAAAAGCTTATCCTCCACTGTAACAGTTGGACTATTAAGTCCTTCCTTGCTCTTCAAATCATTTTTAAAGGATTTTCCTTACTTTCATAATAGTCCACAAGAAATAGAAAGATCCAAAATAAATTAAAGATAAATTAAAAGTTCTAGAAATAAGTATGAAGGTTATGAAGAGCTAGGAAGGACTTAATAGTCCAACTGTTACAATGAAGGATATAAAATATATATGTATATATTTTTTAATTACATTTATATGCCAGCCCTTCTCCGGAGACTCAGGGCAGCTTACAATTTTTGGGATACAACCCAGTGTGCTCAGCAATAGCCTTCATTCCATTGTATATGCCTGCTTATTACTAAGCGGCATTTTTACAAAGTCAGCTAATTGCCCCCAACAATCTTGGGTCCTCAATTTACCTACCCCGAGAGGATGGAAGGATGAGTCAACCTTGAGCCTGGTGGGATTCGAGCCTACAGCAGTTGTAGGCAGCTGGATCTTAAGTGCAGGCAATTAACAGCCTGAGCCACCAAGGCTCTTATATAAATATAAATATATTAAATCATTTCTTTTTCCTTCAATAACTTTTTTCAGTCTTATTTGGCTTAGTTTGATATCAGTTCTTCCATTATTTAAACCTTAGTATTTGCAGCTTGCTAAATTCAAATCTAGAGATTTCTCACATTATGTTACCTATGTTTTATTTGCTTACCACAATTTAAACGAATCCCTATTAAACTGAATTTATGCTAATGACATCCTGATTAAACCACTGTTATTGCCATTTACTATCATTAGCTAAATCAGTTTCCTGGGAGATGTCAGAGCAAGATATCTGTCCCTATTCAGTATATTCTAATTAAAGAGTATTTTGTAATAGTATTACCAGCATTTACAAGCATAAGGTAAATTGCATTCATTTATTAAAAACACAATGCTCCTTTACTTGAAATTTAATAGTATACTGGAATAAACCTCACATCTTATGAAGAAAGTAAGATTCTGGGACTGAAATCAAAAATATCATAAATCTATAATCAACCTAAGAGTAACTATGTTACTATTAATAATTAACATGGCTGGAATATAATACACAGGAATAAAATAATAGGTTAATTTTTGTCTGTATCGATTTTTCAAGCCTCATATGTACAAATCAGTTTTTTTATTAATCTTGTAAAAAAATCTTAGCAAAATATTTTAGATACTTTTTAAAAGACATATTTTCTGTTTAGAAAAGGCTTGACTTTCCTCTTCTGGACAAACACAAAAACCTTTTTTTCTTAGTTTTGGGGTCATTCTGATCCCATCCTTGTAGATTTGGGCTATTTCCTGATATTCTTTTTTTGTTATATGCTTCTCTTTCTATTTTTTTTACACTGTTGTGGGAATTAGTTAATTAATAGAGGGATAGAATCAAAATCACGTTAAGTTCTAGTACTACTTTACAACGCCTTAGTAAGACCACACTTGGAATACTGCATCCAATTATGGTCACCACAATATAAAAATGTTGAGACTTTGGAAAGAGTGCGGAGAACAGCAACAAGAATGATCATTGGGCTGGAGGCCAAAACATGCAAAGAAAAGGAATTGGGTATGTCTAGTCTAATGAAAAGATGGCTAGGGGAGACATAATAACAGTGTTCCAATATTTGAGGGGCTCCTACAAAGATGGGAGGGTGAGTGTCAAACTATTTTCAAAAGCACCAAAAGGCAAGAGAAGAAACAATGGATAAATTAGGGCAATATTTATTTAAATCTTAAAATCACTATGCCAGCAATGTTAGTTTTCAAAGTGTATTTGAACAATTGTTAATCAGCATGAATAGATTAAGAATAGACTGTGCTGTTTATATTTCTTATGAACTGATCTGGTCCACATTTTCTAAATACTTCCTCAAACCTGTCCATTTTTATTCTGATATTCCATAGTCATCAATTATACAAGAGCCTCACGTAATTTAATGTGTATTTCAATTTAAAGTGTGATACTGCCATGATAGTATCATACCACTAATGTTGGAGCTTCAAGTGGACAGTTATAAGATAAATCTAGCTGTGGACTGTTGTGTCACTTGAAAGTAGTACACGTAATCGCTGAGTGGTTCTCAATGATGCAGGAACATTATAGATCTGCTCAATTCAGGCTGGTTGTTCCAACTTCAACTAGCAATAACGTTACATTCACTAGAAATGGCTTTTGAGAAATTCCAGATATTAATTCAAACCCTAAGTGATTCTCTGCCAAGGTAATATAAAGAGGCCACACTAATGTGTGTATTCAACTGTTCAATACCAAGTGCTGGTTGGATTGTAAATACAGGATGGCAAAAATGGTCCTAGGAATCAGCTATTAGGAACACAGACAAAAACCTGGCCGGTTCTTCTTATAAAGGTTTAACTAGAAAGAAAATACATTCCCTGAAGAAGAAATATTTTATTTATTTATTTATTTATGGGTTTTTTATGCCACCCTATCTCCTGAAGGACTCAGGGCGGCTCACAACAGTAAAAAACATACAATATAAAATTTAAAAAGCGATTAAATAAACATCCCAATTACATAATAAAACCAACAAACAAATTGATAAAAAAAAAACCATCAGTCCAGGTCAGCCAGTTGAAAAAGCCATGTTTTCAGGTCGCGACTGAAGGATCGAAGGTCAGGAGCCATCCGAAACTCCGAGGGCAGCTGATTCCAAAGGGCAGGCACACCCACAGAGAAGGCTCTTCCCCTGGGTGTCGCCAGTCGACACTGTCTGGCCGATGGCACCCTGAAGAGGCCCTGTCTGTGGGAGCACACGGGGTGATGGGAAGTTGTTGCTGGCAGCAGGTGCTCCCGCAAATACCCCGGACCTAAGACATGTAGGGCTTTATAGGTGATTACCAGCACCTTGAATCTCACTCGGAGGGCAACTGGCAACCAATGCAGCTCACTCAGGAGGGGTGTAATATGGGAGTATCAGGATACTCCCATCACAACCCGCGTGGCTGCATTCTGTACCAGTATCAGTAAAAAAAGCTCCAATTATTAACTAGAAAATTTTGCAGATTTTTGATAGGAATAATTTCATCAGATAATGACCCTAGAAACAATGGTATGATTTCAGCATATGTGTCAGAAAATATTTCGGCTCTCTTTTCACTATATTTTATTATAAATAAACCTCTATTTGAACCTGGGCTGAATTTGTTACTATAGTGGCCCTATTGTAACTTGATTTCATAAGTGAAATCAATGAGACTGCTGAGAAATATTTTGATTTCCCCAGAATTTTGAAAGTGCTTCTCTTCACTTATGGCCCTCTTCATCTATTTAGATTTTACAGCAAAATGAAAATGTCAACATTACAACTCATAAATGATGAAAATAATGGATATCTAAATGGAAATGGATGATGATTTAAAAATACAAATACAGTACACTGGAATTACAAAAAAGACTTACTCAAAAATGTTGAGGATTTTGAGAGAAGAATAAAGATGTTAGAACTTCTTTTGTGGGACTTAAATATTACTGAGAGAAAGAAGAAAAATACAAAATGGTTTATTTGAACATGGTTAAAAAATAATGGGCTGCTATTTCTAGTGGTACCCTTTTTTGCTGGGATTGCATTGTGATTATTATTCATTTATAGAAAAATATTCTTAAATATAGGGAGCTTGTGAAGTTTATACCCTTTACACGTAAAGACAGATAGTCAACATAAATACTTACTTTTGAAAAAATTAACAACAGTGAATAAGTCTCAGCCCAACTCACTTCAATAGTTGGTATTGTAGGAAAAATAGAAAGGAGTATTATTTTTATTTATAAAATTTAATAAAGGCAGGATTTTAAAAAATTAAAATTAAAAAAATGTACATTGGCAATACTGCACTACTGGATTTATGTTTTCATACAAGCAAAATGAAAGAGTGAATAGGAAATATAATAATAAATAACTAAACTAAAATTTCATGGATTTGAAAACTTCCATAATCCTTAATACTCAGATTAGAAAACTTCCATAGTAGTTAGTATTCAAAATTTTATATTAAATCATGTTCTTAACCAGCAAAGGTATTTTAAAGCAAATTATCATGGTACATGAGTCATAAAATAATTCAAATTACATTTTTGTACAAAATTATTTTAAAATGCCTTTAAAAGTGGAGATCAATATAAGGCATAATCTAATAATTCTTAGCAAATTGGTATTCATTGAAAAAATGTGAAATCTAATAATATTCAAGATTATGATACAGGAAAATTATGTTAGTTTAATTGGATTGTTAATAGTTTAATTTAAAATAGTTTAATATAATTGGATTGGGTTGTATCTACATTTTATGAAAGTTTATTTGGTGGCCCACAGTTGTACAAAGTTGGAGAATAACTTTTCTGAAATTGGACAGAAAGTGCTAGCAAACATAATAAAAGCAAACAAAATAAAATACATTTGCCACAGAAGCTAAAGCCATAATGAACCTTTAGTTGTTTTGTATGAACCATGCATATGATTATGAGTGCGACCATGTCAAGCCCATCACTTATTCCATTGCTAAATAGGGCTAAATAATTTAAAGGCCTTTTGGGTTGTCCTAATGTAAATATTGTTTGACTGTTCTTATACATATATTCATATATCTTTAATGATTACAACTGGTCACTGGTCAAATGACTGTAATAAATTGTCAAGTTATTGTCCAGATTCTTCAGTGCTGCTTTTACTGTAACTTACTGTATATTTCAAATGTTTGTTCCCACAAATTTATTTATTTTATTTATTCAAATCTATTGGCATGTTTTGCATATATTTTTCATTCATTTAACACATAAACTGTTTATACTAAGATGAAATTGAATTATATTAGGGGACATTATTGGTAAATAGTGGCCCCTGACCTCTGATCTTTCCGCCGTGGCCTAAAAACATGGCTGTTCCAACTTGCCTACCTGGACTGATGGGGGCGGGGGGGTTAGTTGTAGTTTTAAATTTAAATGGCTTATGAGATTTTTGGTTTAATAGTTTTTTAATATTTGTATACTTCTGTTTTTAGTATTGTAAGCCGCCCTGAGTCCTCAGGGAGATAGGGTGGCATATAAATCTCATAAATAAAAATTATATGTAAGTCAAAGTATATATGCATGTGCATATTTGGGAAAGTTTTTGTCAGGCTACAGAACTTTTCCCATTCAATCAACTAGAATGAACTTCTCAAAACTAAACGTATCAAAAGGAATCCTTTATGAGACCATGTAGGGGTTAAAAGCAGCGTCTAAGGTCTCTCAGGCATGCAGAGATAGATAAGGGAGTTTAAAACCCCTCCCCTTATCTTGAAGTGTATTTAGTAAAACAAAGAGCCAACATGTTAATTCCCCCCACCCCCTTTTTAAAACGATCTTTTTCAGGGTTTCCAAGGGCATGTCTCACTGTGGAATTTTTATGGTCTCTTCATCCCCTGGCTGTCTCTCCCAGAAGTGATAGGTTCCGGCCATCTGGTTTTTCATCCCTCCATTGTATCAAGTGTAGGTTATACAAATTCAATATAAGATTAAATATATTTAGATTACATCAAAAAGGATTTCTTTATCACCCCCCCCCCTTTCTTCTTCCACTGAAGAAATGACAGATACATGGATCTGACAGTCTTGTACATTTCTTCATAACAGGAACAGAGAGGCATAATTAAATTTTGAATGTTATTTTGCTCCTCCAAAACTATTGGTAATGATGCTTTATCATAGGAGGATTAAAATTTTATATATAAATAAATTTAATATTTTTGGCTTCAACCTTTCTGATGCAAGGAGACACACCTTTTTCTACATCAAAGTAGCCATATTATGGTTTGCTTATTTATTTTGTGGCACTGTATATGAACTAAGAATTTACAACTTGATGTTAAAATTTTGTTTAATAAAGCCAGTTTCTTCATATGACAATTATCATCCACTTATTGAATGCAAATGGTATGTGGAATAGTATGTGGAATAACATAATAGTATGTGGAATATACATATGTGTCTGTGTATATGTTTTTTTGAATATCTCATGAAGTAATCGCTTATAAAAGTTCATGCTACAGCAAATTAATTAAGATTTAAAGAGACACTTCCCTGGGTTAATTTTTTTTCAATACAAGGGTCTTTTCAAAATACTTTGTACCTAACACAGCTTCTGTACTTTCTTTCTTGGATTATAATTTAAATAATATCCTATGTCTTAATTTCAGTAAGTTACAAGGTTAAAAAGATTTTGAGTATAAATAAGACTGTGAAGGAAAGTTGAATTTTATGAAATGTCCTGATGGACTAGATCTTCAAAGGTTACTTGCTTCATAAAAGTAACAAGCAATATGATTTTTCATATACTTTGAACTTTTAAAAAGCCAAATGTCAATTTCCTCCAGTAGCATTTCCTACCAAGCATTATTGAATTTAATAGCAATATGAAATCCATTGGAGACAATGAAACAATGTATCACACAATTATAAGAAACTCATTAATTCATGAGTTTTGTACATTTAAGCCATCCAGATGTTTTCCATTTTAAAGCTAGAATTGTCTTGCATTGCACGTTATAGTTCTTAAGTCTAAGCAGATCTTTGGCTCCAAAGTTGCTGATGGCGAAAATTGTGAAAATAACAGATGTATTGTTGAGAAATTATTTTGATATCTGCTTCATCAACATTGATAAAGCATTTGTCAAGATGCTTACTTTTTGGAACAATTAAATCCAGGGATAGAAACAAAGATGGGGAAAGTATGTCAAATTATGCTGAAGATATGCAGTACAGTTCTGCTAACTAACAATGACAGCTTCAACAATTGAATCTTAAGTTTGGGTGCAACATAGGATATGGTTTTAAGTATTCTGAGAAATAACAAAATGTTCCTTATTCCAAGGTAATAATATTTTTAGTTTAGAGGCACATAATATGAAAGACACCATTTTCTCTATCATCTTATTTTTTCATTTAGGAATTAATTTGAATGAAAATTATATTTTACATCAAAGCAAAACACTTCAGAAAACTGTTGAAAAGCAACCTTCCACTGATAATAAAATTTGACAGGTGGTATGATTTTCACAGTATGGCATATTAAAACAAGTGACTTTTCCTATAAAAAAAGTTTGTTTCAGTGCCTTGAAATGGTCACCATCTGACCTAGTTAACAGTTCAACCATTTCTTTCTCAACCATCAGAGAATAAGGGTTGATTGATATCTCATTGTGTAAGCCTATGAATATTTACTGACAAATCTCAGTGTTCTTTACTACTTTCTTATTTTAAAATGCATTAAAGAAAGAAAACTAGCTTTTCATGTTGGCTTTTGATACTCTCAGATATTCCTAGAAGTTCAGTAGAATCCTCAGATTTTTTTAAATAACATTTGTGACTCTTACTTTCCTTCACTACCTACTACAACTCAAAATAATTAATCCAGTAAACTAATGTGGATTAGTTTATACTCTACCTATGTGTAGGAACTCCAATACTTAGCACAGTCCTTTGTTGACCTGAGTGTTACCATTCTGGGTATAAGTTTCGATAAGTTACATTTCAACATATTGTTTATAGGGGAAAAACTTCTTATCTGGCTTCTCTGATATAATTGAACCTCTGGCATAGCCCTCATTTTCCTCAGAGTATGCAACCTCCTCAACATATAAAGAAAGTTCCTCACTGGTGATGATGATGATGATGATGATGATGATGATGATGATGATGATGATGATAATGAAGATAATACCCTGCAGAGTTGTAACTTCTCAGGACTATTGTTCAGCACAAAATTGTTGTAAGTTCATGCATTATGTAAATATTTAACCAAAGAAAAGCATAGTGATTTCAGTTTAATTAATTTATACATTATATAAGTTATCTTATAACAATAGAATAGAATAGAAGGTAGAAGGGACTGGGGCAGTGGTGGGATTCAGCCAGTTCACGATGGTGCAACCGAATCAGTTGTTAACTTTTTGCGTTGTTTGGTGAACTGGTTGATCTCACCACTGGCTGGCCCCACCCTGCCTCGGTCACCCCTCCCAGCCACTCCTTTTCTTGCCTTGCCTGCTCCAAGGTTGAATAAATCCTGGGTCAAGCCCTGAAATGGCAAGCCTTGGTGAGCCGTCTCACAGTTGCCATTCAGAGTGGGGAGGCTGCAGGGGCATGACTAGGAGCTGCGCTGATTAGCTGGGAGGTGGCAAACAGACTGGCTGTGCCAATCAGCTGGGAGGCTGGGAAGCGCCGAATGAACCAGCCATGCCGGTCAGCTGGGAGGCTGGGGGGCCCCTTGCAGTCTGTTTTTGGCCTGGATGGTCTTCTGCAAATTCCTGCAGCAACCACAATTCCCTCACTAATCTTTCCAGTTCCGTTCTCTGGTATGCAGGGCAGCAGAAAAAAGACCATGTGACTACCAGTTTAAAAAAAAAGTTCAATCAGACCTTCTAAAAGATTGCGAGATCTTTTTTTGCGGAAAAATTGGAAGGTCTGTTTGCACATTTTTTTAACTGGTAGTCATGTGGTCTTCTTTTGTTGCCCTGCATGCAGGAAAATAGAGCTGGAAATCAGGTTAGTGAGGGAATTGTGATTGCTCTGGGATGGGGTGGGAGTGAGGATTTTGCATTATGATTACCCTGGCGTGGAGTGGGAGTGAGGATTTAGAATGAAATCCACTGGGAGCCATTTCATATAAGGCAGGCTCTGAGTCCTTCTAACCAAAAAGTGTTTATCAATAGAAGGTAATATTTGTAGCTCAGAGTTGAACTGTGGGGTTCTTGATGCTCTCTGAGTTTGATGGTTTTCTTGCATTACCAAACTAGGTAACATCATCAGTACTAGAAGGGAGTGGAGTTTGCTCTTATTTTCATATACCAGTGACTTACCCTGTCAGTGCTGACCAGTTACTTCACCAACAGTGTTTTGATGGGTGCCGAGTCTCTACAGCCTCAGGCAAAGAAGGACTATTCTGCAGCCCTTCCTCAAATGTTCTTTAAAATACAGAGTTTCCAAGCATTCCTTTAGGAACTCCAACATGCAAGCTGTGGTTACTCATCCTAAAATGAACCTACTTTACATGCAGCTTCACAATGTGCTGTTTGCTAGGAAGGTGTGTAGCTAAAAGTCAGTCTACATTTAGTGTACACCTGACTTTGGGGATATTTCTTCATAACCAAACAAAAGTGTATTTTTTGTGCAGTTCACACCCCTTGCTCGCTGGATCTAGATGTCACAAAGCAAAGCCCATATTTTGTAATTAACCCCCATATCCAGTTTTGCCTGGCAGAATGCTGCAAGAGACTTCTCCTGGCCATGCCCACCCAACGACGCCCACTCAACCATGCCCACTCAGCCGGTCATTAGGGTAGAGAACAAGTTGTTAAATTATTTTAATCCCATCACTGACTAGAGGTGACATGATAGCAATTTCTACAGGGCTGCCACAAAAAAAAGGGAGTCAAGCTATTCTCCAAAGAACCTGAGGACAGGACAAAAGCAATGGATGGAAACTAATCAAGGAGAGAAGCAACCTAGAACCAAGTAGAGATTTTCTAACAGTTACAACAATTAATAGATGGAACAACTTGCCTCCAGAAGTTGTGAATGCTCCAACACTGGAACTTTTTAAGAAGAGATTGGATAACCATTTATCTGAAGTAGTCTAGGATTTCCTGACTAAGTAGGGAGTTGTACTAGAAGACCTCCAAGATCCCTTCCAACTCTGTTATTCTATTCCATTTTATTCTATTCTAACTACAACCAGCTATGTCTCATTCTCCTGCTTTCTCTATTCTATACAAACTATACATTCATACAAAATGTGTGTATATATACATGCATGCATATATATGCATTTTTAATAGTCTGTCAGGCAATGCTACGGATAAATTCTGATTATTTTAAATAACAAGCAGTCCTTCAGCCAAGTGCCTTACCTTCACAGGCAGCCTTCTTGATTGGTTGATATCAACTCCATCAACTCCATCAACCAATCAAGAAGCGACAACACAGCCAACAACACAGCCAATCAACCCGCTTACAACAGAGCCAGCATACCACACACCCCCTCCAGTATTTATAGAGAGAAGGCAGCTCCGATGACGCTTTGCTGGCACAAGCACAAAGCCGAAGACACCAGCCTGAAGATGGCGAGTGGGATCTCGTTGAAACATCGCCAAGATACTCTCAATCTTACATGGGATAAAACCCAAATATACCAAGACCTACATATATAATTTTCACTAATTGTATGTTATATATATATATATCAATATCATACAATTAGTGAAAATATATTAGTTTTACTAATTTATAATTAATATACTTTTTTATTTTATTTATACATTTTTCTTTAACATAGATAAGTGCTTAGTAAATAGTGTATTCTCTGGGTCAGTTTACTTGTACATAATAATAGTAATAATAATATCCACTTATACCTAGTAATAATCTTCCAACTTCTAATTTCTACCTCTATTGTCTAACCATTGCTAAAACAAATCCCATGTGAAACAATATTCTATGTCTTCTTTATCCTTTATCTTTAATGTTAACCTATCAATTCCTGCACAGTCGAGTATTTTTCTAATTATATTTTCATCTGGAGGAGTTTTCCTCATTCTTCCACTGCTATGCAAATATAATTCTCGCTGCTGTCAAGACATATAGTAATATGTCATATTAAAAATATTGTCATATTTTTCTGGTATTATATCTAAGAAAAATATTTCTGGCTTTAAATCCATGTGTTGCTGTAACATTTTCTCTAACCATGTGTGTATTTTCATCCAACATTTTATATTTTAATAGTTTTTTTTAAATAAGAATAGATATATTTCTTTTTTGAATAAAACCAGATTATATGGATGATTTTCCTTAAAATCAATTTTGGTGGTTAGTTAATAATTTGGTATTTATTTATTATTAAACATTGAGTAGTGAATGGGCCTGTAGAATATCAATTCCTGTGAATATTTAGCATCAGCATAATCTCAGACTCTTTCTAAAACATTTTATCCTACTAGAAAATAATGCAAAATTATAATAATGAGTAATTATGCATAATTTTCCTTTTGTCATTCTTTACATTCGTATTTACTTTTTAAAAAAATGCAAACTTAAAATTATCCAACAGGTTTCTTTAAAAAAAATTAATGCAGAAAATTAAAATACAAACTAGAAAGGAAAAAAACAAGATTTTATAAAATAAAACTAAATAAAGATATTAAAAATGTGGATTAGAAAGATAAAAAACAAAAACACCTATTATCCCTCTTAGTTGAGCACTGACAAACATATAGCAACAATAAAGTTTTCTTGCCTTTCAAGTCAGGTCTAAGACTTATAAACTTCTACATTTAACTGCAGCCAGTTTGACCAATTATCCAGCCTGTTTCAATTTTAGGGAGTTAGAGGAAAGTTTGAAAAAGTTACATAGCTGTTGGTTGATAAATTGCACTTTGCTTCTGACTGTGTCAGTCACACAAGAAGAAAAAGAAGCATGATTTAAAAAGAGTGCCACTGATTTTGCACCTGTGAATGATTATTGAAATGTATGATAGCACTTACCTGCTATATTATCTGACTGGAATTAATTCTGTCATTGTGCTTTGATAGCCATTGTGGCTATAGTTAACATGTGAAATTACAATATGCCTGGAAAAATAGCAAATGGAGAGTTGTGACCTACTTTGAAGAAGTTTGTTCTTCTCTTAATATGTCATATACATTTGGGATTAAAGGCTTAAAGTATTATCGCTAACTTTCTTCTCACCACTTATCTTCTCTGACACTGTGCAAGCATGCATCCTTCTTTAAGCTCCGTTAATATATAGGTAACTTTAAATACAAAGCAAACCAACTTATTTTGTCAATAGGGCTGTATCTGTATGTATTTGCATGTAACTGGCTGATTTTAGAGATGTGGCAACAATGCATTGATATCACTGAGGAAGGTAGGTTTTATGGTCCATTTTTCTTTCCTTTTTCTTTTTGCATTATTACCAGCAATTTAAGGCATCTTTTTTCTCTTCGTTTCCTTCTGGAGTTTGGTGGAAAATTGCCATTATTCAGCAGCTTGCTGTAAATTCAGCAAAACCTTGAGGGTCACATAAAATCTACCAACCATGGATTGCCCACCCCTTTTCAAAAGACTAGAATAAAAGTAAAGTACTGTGGTTGCATATTTTATTTCAATTACAGTTGATATATAATGGTTGAAGTATATGAGTACGTGAGACAGAGATTCATCATGGCATGGCAATAAATTTCTCTCTAGAAATTTAACCAGCATTCATGAACTAGCAGTGCAAGAATCAAGGTCAAAGTCCGAATAAATCAGTTGTTTTTATTGAAGACAACAAAAATAAGACAGATCAGTTATTGTCGGATCAATCCAGGTCTCTATATATGAGTTCTAGGATTTAAATAGACTTCTTGCCACTTGTTCTTTAATCTTGGATATGGAGAATAGTTGTGTTAGTTTTACTTTGATAATGGACCTGTCTAAGATTAAAGTCTTCTCTTCTGGCCTTGGAAACTTCAGTCCTCACAAAAATGCATGTTTGGATTCTGATGAATAGCTAAAAGTAATAATGCCTCTATAAAAGCAATATATTAGCAACACAATTAGTAGCATCTTTGATTAGTAGTTCCTGAAGGCCAATTGGGAATTGAAGAATTTATCCCACAGCATTGTGTATGGGTGTTTAGGTAGGTGCTTCTGATTGGCTGCTATGAGAAACATGATCTAAAGAAGGACTTTTCTCATAATCTGTGATTGTTTCTCCTAGTGACAAGATTAAATTACTGTATATAGAGTAAACTTTTATTCAAAAACTTTTAGGTGGCATGCATAATAATAAATAACCATGCCAATTTGTTGATTTCCCTTTGAGTACGGCCTTGCTGATGCAAAAATATGGTTTTATGTCTGTCTAATTCTATGATCTTTGCCATTTTGAATGAAGTAATGTGATTAAAAGAAGATCTTATTAGCAAGCTCCAATGAATTACACGTAACATGTATATACTGTATGTAATGCTCAAGCATGTCTTTCACAAACCTGGTGCAATAGACATTTTTGCACAGTACTCAGTTTGACATGAAATATTAGGACCCATAAAGGTGTTAGCAATGACAGTATCTAGAGTTCTATTCCACTTAGATTTACTGGAGCCAGGTGTCCAGTGTTACTCAAATGTAAATACTTGCCACTTTAACCTATGCAAGTTGTTTTTTCTGCTTTTCCTCTTTTTGAATGCATACAAATTTCCTGTATTTTTTGGTTGTATTATAATAAGGAGACTAAGTCATAATTATACATGATCATTGAACATTGCTACAGCAACAAATCTAATGGTGGCTTAAGAGATTGCACAATTATCTCCCTCTCTCTTTCCCTCCCTCCCTTCTTCCAGGGTTGGGATTCAAATTATTAACAACTGGTTCTGTGGGTGTGGCCTAATTTGTGGGTGTGGCTTGATGGGCATGTGACTGGGTAGGCGTGACTTGCTGACTGGGCATGGCTTGGTGGTCATGTGACTGGCTGGATGTAAATATTGTAAATATTTATGTAAATATTGATTTTTTTATAAAAAAAGAGCAACTTTTACCCAAAATCAGGCAAAGCAGGCAGGCAGATTGAGTTGCTCACAGAATCACAGATTCACTCACAGATCTACCTTTCTGCAATCTGCTACCTCAGTCTGCTCTGAAAAATAGAAGCTTCAGTCCTAAGGAAGGTTCAGCTCTGCTCACAGGTCAGTTCTCCCCCCCAACCCCCTGAATACCATCCTTGACTGGGCCTCAGGGAACCCTCCTGAGCAAAGGCAAAGTAGTACAACAGTGATTTAGATTAGCTAGAAAGCAATAAATCCCATGATTTCCTGCTTTCTAGCTAATCTAAATCACCAGCAGAGCTGATAGTCGGAACAGCTGATTGTTGGGGGGAGGAAAAATAGCAACTTACCAAAAATTAGGTGACAGCCAACCAAAATTGGATGGCACGCATACCAGGTAAGGAGTGACTGGGCGGGAGGGGCAGGCAGGGAGGGGCGGGGCCAGGGGTGGGATTCTACCAGTTTGCATCTATCGCTAGAACCGGTTGTTAACATTCTAAGCAGTTCAGAGAACCGGTTGTTAGAAGAAATTACTGGCCTAATCCTGTAAGGAAGGCAGGAAGGAAACATTCTGCTGTTGCTTACAGAAACTTACAGAAGGGCCTTGGTGGTGCAGGCTGCTAAATGCCTAGCACTTAAGTTCCAGCTGCCTGCAATTATTGTAGGCTCGAATCCCACCAGGCTCAAGGTTGACTCAGCCTTCCATCCTCTCGGGGTAGGTAAATTGAGGACCAAGATTGTTGGGGGCAATAAGCTGACTTTGTAAAAATGGCGCTTAGTAATAAGCAGGCATATACAATGGAATGAAGGCTATTGCTGAGCGCATTGGGTTGTATCCCAAAAATTGTAAGCCACCCTGAGTCTTCGGAGAAGGGCAGCATATAAATCTAATTAAAAAAAAAGCTGCCTCTCCGTTAACCCTTATTACGTTCTTGGCAGGACTAGACTTCCTGTCTCTGGAACTTCTCTGGAGTTTTTTTCCCCTCCTTTGCTGGTACTTTGCTTGTGTGGAGTGACCATCCAAAGTTACAATGGCACTGAAAAAAGTGACTTATGACCATTTTTCACACTTACAACTGTTGCAGCATCCCCACAGTCATGAGAGGCCAGGCGAGGAGATGCATGCCTCGATGTGAGTGATATTGAGTTGGCCATGCCCAGCCAATAACATGACCACCAAGCCATGCCCACCAACTAAGCCTTCCCTTTAGAACCAGTTGTTAAAAAAATTGAATCCCATCCCTGGGCAGGGCCAGCCAGTGGCACGATTTGCTGGTTCTCTGAACTGCGCAGAATTGTAACAAGCAGTTCTATAGAACTGGTCCGGCCAGGAAGAATCCCACCCCTGCCTCCCTTCTTCTCTCTCTCCCCCTCCCTCCCCCCTCTCATTGCTTGCATAGCTCAAATAATATTGATGATTTTGTATCCAGTAAGTATCACAGTGAATCTGAAAACAATAGAAATTTTTATTATCTTCTAAGAATTAAAATTGACAGATATTAAATATAACAGAATCTGGACTGTTTTGATTTATTATAAGGAAGAAAAATAAGATTTTATCTATAATTTAGTTTTAGTTCATTTAGTTTTATAATGTGATCATTTTCAAACCTTAAGCATTAAAATACAGCTGAAGTCAGGGCCAGATTGCGTGTTACTTTGTAATGCTAAATTCTTTTTAACTGCATAGGAAAGTATTTTGTTTTAAATAGATTAAAAAGTGTAGTTTCATTTGAAATATAAATATGCCTCAATAAAAAAAATGAATAACATCTGAGAAATAGATACATGCCTTTCATCTATATATGTGCTAATAATATAATAAATTTGTAAAACTACTACCATTCATCAATGCTAGCACCTGCAAGAAAACATCCAAACTCAGTGAGTACCAAGGATCCACAGTTTAGCCCTGACCTTTCAATATTCTTTTCTTTCAAAATTTCAAAATTTTGGAAGTTTAAAGATCTTACTTGTTTAATCAAGTAAATAAGATGTTTAAACTTGCTGATAAATTGAAGTAGGTCACTTTATGTATTTTCTTTTATTTCCCCAATTTAAAGAATAGAAATGGGCCAAAAAATTGCAATGCTTAGATTATAGCCTAGTTCTTTTGTTCAACTCAGTAGCTTGATATATTGAACCATCACTAGATAATAACAAAAAAAGTCTCCTGCTTTTCATTATTGCTTTTGTTTGTTTATGGAAGTCTAGGTATCTGGACTTTTGCAGCCCAAATATAGTAGGTTTACTCAAGGACCATAAATTGAAAGAGTCAGAATATGTGTTCTATCAAAGAAACATTCACACAACGGGATGATCACTATAATAATAGAATCCCTACTTAATTCAAATCATTATAGCTGGTACAAACACTAAAACTAGGACCATTGATGGAAACGCTGTACGGAGAAAGAAATGAAATTAGGACAGAAATAACACCCTCTCCCTGATGCTTCAACCTACACAGTTTAGTTTTACTTCAGACATTTAATACATCTCCCCACATCCAGTACAGACTTAACTCATTCTTTGCATCAGTCTTCACACATTAAAAAAAACTATAGCTCAACCTACCAAAAACATAACTGTAAAAGACAGACTAGAAATAAAAATTAAAATAAGCAAGAAATTGGTAAGAGAACACCTGTCTGATCTTGATGAATATAAATCACTGGGATGTGATGGATTACATCCTAGAGTTCTGAAGGAGGTAGCAGAGATCATCTCAGAACCATTGTACCATATCTTTCAAAAATCCTGAAGCACTGGGAACTGCAAGAGGTTTGTGATTCCCTTCTTCAAAAAAGGGGAAAAAAACCAGACCCAGGAAACTACAGACTAATCAGCCTAACATCAATACCTGGGAAGATACTGAAGCACTTGTTTGTTAAAAACAGATAATACGACATCAGTCTGAACTTATTCTTGGACAAAATGTTAAATTAGTAGACCAGCAAAGTATACATAGTATACTTAGACAAAGGCATTCGACAAAGTAGACCACAACTTACTTCTTGGTAACAATTGTAAGAATTATGTATGTCTAGAGAAAAGAAGAAGCAGTATTCCAGTATTTGAGGAGCTGCCACAAAGAAGAGGGGGTCAACTTATTTTGCAAAGCACCAGAAGACAAGACAACAAACAATGGATGGAAATAATCAAGGAGAGAAGCAACCTGGAGTTAAGAAAAGACTGGAGAGCCACCTGTCTGAAATGTTTCCTGCTTGAGCAGGGAGTTGGACTAGAAGACCTCCAGGGTCCCTTCCAGCTCTATGCTGATTGAAAAATATGTTTTTATTATACTAGTATCTTTTTCATATACTTGAATTACACTTCCATACCTTTTCTTTCTATATTCTTATTACTTCCTTAATTACTATTTGTAGAAACTTTTTGTAACTATGAGAAAGCCTTGACCCATAACTGAATCAATGTAATATAATTGTATGTATAAAAACTGTGCTCTATACTTTCAACATAATTATTTGATATAGATCTCCCAAGATATATTATTTCAAAATGTAAATAAGATTAAATCATATCTAAAGAAAGAGAAGAATGAATGAATGAATGAAGTCTTTTGAAATTTTCTCAAGGAATTCAGCACTAAAGGAAAATCTTGTTTTGGGGCTTCCCTTCATGTCTTCTACTCAACATGGGAATTGAACTGGCCAAAACACCCATTAAACAGCATGTAGCAGAGCCAGGGCCCCACTCTTTATTGCCAATGAATCCATACTTTAGTAATTTGGAAATATCTAACCACCAGAGCACAATGCCACACACTCTTCTAAGCTGTCAAATTTGATATCGGAAGATCCGGAGAGACAATGATCCTATGACTGTGAATATGAGAAACAATTGAACTTTTATTTCTCCAGTGCCTGTACTATAGAGACATTCGTAATAGCCCTGTCTTACATTATTGCATAAATATCCAGGATTCACAGGACAATTCTACATCCCTTAACCAATCCTGTTATAACATACAAAGTTTCCAATTCTCCACTGCAACTCTAAAATCTTTCAGAAGATGATCTGTCCCATAAATCAGTTTTAATGAGTACCTGGCCCATTATTCAAGAGTGGTTTGTATTGTGATATAGTTTGCTGTGCTTTTTTGTGCCTAGGTATTGCTCCTACCCTCCTTTTAGATTATTTTGTATTCCTTTTAATATTTTTATTTATTTTTATTTATAATTTTTAATTCTGATGTATCTTTTATCCTTTAAGTTCTTTGTACTCCATCTTCCTTATGCTGATCTTCGACCATAATAATATAATAATAATAATAATATAGATATATTGCAAAGATTTAACCATTGCTGAAAAAGACATATAAGTATAAACCACAGGGCAAGCAATTTTTTCTAACAACAAAATTACGAAGTGTTCATTGAAGAATTGTAGTTTATCAATGTTAGATTTATAGATTGCATATGAAAACATTTTTCCATGCCATTCAAATGTATTATTTCCCTGATGTTGTTTGCATATTAATTTAACAATTAAGTTGCCTCATGGTTTCTTTTTTATATTCAAACACAGATGTATTGTCCTTCTTTCTCTTGAGCTTTTTGTTTTAAAAAATGTGTTTCACTTCCAAAACTCTGGGAAATAATTGAGACTCCCAATCACTTCAGTCAATATTCTGTTTACCATTTCAGTAAAGAGTCTTGTCTCCGCAAAAAATGGAAACACATCAAATTGAAATTCAGATTCTGAGAGGTCTGGCATAAGAACTTTCTGCCTTTCCATGTGTGAAATTATTGTATCCCTGTTGACTTTAGTTAAGAGAACCCCTTGCTGAACACCTGAGCACATATTTACACAACCAGAAAGTTGTATACACTTCCCATCATCCATCTGTGTCAGGCAATTTTACTCTGTTGTATGGCAAATCTATGTTCATTCAAGCAGACTCACACCAGCTGGCTTCAAGCCCACCTTCTCTGTATGTTTATCTACTTCTTTAGCTACAGGCAAGCATGCAGATGGTTTTTGTTTATCTCTTTTTTTAAAAAAAAAATTCACACTGAAAGATTTAAGATATTTCCAGAATGTCTTAATTATAACTTACACTTTTAGGAAAGAAAACTATCCAATGCAAAAAACAAAACAATCAAGTTAATAATAAAAGACAAGAATGCCCTCAATTGTCAAAATGGTTATTCTGGAAAGGTCTCCATTTTTTTAAAGTCCCCAATAAAGCAAAGATAAAATAGAAAAAGGATTGCTAAGAATAATAAAGAGGTTTGTATACATATAATGAGCCTGTTAGAATGTCACTTTGGCAGGCAAATGAGTTTAGCATTCATTGTGAATTACAATTTCCACAGTACCTGTTTGCCTAAATTAGATCTGATTGTGCAGTTGACTTTCTGCTATACCCAATATTGATTCACCATGTGAACTGAAATTGAAAGCTTATAACTCCAAATGAATGGCTAAATCCTGGTATGAATGTTGTCATTCTTTTTCCAATATAGGTCAGTTGGCCTCTAAAGAAAGTATGTACAGAAATGTGTAAATGATTTCCCTCTATCTAGTTTTATTACTGATACGCAGCAAAAGAGACCCATAGGAGTTGTATTTTAATTTACAGATGAATGAAGAAGCAAAATTCAGACTTTCAAGTTGTAAGTTGACAAAGCTATAAGTAAATTCAACAACTATTTGACTCCAGCTTAGATATAAAAATGAATCCTTGTGTTAGAACTTTGCTTTAGGCAAGAGCTAGCCAGTATGGTTAAGGCATCAGACTAGAAACTAGAAGACTGTGAGTTCAAGTCTTCCCTTAGCCATTAAAGAAGGCTGGGTGACTTTGGTCCAGTCACTTTCTCTGAACCCAGCCCACCCTACAGGATTGTTGTTATTGGGGTAATAGGAAGAGGTATTGGATAAGTTTGCCATCTTGACTTATTTATAAAAATAATAAAGGCAGGATACAAATCTTTTTTTTACTCTTGATAGCCCATCTGGAGCTTTTGGCAAAGGTAGAGCAACTGCTTCCTACCTCCTTTTTGTTTTTTATACATCCTTAAGAAAGATATTGTTTCTCATATCAGGACTGCATATAAATTGTTTTTTTTAATTACATTTATATGCCACCCTTCTCCGAAGACTCAGGGCGGCTTACAATTTTTTGGGATACAACCTAGTGTGCTCAGCAATAGCCTTCATTCCATTGTATATGCCTGCTTATTACTAAGCGCCATTTTTACAAAGTCAGCTTATTGCCCCCAACAATCTTGGGTCCTCAATTTACCTACCCCAAGAGGATGGAAGGCTGAGTCAACCTTGAGCCTGGTGGGATCCGAGCCTACAGTAATTGTAGACAGCTGGATCTTAAGTGCAGGCATTTAACAGCCTGAGCCACCAAGGCCCATTTGTTTGTTAAACCACTGAATACCACTTATTCTTTGCCACTTCAGTTTCTGTGTGGATGGGTACGTTTCCAATAAAAGAACTAGCTGCAATGATTAACATGTTGGTATTGTAAGATATGACCAAGGGAGGGATCAAGCGCATCATCAATCATGAGTCCCTGCACACCCACAAGAGATCAAAGTCCAGCCCAACTTGAATTCCTTTCTTAACTCTCACTAATTTCCCGTGACTGTTACTAGTTCAGATTCTTGTAGAACTTGCCATAAATCTTTATACTCATTTCAACTGCCTGAATCTCCTATTTCTCTGCATTTAATAGGTACCTGAGGCAATATATTATCATTCTTTGCTCCCAAGAAAGATGCTGTGCAAATCTAATCTTCTGGTCAGTAAATCTAGCTGTATGATTTAGCAGTGCGTGTGAAACCAGCCAATTGTGACTTAGTAAGAAACAAACAAATATCTTTAACACATTGTGGTTTTGTATGATACATGAATTCAGTCAATATTTTTTTCTTGTCCTTTCTTTTTCTTTTGGACATAAAAATAAAGTTTTTATTATCTGCCACTGAAGACTTGAAAGCTGAACGTTGTTTTCTTTTAGAGCAAGTATTCCTTGAAATAAAGTTTACATATAATGTATACCCAAATCTCTTTATAAATTATAAGTTGTAAAGATTTGATGAGGGCTAAGCAGAAATCTATAAGCAATATACTGAAGTTCTAAACTGTTTAAAATAAAGTTTGCAATGAATTTTTCTTTCTTTGAATACCATTCAGTAATAAAAAGCCTTTTTCTATTTGGTATGACCATGAACTCTCTTTGGAGCATTTTGTTTTCTTTACCTGTTCATAGTTTAAAACCAAGTAGGGAAGACAAAGAGCACAAATTTATCATAAATACTCTGGGCCTGTTAGCCTTTAGTAGTTTAAAATTATATTGGATCAGATAAAAACAAAATCATTAAGTACCATACATTTGTGAATATGAAAAGACCCATCACCATCAAAATAATTCTTGGTTTTCTACTGTGAACATCTTGTAACAAATATTATTGAGTCTTCGTTCAAAGAGTTGGCAACGGCTTCCTTTTGTTAATTGAAAAGTTACCAGAAAATTGAAAAAGAGAGAGAAACTAATTTACTTCTAAACTCAGACCACTTGGATCTGATTTCTTGAAGCACAAACAGCTTTGTTATTTTTCATTGAATTGCTATTTCTACCCATTTACCTGAAACAGGCATGAAATTGACAGCCTTATAACTTCCTAAATTATCTTGCATCCCTTTTAAAAAGCAGTGCACATTATTTTTTATCTCTGGCTCTGAGACTAGCGTGATTAACAAGTAGACCAGAATGTCATCAAGTATATACCGAGTCCTTTCAGAATCTGATGGTTACCTGATAATAATATGGATTTCCCATTGCCTTATACAGCCCTGAGATTTCTGGTGATCATCCATTCATATGCTAGCTGCTTAGCTGTAATAGGCTCTGCATGGCATATTAAATAGGCAGTGTTTTGTTTGCCAGAAAATATTATATGTTAGTACATAATCTACAATGTAAATCATTCCATTGTCCTTTCCTATGTTGATCATCCTAATAGGTGACTATGCTAGTACATAATTGCTAATGATAGTAAGCTCTTTTTCTGTTATCTTGCTGCTCTATTATGACCATTATTATTTTTCCTTTTAAAAAGCAGGACAGAGAATCCACTCTGATGCAATGAAATGGATCCTGAGTGACATTCCAATGTTAAAACAAGCCAGCATATTATCCCAATAATATTATAGCTTGGTGCAGTCTTATCAAAGAATATAGCCAATATTCTACATATTGTAGAATATGACCTATAATGAAATAACAATGTGGAATGTAGTTCACAAATGCCTGCATTATAATTTTTTATGTTGCAAAATAGCTGGTTATCATTATGTTTGCATAGTACAAATCACCTCAAAGCCTGATCTTAGTGTGATTGGTACATTAATTTGACATAATCAGGCTTTTCCTGGGAGAATATATGCAAAATTAACTCAACAACAAATTTAACATCTGGATCACCATCTGGCATATTTATTATGCTAACTCACAAAATATAAAATTATATATCTGTTATTCTCTATAGGTCTGAACAAAATTTGTAGTACAGATGCTAATGCAGTATGTTATGGCATTGTATTTGTATGACCAATGTGGCTTTGTTGCTAAAAGATCTGTTATTTCAGATTGGTTCTCTTTATTGCATAGCAAGTAGCTACTAAAGTATGCAATCTAATCAACTCTTAATGTATTGCTTTATACCACCATTGACAGCCAAGATCTTTGAGGATTCATGAGAGTAGATTATTCACAGTTCAGATGCCTCTGATTAGTCAGGGAACATCAATATGCAGAAGAGCTTTTGTAAGAGCATATTGTCTTATTTCATAGAATGTCAGTAGACTATCTATCTCTATCTATCTATCTATCTATCTATCTATCTATCTATCTATCAATGAATATCTGAAAGGGTTCCTGTTTTTTTGTTCTGACTAAAGAATTATTATTTGTCTTATATGAACAGGAACTCTTTCAGATAATTACACTAAGTTCAACTCAGCAATGAGAAATAGGAAGTTTAAAACGAGGTTCCTTAGTAATTCCATCTTATTCCTATTCCTAGATTTTTTTAAAGTAAATTTCCCTGTTGTTTCTAAATCCTTACCTAATTCTTCTGAGATTCCAATTTTATTCTTATATGCTATCTCAGTCTGGGATGTCTGCCAAGTTTCTCTAAATCCAATTTATGTAATTTTTCAGCAGTCCTTAAATAAGGAGCTGCGGGCTGCTGATTCTTCCTCATTGTGGGTCAAGTGGGAAACTAGCATTTCACAACTTTTTCTCTGAGGCAATGAAATAATCCAGCAGCTTTGCTTTTCCATCTATTTCATCTAGCTGCTTCACAACACTGTGTAATTTTTAAATAAGTGCTTATAACCAGGGATAAATTGGCACTTGATAAGGTACCCCAATTTTTAGCAGAAACCTGATTTATATCACCCTGATAAGAAACTTACTCTATCTTTATATTTGCTTTTGTTATTTTATTAATTAGTTATTCAAATAATCTAATGCAATATCACTGATTTTAATGCACACATATATGCATACACTATGCTTTGCTTTTTATTGAATGGCTTTTAAGAAAAAACAACTCATAGAAATATTTGTAATAAGTAATAAAAAAACAGGTTCACGTAAGACTTTCATGTAAGAAGTTCTTTTACTTATTACAAAAATTTTCATGATTAGTTTTCTACTGGGTAGGAAAGTTAAAATAAATTGTTAAAATTTTTTCCTAAATACAAATATAAAAGATACATTGTATTTTAGATGGGATACTTATAATAATCCTAGCAAATATAAAAACTGATTATGCATGTTGGCACAGGAGTGCTATAACTCTTTCCAAGCTGAATATATTCAGCTAAGAAGAGTAAATATAAGTGATAGTTTTATAGAGCCTTGGAAGTGTACAAAATGCTTTAATGACTAATAATGAAATTCAGGAATATTATTTCAGTGAATTATATCACCCTGAGTTCAAGAGATCATGATCGAAGTAGTTGCATATATTTTTCAAGACTAAAGATAAGGAAAATAACATGCTGGCATAGAGTATGTATTCTGTGTAAAGCTCATGTTCCAATTTATCACTAAATATTACTTGAAGTTATGTAATTATAAAAACCATTAATGAGGAAAATACATATTTATTATGCTTGAAAAACTAAATTTACTTTTCATTCTTAACTGTTAGATTGATATTGATATGACTACTTGCTTTATATTCAGAATCAGAATTTTAACTTTTTTTCAGAATGCTTGGTCAACATGGGGTTTGTTCAAAATAATGTATATGTGGAACTTAGTTGTGTTCTTCATGGTATAGGAACAGCATTTGATAGCTGCAGCTTTTAGCAATCTCCCAAAATAGAATACAGTTTCAATATTGCAAAATTCATTTGGTTTATCTTGCATAAGAATGAATTTTTGAGTTCCAAAGGCAAGTTTCACTAAGATGGCACCCAAGAATCTTTGGGTCCTTTTGCCTACATGCAACCTATTCTAGATGAAAGAAACTTTATTTTGGAGACAGGTAGAGTTAAATTATTTTCACTGAGTACAATTCTCTCATGCCTCAGTATATGTGACCAATTGACTGGCAGCATGGAGATAAGATTCTGTTCCAAAAATTAGATATTTTGGTTCTAGGCAATGATTTATGAGATATAATAGCTGCTGCCCATATCCCATGAACTGAGGTTGATCTGCTCATCAGAGATCTGTAGGAGCTGATTAGTTAAATAAGCACAGAATTGGGTAAGTGTAGGTTGCTCTTGTGGAATAGCATGTGGAATACATGGTAGCAGTGGTGGGATTCAATTTTTTTCACTACCGGTTCTGTAGGCGTGGCTTGGTGGGCGTGGCAGGGGAAGGATACTGTAAAATCTCCAGTCAGAGTTGGCATTTGCCAGTTCTCTGAACTACTCAAAATTTCCACTACCCATTCTCCAGAACTGGTTGGAACCTGCTGAATACCACCCCTGCATGGTAGCTAACCAGGTCAAATTACCTGATTAAGTTGCCATCATGCAATAAGCAAAATAGGCTAGACAAATGGCAAAAAAGTGACCGGAGTAAAAGCTTTAAAAATTGGCCACACAAAATTCAATGTTAACAGAAGTAATGGAAATTCTGTAATGTAAGTAATAGTAGCAGAACCTGCCTCAGTATTTTGGTTTAAATCTACCTACTTTACAATACAAGACTAAGGCTCTTCCAAAAGTGTTAAATGTATATTTTTAAAAACTTTATGTACAACCTGATAAGTGCTTCAGATATTAGCAATCTGATAAACATGGACAGATGTGTAAAAGCCAGATAACCCCTGAAGCCAAAATGTCTGTGAAAGGTACTTTCCAACACTGAAGGGAGATCTGCAGAAGTTCAGAAGGGCAGGAAGTAGGAAGATGCGATCATCGCCCTAGTTCATATCAGCTTCAGTGATATATGATTAAATATAATGTAATTGACACATTTTTGTTGGTTGATTATTAATTTATTTACTCCAAGTTTTGTCCTTGCTCAAGAATTGGACTCCCCACCACACCGAGGCCCCTTCAATCCAACAGCAATTTCACATTGGAGATCAAAACTTCAATTGATTCTTTCCCTTCAAAGGATGCTTCAATAGTTTTAAAGAAGTTAAAAAAAGCATTGTATTGGAAGGGCAATTCATATTTTAAAGCTAAAGATAAAATGTAAAGAATTTGTAAAGAACAACAAAAGGGGAGTGAAGTGATTACTTTTCCACTGGTTTTGATGAGTGTTCCAATATTTACAAGGAAAAAAAGAAAAGTAATCTTGTCAGCTGCACCTTTCCATATTCATTATTTTGCAAGAGAACGTTTTAAGAATAAAATATTCAGATATGGAGATGCAATATGAAAAAGATAACTTTCTGTGTTAATACCATGTTACAAAAGGTATGTTATGGTAACTATTTGAATAGAGGTCTCAACATCTTTTTTTGTATTGTGTTGATTGGAACTAGGTGTGGTATTCCAAGTGTGTTTCAAGATCCCAGTGTTTTGTTTTCTGTGGGAAACAGATCCAAATTACTCTTTGAGTATTTAAGGTTGCAGAAACAGGCAGCCAAGCTAAGTGCCCGAAGGACCCCATCCCATCAGTGGAGTCCAGGCGCTTCAGCGAGTGACGTGCTGGATTCATATTAGTGGTCTGCGGGATATAAAATTATGAATTTGGTGGTCCCCGAGGTCCAAAAGGTTGGAGACCCCTACACTAGGACACCTAGATCTCTTCACAATTACTACTGTTGAGCCAGATACCACCTGTGCTATAAATGTGCATTTGGTTTTTCTTAACTAAGTGTAGACCTTACTTTTCTCACCACTGAATTGCCTTTTGTTGCATATGACCCAGTGTTCAAGCTTGGCAAGATCTTTCTGAATCTTGAGTTTATCTTCCTCCCCTAGTTTTGTGTGGTCTGAAAATTTGATGAGTTTCCCTTCTATCCTTTCTCGAAGTAATTTATAATGTTGAAAAGTACGGGGCCCAAGACAGAATTTTGAGGTACCCAACTGTATGCTTCCCTCCATGTAAATGTAGTTCTATTGAAGATTACATGTTGTGTATGGTTGGTCAACCAATTGTGAATCCATCTGGTGGTGGTATTGTTTAAAACTCATTATTTTAATCTTACCAAGAATTGGCACCATATCAGCTCTTTTCCAATCCTCTGGTAGTTTCCCATCCAGGTTTTGTTCAGTGGTTCTGGGATCAAATATGCTAGCACTTTCAGATCCTTATAATTTTCTTCCTATTTTGACTTGCAGTTCTATTCTGTTTCCTATGGTGCTGGTTTTGTTAGGTTGGACTATTTTTTTCATTTTGTTGGAGACAGTTCTCCTTCTTCCTTTCTACCCACCATCTCCTTGCCATCTTTTCCCACTGGTGGACTGATCATTTTCTTGACTTTTTTCTTTTCTATTACATATGGAAAGAAACTTGTTTTATTATTTTTTGCATTTGTCCCAAGTGTTAGTTCATTTTGAAGTTAGCTTTACTGACTCTATCCTTGGAGATTCCTTGCAAATAGAAAACTATCATGTGCTTCAGGAAGAAACTACAGTTATTCAAGATTACATCACTATTATTTCCATTAAAACATCAGTTATATACAGAATAATAAGAGAAAAAAGAAACACATGGAATAAGTGAAGTAAAGCTTGACAGCTTGATGTTGCCTCAAACCTAAACAAGATTTTAATTCTTGCTGACCAAAAAAAAATAGATAAGGCAAGCAATGGTGCATATCTTTATTGGAGGTACTCAACCTTAGATCTGAAAATTGACGAATGTCTGTATCTTCCTTCTATTAATGATATACATGCCAGAATGATCATTTGATCATACATGCTTTCATCTGGAATATTAGTTTTGAAGTAATAAAAAACTCCTTGTTTTTATTATAATAAAGCATTTTAAATTAAATAGGCTTGAAATTGCTTTTACTTCACTAATCTGTTTTGTTGGTTCAATGCTAGACTAAAAGTTGGTTCTTAGTCCTGCAGGCAATCCATTCTTCTAATCCCCAACCTAAGCAGACCCATATTTTAAGTTAGCTGTAATGTAATTTGCATTCAGTCAGTGGCACAGATCCAGGTTTGAAAGGAAAAGTGGCTAGTATAAAAGATATATATTCTTGGCAAACTATCCCATGCAAATTAGTGTGCTAAGACCTTTTCATTGTATGAACCTGCTACAGTTGTTGCATGTTAATGCATCTAATGAAGACATGTTTTCAATGCTTGACTAAAAACAAGAATAAAAACGGACAGGTATATATTCAATTATTTACAGTTTTTTCTTAATGATTCTATGTGGTCTTTTAATGCAGATGAGTGTCAAAATACATATTTCAGTCAAGTAATATAATAATATTCCAAAGTAATAAATTAATTGAATTTAGGCTCAATTATAAATTAGTAATGATAGGTGTGGTTTGAGTAGATGACATATCTTATTTATTGCACTCTGAAACAGTAATATTACATAAATAATTTCAGACTTCTGGTTTTACACAGGATTTTTCACAGAAAATACTGCAGTTAAAAAATAGAAGAGATAATATCCTGAATGTTACTGACTTGGACATTTATGTAAAAATGTTTAGAATAATGAAATTCCTAAGAGACTTAGCTTCCATTATTGTACTTGAACTGCTAAACATAGAATATAAAAATCAGGATAGTTGTTCTATTGCAGTGAATTGCTCACATTTCAACTGCCACAACAGTTCAAATTTTTGCAGACCTGGGACCCTTACTGTACCTGTACTCTTCAATCCTATGTTTGCTTTCATACATCTCCCCCACCCCCAGCCCTGTCCCTTATGGAACTCATAGACGTTTGCTGCCTCACATACTTCCAGCTTGATGCATAAGTATATAAACAGACAAAATACCTACTTCAGATGCAGCCATATTTCCACATACCCAACCCAAATAATGAATCCAGTTAATTAACAACACTTTAATTATAACAAAAAAGAGAATTTCAGATCATACACAGTACAGTCAACAACATCTTCAATGGAATCAAGCTAAAGAGAAAAGAAAAGAACAAACAATTTCATCAGCAAAAAAAAACCAAGGGCAAATTGCAAAACAAATTGCAGCTTAAAGCAACTACACTACAGAGTAATAATCCTACAGCACATAAAATAAGCTGCTAAGAATCATGTTTATTAGCACAAAATGCAATGGTAATTCAGAACTCCAGAAAGCAAAAAAAATAGCTTAGTGAAACACATTTTCCACTGCAATGGATACCTGTGGCAATGTATAAAAGTGAATTTCTATCCACATAACTGTCACAATCCACAAAAAAGGAGTATGTACATATATTTCAGAAATCACCGACATATTAATATTCTCCCTTGGGTGTAGCTCAGCCAAAACAAGTGCAATTGCCAAAGAAAACAAAACAGAGTAGAACTGTAAAAATCACTATGTAGGACAAATAGGTATAAAATTAGCAAAGTGCACCTACAAATATCAACTGGCAGTCAGAAGATGTGCTGAAATTTTATTAATTTCACAGTCCACAGAAAAGTTAATCCACAATTTCAGCTGGGAAGCTGTAGGCATTTTGGATCATGCCACTGAATGCAAGAAAATTATTAGGATTGGCACTCTGACAAATTAACAATCAAACATTTGTAGAGAAATAAACTCCATTTACAAACCAGTCAAAAGGCACAACTAAGGGTTAAAGCAAGGGGCAAACTGTACAGATGACATCTTCCTTTTAATACACACCTGTTAATGAATATCCATATAAGTACAAATCAGCACTAATCAGCACAATAACATCAGACAATAGCATGCCAATCAAAGAAGAAACAATACCATCAATCAGCACTTCCTGGCTAGCCATACACAAAGGTTGGTAACATGCCCTGCTATATATTAATAACCAACAAACTTGTCCCTTCCAATATATAGATAATGTCTTCAAGAAAAAAGAAAACCAAGCCTAAAGAACATCAAAACCCCCAAAGCTCTCATACCATATACTATATTATTATTTCTACAAAGAAAATTATGTTCATTTTGTTAGCCGCAAAACAGACATTTTTTATTTTCTAGCAAGATTTTTTTCTTTTTACAGCCTTGGGATATTGTGTGATGTTATGTACCTATTCATGACATCTAACTTGTTAGGGGTTTATAACCATCCAAAGTCAGCTGGATGCAGATCCTTAGTTGCGAGTTCTATTATGAGATACACCAAATCTATTTTTTAAAAGATCATTATGTGAGAAGGAACTAAAGAATTGAATAATGCCAAATATACAAAAAGACATTTGTTCTTAATATTTTATTCATAAGTACAACTGAAGTAAAAGTTGTTTTGCATGAATTATCTGCAAATATACTTATCTGAAATGTACTAATTATTAACCTGAAAGTTAAATTTTAAAACAATTAGTAAGAACAATTATCCAAATAAGAATTACCTGAGAATATTTTAATTATTTCATAGGGTATTTTAGAAACTTCATTCTTTTAAATTTAAATAAATCAATTATTTCTAATTCAATAGAGGCTGATACGTTTGTTAAATTAAACTGAAAATCCTTTCTAACTACTATTGGCACTCAGTAGAATTATTTAACAAGAAGTTAGTGGTTAATTAAAAATCTTAAAATGAAAAATAATTAGCTAAATTGACTTACTAATTAATATTTTACAAATGAGCAAATACCATGACTCATTTGAAACTGTTGTTTAACAATGTACTTTTATGAGAACAGGAAGCGGGATTCATGACAATCCTCTGATCAATGTCTATATTTTTTTATTAAAAGTTTTACGAAGAACATAATAATTAACGAGAGAGGGGCATAGATAGGAAGGAAAGAAATAAAGGGACAAATTTCTAGATGCACATGGTGGATTTAAGCTAACAATCATTTCGTTTTGTTCATTGCTATAACAGAAAAAAAATCCCTACATTGCTTGAAAACAGTTGTTCATAGTATTTGACAGCTTGCAGTAATTGTTTTCTATTAAAGATGCTTCAAAATGGATTTGAGAAGAACTTTATCTCAACTTTAAGTGTGGCTCCACGGAAATTCACAGAAAATGACCACTGTGAAGAAATTTTCAGTATTTATAGCAACTGCTTTGAGAAGAAGCATAAGGCAGGGTTATCCTATCATTTCTATATTATTCTCATCGAACTTAAATTATTATATGAACATTTTTATTTTATTTTTAATTTCATATGAACTATTCTTTAAGTTCTATGTGTTTTTCATTTTTTTTCATGACAATAAAATCAGGTTTTATCATCAGGCTTGGTAATAACAAGTTAGATCTTTTCTATTATGGGTATCAACAGTCTTATAGTGAAAATTGAATGAGATCTCTGAATTGCAATTCATTTTATGCTCTTTCAAATATATTGGAATATTAATAACAAAAGTATACAAATAATGCTAACAAATTATAGCTCAGAATTTTTTAAAAAATGGACGAAGAAATGGGAAAAATATCTTTTTATGCACATCACAAAAATAATGGCATCCTTTCCACACTTTTCCTATTTTAATTCCACTATTCCTTCAAAATCTTATACATGTTTATTAGCCAAGACAAATGTTTTAGTTTTTCCACAGTAAGGGTGATTAGCAATTCCCAGTTCTCAGTCTATCTCAGAGGGGGGGTGGAGGCAGGGAGAGGGAGGGAGGGAGGGGAGAGAGAGAGAGAGAGAGTTGCATATAATCAAAGAAAACATATTGGTTTCATATGTTACTACACAACCATTTATACAAATTAAGATTCCAAATTTTTATTACTGTTGACTCTAACAAAGAAACATCCATCTCAATTATAATATCTCATTGTAGAAAGCTTCCATGAAGAATTTAACCTTTTTTACCTCCTTTATCCCCTTATTCTGGGAAGCATTTAGTACCTTAAAATAAAAATAATATGATAAAGTTAAGTTTCTTTTGTATTATTCCCAGTTAAAGTAATAAGCCTAGCTGTTAGATTTTACACAAATTAAACACAAACATCTTCCAATGTTGGTTTCATAAATATCAAATATACAATTTATATGATCTTTATATCAGAATTGTAGGTTACAAAATCCTAATTTGAAAAAAGTCTGCATAGCTTCAAAACAGCTAAGAATTTAATTTCAAAAATATATTGATGATTAATAGATGCTCAATTTAACACACAGTCAAGTCTAAGATTAATGTGGGAGAATGATCTCTTTCTCTTATTATGTAACTTCAATAGGAAGGGGCCTGGAATCAACAACCAATTAAGACAACTTCAGCTTAGCTCCAGGAAACATTAAAATGATTAAATAGCTAGTATTTAACACCCATCAAATTACACCAAATGTTACTACTGTATTTCTGCACAAGTAATTTAGCTATCCACCTGTAAACAGCTTTTGGGACAAAGTCTTATGTCAGAGTATTCAATTGTGTAATGCAGTACTGCTGTTTTTTTCTTTTAAATAAAAGTATATTTTAATACACCAAATATTAATTAATATATTACTTGGAGATCTTGATGATCCTCAGTTTATATTTCCTTAATCTATTTCTGTTTCATGTCAGATCAAAGTTTGGTACTCCTATCGTCTTAGTCGCAGTGAAGGATATGTTGAAGAGGTCTTTGTACATTTCACTCTAGGACCACTGATCATAATGTCCTTCTGGACAGCATGGGAATATTAACAACTGGTGATCCCAAAGCTGCTTTTTCAAAAGGCAACAGGACTTTGTTTTTCCTTGAAGACATTTTGTTTCTCATCCAAGAATCTTCTTCAGTTCTGACTGAAGAGTGGAGGATGGAAGGATTTATATTCCTTGCCATTATCAGGTCATTAGCATTCTTTCTGGGAGTTGCTGAGGTAACTTGGAAGTTTTTCTATGCCCTTAGGGTCACCTGAATAGTGCAAATGGGTATGGAACCTTCTTGAAACTGCTGAAAAGACTATGTGGTATCAGGAAATAGATGATGTTGTATCCCTCTCCTTCTGTTGAGAGAGAAGGCTGTTCAATCTTAATGTAGATGGCTTCTTTGACCCCTCTTCCAAATCAGAAAGTCTCTATCCATAAAGTAGGCTTTGCTGTCTTCAAAAGAGTGACTTTTGTCTTTCAAATGCAGATGGACTGCTCAATCTTGCCCTGATGTGTTTATTCTCCTATGTTGTGCCTTGAGTTTTTGAAGCAGTTGTTTTGTTTTTCCAATGTACAGATTTGTACATGTTTCACTGCACCTTTTAAAAAGCACCTTTGGGAATCCGTGACCTGGATGACTAAGAATCTCATTAAAACTGGTGAATTGTTGTTTAGCTGTGATATACCAATAGATATTAGATATTTTAAAATTTTGTTATCCATTCTGTCAAATTCACTGGAAGATATTCTTATATATTCAACTTGGTATAAATTGTCTAGGATCATAGTTCAAACTTAGCAAAGATTCTCAGACAAAATGACTATATTTTTTTTTAGTTCTAGAAAGCATTGCATTTTTGCAACATGAAGATAAAATATTTCTTTATTGTGTTGTCGTGGTATTATTCTGCTGCTTCTTTTTCTTTCCCTTTCCCTGGAGTAGTAGATATTTTGCCCTGCACTTCTCCTTGAAGCTAAGTGACTGTTGCTTGTTAATGTAACTGATGTCTCTGCAACTGTCTCTCAATTTTTCTTGTATGTATTCTTTAGGACTTATTCTGTGATGGAATATAAGTTTTCATCTTTGACATAACATCATGGATCATCAGTAAATCAAGGACATTTTTCTGTACTTACTTACTAAACCATATTCAAGGCTTGTAGCAATTACTCTCTTATTTCCCCCTTCTACCATTTCATTTAAGCAAGACCTGCACTTTCTAAAAATATGCCTTTTAATAAAGACCCACAAAAATCATATTCATGATACAATAACATCATTTGAGGCACTTTCGTCTGCTCATTGTGTGAGAATTCCAGAAAAATAATTCCATCTCAGGTGTCCCTTTTTTCTAGTTTACATTTCAAAGAATCCATTAAAAAATCATGCCATAATAATTGGGCAATTTGGCACCACAGAAAGGACCTAGGGCTTTAAGTTTCAAAGTATATATCAGATCCCAGAGAGCTAGAATTACTAGGAGTTTTACACTTTGTTTTGCAAAATAACCTCATAGTACATTCCTTCTGGCCTCATTAACTGTTTTACATAGAATAGCCTACCAATTTTCTTCAGTCTTTCAACGTTTTCTTCTTGTTACAATTCTCCTGTTTCTTGACTTTTGGGATTGTAAGTTTAAAGTCCCCTCAAAAATCATTTTTGAGCAAATAATAATGTTTATATATTTTACATATATTACCTAATTTTAATGTGTTATTTGCATTTTATTTATTTCCCCACTTAATGGATATTTGGCTGTATGGAACACTTCTTCTCCACTTATGCTTTGCTATATTCATTAAAGCTGATGTTCTTGTCTTCCATCTTAAGAATTTTTTGCAGAGAGAAAGCATAATTTAGTTTTAGAAATACATAGATATTTAAGAATTTTTGATTCTTAAACATGATAAATATTTAATATTTCAGTGAACTTTTAAAAGTTCAATTTTAACTTGCATGTGGTTAACATTGACATGCTAGTTATAGATATTAATGTCTTTGATTGCCTTATTGTTAAAGCAATGAAAGGAATGCATGATAAATTGCTGCCCCCAAAGACTCCTTCCTATCTCTTTTTTGAACTCTCACATCAATTTAAGCCAAAACCATCTTTAAACTAGTACAAAACTATAAAATAGTCAATAAAATGGCTTATGTTAAAAATTGTGAAGTACACAGGCAACGCACTGAGGAAAGTTTCATCCAGTGATGCATTCCTTATCTCTTAGCCATAAATACGTATGTACAGACAGATGGCTAGATGCATACATTTTATATATCCTTCCACAATCTAATGACTCTACAGATATTCAAATGTGAATTTTGAATTACCCTTTTCAGCTATTTTGGGATATAATAATCATGTCCTGGACTACAAAAAGAGAGATGTTATGGTAGAATAATTTTTATTTCCATTGTCATCCCAGCAGAAGGGCATAGGTGATAAGATTTCTACTCCTTTGTTTTCCATGCCTTTTGCTATCTCAGAGGGGTAGTATCAAGGTCACAGGAAATTTGCAATACTGGGTTCAGTTCTGATCACCATGACAACAAAAAGATGCTGAGGTCCTAGAAAGAATCCAGAGAAAAGCAACAAAGGTGATAAGGGGTCTGGAGATTAAATCATATGATAAACAAGATAATTAGATATGTTAGCTTAAAGAGAAAGCTTTGGGGAGACATGATAGAAGTCTTCTAATATTTGAAGGGCTGTTACAGGGAAGAGGGCATCATTTTATTCTCCATTGCACCTGAGGGTAGGACAAGATGCAATGGGTGGAAGCTTGTCAGAGGTAGATCCAACCTGGAAATAAGGAGGAATTTCCTGACAGTGAGAGTGATTAATAAGTGAAATTGCTTGCCTCTCGGAGTTGTGGGTGGCCCATCATTGGAATTTTTCAAGAAAAAATTTGGACAACCATTGTTTGGGATGGTATAAGGCAGGTATGTCCAAAGTCCAGCCTGGGGGCCAATTGCGGCCCATTTTCAAATTTCAAGTGGCCCACAGCCTCTTCTCCCCACTGGCTCAGCTTGTCCTTCATCCCCGCTGGCCAGCGTTTTTCCTTCACCACACAGTGGTTCCCGCAGCTGTCCCCTGCTGCCTCCTGCTCCACAGCCACCCTGCTCTGCAGAGCATCTTAGCCACCTAGCTCTGCAGAACATCACAGCAGCTTATCCAGTCCATCCGGCTGCTCTTCACCAGCTGGCTGAGCACCGCCTTCAAGGCTGGTGCTTATATTTCACCAGAAGATGGCAGTAGACCTGAGTCAGCACTCTCGTCATGTGACCCTTGTGATACAAGGTTTGTGTGCCCATTTCTAAAATGGCAACTGTAACTAAAAAAAGGGAAGTTGACAGCGAGGGCCGCTGCTTCAAGGAGAAATGGAAATTGGAGTATTTTTTTCACTGAAATATGAAACAATTGTGTCTGCCTAATTTGCCAAGAGACTGTGACTGTTTTCAAGGAGCTCAATATCAAGAGGCACTACCAGACAAAACATGCTTACTACAACAAGCTAACTGGGAACGAACGTGGCAAAAAATTGAAGGAACTAGAAGCTGCTTTAATGGCACAGCAGGGCTTTTTCACAAGAGCCTGTGAGTCAAATGAAAATGCCACAAAGGCAAGCTACGAGGTGGCAATGCTGATTGCCAAGCACTCCAAACCTTTTACTGAGAGTGAATTTATTAAAGACTGTGTGATGAAAATGGTGGAGAAAATTTTTCCTGAGAAGAAGCAAGAGTTTGCCAATGTTTGCCTGGCTTGTAACACTGTGGTACAGAGAATTGAAGATGTTTCATCTGATATTAAGAGACAGTTAGAGGCAAAAGGAGTGGAGTTTGACTTTTTTTTTTGTTAGCCTGCAGCGAAAGCACGGATACATCTGACACCACTCAGTTATTGATTTTTTTGAGAAAGGTGGACAATGACATGAACGTGAATGAAGAGCTACTTGACCTCCAGAGCCTTAAGGACCAAATGAGGAACAGATTTATTTGTTTCTGTTTGGTCCACCATAGATGACATGAAACTACTGTGGAATAAAGTCACTGGGATTATTACGAATGGTGCACCTGCCATGGCTGGCAAGAGAAGTGGATTATCAACCCAAGTCTGTAACAAAGTCAGCAAAGAAGAAGGCAAAGCTACAAAACTCCACTGTATTATTCACCAACAAGTTCTATGTGCCAAACATCTGAAATATGATCATGTTATGAAACTGGTGATGAAGGCTATTAATCATATTCCTACATGACATGGGTCCACAATATTTAAGGGAGCACCTCCTACTGATATCGAGAACCAACCGCCCTGTACGGGCACACAGGCAGGGGCTCCTCGGGGTCCTGTCGGCAAGCCAATGTCGGCTGGCGGTCCCCCGGCGGCGTGCCTACTCTGTGGCGGCCCCCGACTTATGGAATCAACTGCCTCTGGACCTCCGCCTGGCCCCTGACCTCCGCACCTTCCGCCGCGATTTGAAGACCTGGCTATTTGACCAAGTCAGGCTGTGATCACCTTGCCGGGGGGTATGGGATAGTTTTAAATTTTAATTTGGGTTTTATTGGGCTTTAGTGATTTAATTTCTTTTTAATTATTTATTGTATTTATATGTTTTAATCTGTGAGCCGAAGTCTTCGGAGATGGGCATATAAGTCCAATAAAATAAAATAAAATAAATAAATATTCGCTCCAAAGCCCTGTGCCACTGCCAGTTTCAAAAGTTTCTACTCAACATCCAGGCTGAATACGGAGATGTTGTATATCACAACAAGGTAAGATGGCTCAGTCGGGAGTCTGCACTGCAGCGCTTCTGCTCTCTTAGGAAGGAAATCAGACAATTCTTGGCAGAAAAGGGACAATCGATGCCAGAGCTATCTGATCCTGTTTGGCTGGCTGATTTTGGATTTTTAGTTGACATAACACGGCATCTGAACGTACTGAACATGAGCCTTCAGGGGCAAAATGCAGTGGTAAGCCAACTGTATTCACATATCAAAGCCTTTGGGACCAAGCTGCTACTTTTCCAAAGGCACCTGTCACAAACACAGCCCAATACCACACATTTCCCATCGCTGCAGGAAATAATGACCAGTTTTCCACAGAACAATATGAGTGCACAAATAAGGAGGTAGGAAGCAGACATCTCATCTCTGGCTGAGGAGTTTCAACAGCACTTTTGGGATTTTGCAGCTATTGAAAAGGAGATCATGCTTTTTTTCCTCTCCTTTCTCTGTGGACCCTGATGATGCTCCAGACCACCTGCAGCTGGAGCTTATTGAGCTGCAGTGTGACGCCGAGTGTCGCAGTCGGCACCAACAACTCCCTCTTGTCAACTTTTACCACCAGCTGGAGAAAGACAGGTTCCAAGAGATTCAAACATTTGCTAAGAAAATGCTGAGCTTGTTTGGTTCGACATACTTGTGCGAAAAGACATTCTTGGTTATGAACATTAACAAGAACTGCATGAGGATGAGACTTTCACCTGTGTGACATCTTCCACATCAAAACCACTGTTTTTGAGCCAGACCTGGCCTATATAATGCAATTGAGATCTTAGTATCACCCTTCACATTAGTGCAGTTAAGTTATTTGTTTAGTCTTTCATAGAATAGTTCATTTGCATTTAATGTTAATGATTCAAAGAATGTCAGGCTGAATGATTGGCCCTCAAACATTTTCACCTCACCAAATCTGGCCTCTAGTATAAGGACTCCTGCCTTGGGCAATGGATTGACTAGAAAGCTTCCAAAGTCTTCTATGATATTCAGCATAATCTCAAATGCCTAAAACATTAAAAGCATAAGAAAAAGCAACATATATAGACCATTGCCAGGTTATTAAGAAATTGATCAATAACAAATCATTGCAAACATTGCAGAGGCTCAGACACTGTTCCCAAACCCCAAACCCGGTGGCAGAACCATGTCTTTAAGGTCTTGTGAAAGGCCAACAGGGTCAGAGGCATAATATCTGGGAGAATTATATTACAAATGGAGATGCCAAGACAGAAAAGGCAGTTTAGTGAACAATCTAATCAACTGCATTATCCCTATGGTGTGTTTTGAGAAATGGCAAATCCAGTCCTGAATAAATAGCGAAGTACATGCATGTTGTGATAAAAGTATAAATTTGCTAGAAGTATATCTTATGTCAAAGGAGTGGGTTAGGAATTCTTGCATGTGGCTAAATTCTTAGTTTATTGGTGAAGTTCTAAATCCACAAAGTTTGGTAAACTGAGGTAGTCTCTTTTTTCCTTTTCTCATAACTCTACAAGTAATTCTAAGTGCAAACACCATAGGGTCATAGTAGGTAAGAAAAGTACCTAATAGCAGTGTTCTTCCTATCCCAGTTACATTTACCATCCACTGTAATATATCATTGGAGACTGATTTCAAAGATTGCTCTTCTCCTTTCTGTGTTATTTCACAGCAGCCATCAATCAATAACTATTTGAAATGTAATTTTTGCATTATATACCTATGAGTTCCAGCTGACTGAATGGGAGGCCCACATAGAAGTAAATAGATGGACCATTAAGAATAATGTAATTTAATTCACGTTGTTAATTGAATACTTAGAATAATTGAGACTGATCTGGAAGTGGATTTTAAAATGATGGCCGCAAGAATAATACATAAAAATATGTTGTACTGAACATACAACAGAAGCCTTAATAATTAAAAGGGGTAAATAAGAAACCTAGACAGTAATCTGGACAATTTTCCTGCACTGATTTACAAAAGAGGCTTGTTAAAGTTGAAGAATTTTATGAGAAGGGACAAAGAAAAAAAAGTCAAATTGTAGGACATTATTTGAAGGATCAAGTTTGTTAAAAAATAAAAGGAAAGATTATAAAGTTGGTTTATTTGATCAGGATTAAAATATACATGTTGTTATCTTTCATAATCCTTAAAGGATTTTTGCTGACAATGGGACTGAAATTATGAAACTTTAAAGATCTGTTTATAAGTAAGAAATGGGCTATAGAAAATCCTTTGTTGCATTTTAAGAGAAGGTGATAATTTACTGAAATTTATATTTGTTGGGATGAAGAGAAAAGTCATTTCTTTATATATTTGTTTTCTTTTTCTGTACTAAATTCTTTTTTTCTTTCTATTTTTCTCTTCTGCACATTTTTCTTTTCTTTTTTGTTTTTTGTTTTATTGTTAGAATTGTATTTTTTTATAAAATAGCCCAGGGATCAGCAATGTGCAGCTGTAGAGCTGCATGCGGCTCTTTGGGGCCTCTCCTGCGGCTCCCTGTTGGATGATCCCACCACTGGCTGGCCCTGCCCCTCACCCTCCCCTCCCACTCACTCCTCATGCACAGCACCAAGAAGGAATGGAAAAAGAGGCAAGTAGAGGGGCACTTCGCTCCCACTCTGGAATACGGATCAAGTCTCCATCTGCCACCGTCGCCCCTCTCTTCTCAGTGCAGGTGAGGAGTGAGTGGAAGGTGAGGGTGAGGGGTGGGGCCAGCCAGTGGTGGGACCATCTGACAGGGAGCCCAGCAGGGGGATGAAAGAACTTCTTTTATCTGGGAACCTGAAATGACTCTTGATTGAAATCATATGGTAAAAAGCACCCAAAGAAGAACAACATCAGCAAAAAAAAAACCCAACCCTCACCTGTTTTTGGAAATGGCGGATCCGAAAAATCTGTCTTGTGGAGTAATAATAATGAAAGAGAAGAAAAAAAGGATAAAAAGAGAAAGGAAAAAAGAATCGCTTTTATCGCGCGTCAGAAGATCAAAATCGAAAAAGTCGGCGATGGAGTCGAAAAAATATGAAGAAGAAAACTTTAGATCGAGCGCTTTTTGCGCGGCGACGCGCCGTCGAAAAATCAATCGAAAAAGGCTTTTGGAAATCGAATCGATCGTCAGAAAAATCGCGCGGGCGGCAAAATCAGCGCTTTAAAATCCGCTTTTTTGCAAAATCGCGCAAAAAAAAACAGAAACGAAAAAGAAAAAGAAAAAACAAAATCAAAAAAAAACAGGCGATCGGCAAAGGGAGAAAGAGAGGAGAGATGGAGTGAGAAGAGAGAGAGGAGAGAGAGAGAGAGAGAAAGAGAGAGATAGATAGAATAGAATAGAGTAGAGTAGAGTAGAATAGAATAGAATAGAATACTTTATTGGCCAAGTGTGATTGGACACACAAGGAATTTGTCTTGGTGTAAATACTCTCAGTATACATAAAAGAAAAGATACATACATCAGGAGTCGAGAATCATAAGGTATGATGCTTAATGATAGTTATAGGGTACAATAAGCAATCAATCATACTAGGAAACAGTCAATATAAATCATAATACCTGTTTAAAAGAAAGTACTGGGAGCCACAAAACCTGGGTAGGAGTGGCTGGGGGAGGTCAGGTGACTGGGTGGGAGTGAGTGATGTGGAGTTGGTCATGCCCACCCAGGTTTTCTGACTCTGGTATTTTCTTTTCTATGAGAAACAGTTCCAAATGGCTCTTTGTGTTTAAGGTTACAGATCCCTGTTCTAGCCTTTAATCTCATATAGTTATTTATCTGTCAAGCATAATGCTTTAAGTTATTTATCTGTCAAGCATAATGCTTTAAGCCCTGTTACAAGAAGTCGAGCTGATAATTTATGTCCTCCAATATTTCCTCATAAAGCACAGCAAATGGTGTTTTCACTGGCTCATAGATGTTATGTAGAGCACCTTCTCTTTGTGCAACTGGCTTCAGAGAATTTGCATATTTTCCATTTCAGTAGCTTTATTGTCTTTTATTATTATGTTAGTGTGTGTGTAAGCATTTTCTCATGTGGTTTTATAAGGAAAACTGCATGTTTCATTTGCATCATCATGCATGTTATCAGTGTTATCACTTGTTCTCTACATTGCCTGTATTGAAATATTGCAGTTTTCTGTTACTATGTGATTAAAAGGAGATAAAGTTATTTTAACACATCATATATTTTGAATTAATTTTGCATTCAGATAACAGTAACAGAGTTGGAAGGGACCTGGCAGGTCTTCTAGTCCAACCAGGGGTGGGATTCTACCAGTTCGGACCGGTTCATGCAAACGGGATGTTAAATTTGCAACTGGTTTGCTGAACCAGTATTTGAACACACTGTCTGACCTTGCCCACCACCCCCTGCCCTCCCAGGAATCTCCATGTGGCCCATTTTCGATGCAGGAAAGTGCAGGGTCCATGTGGAGGCTCTGGAATGGAAAAAACAGGCCTTCTGGAAGTACCAGTTTTCCGGAAACAGACCTGTTTCTGGCTTCTGGAGGGCCTCCAGAGCCCAGGGGAAGCCATTTTCACTCTCTCAGAAGCCCAAAGGAAGCCTCCAGATCCTTGGGAAGGTGAAAAACAGCCCTCCAGGTAGTACCAGAAGTCTGGAAACGGGCCTGTTTCCAACTTCTGCAGGGTCTCCAGAGTCTGGGAGAGGTGTTTTTGCCCTCCCAGATGCCCGAGGGAAGCCTCCAGACTCTTGGGAAGGTAAAAAACGGCCCTCCTGGAAGTTCTGGTAGGCCATGCCCACCATGGCCACACCACCCAGAAACTGGGCAGTGAACTGGTTGCTGGGATTTTTGAATCCCACCCCTGAGTCCAGCCCCCTGTCCAAGCAGGACACCCTACACCATTTTTGACAGATGGCAGTCTAGTCTCTTCTTAAAAGCCTTCAGTGATGAAACTCCAACAACATCTGAAGGCAAGCTGTTCCATTGGTTGATTGTTCTCACTATCAGAAAATTCCTCCTTATTTCTATGATGAATCTCTCCTTGATCAACTTCCATCCATTATTCCTTGTCTGGCCTTCAGGTGCTTTGGAAAACAGGTTGACCCCCTTCTCTCTGTAATAGCCCCTCAAATATTGGAACACTGCTATCATGTCTCCCTGGTCCTTCTCTTCACTAAACTAAACATGCCCAGTTCTATAACTGTTCTTCATATGTTTTAGCCTCCAGTCCCCTAATCATTCTGGTTGCTGTTCTCTACACTCTTTCTAGAGTCTCAACATCTTTTTTATAGTGTGATGACCAAAATTGGATGTAGTATTCTAGGTGTAGTCTTACTAAGGCTTTATAGAATAATATTAGTACTTCACTTGATCTTGATTTAATCCCTCTGTTAATACAATTTAGGATTGCATTGCTTTTTTGGCTGCTGCCACACACCGTTGGCTCATATTTAATTAGTTGTCCATTAAGACTCTAAGATCCCTCTCACAGTGACTGCTCTTAAGCCCAGTATACTTACATAAGTACAGGTAGTACTTATATTAATAGGTTGGGAGTGCAACCTATGTCTTTGTCTATGTTGGGAGTAGAATGGAAGGACAGATAATGAGTATTAGCACTGTTAAAATTCCCATTCCTACAAAAATGGGAACAAATGCTACTATTGAAATTTGACCATTTTGCTACGAGATATCAGGATTCATGTGTTATTTGAGATATTTGGCTCAGGATTGTGCTAGGAAAAGATAAGCTAAATTACATGTGTGAGACCTCCTTAGATTTTGTGGACAAATGCTCAAAGGTTTGAGCATTTGTGTGATTGTTTAGCTCATAAATAGAACATGTGGTGATGCTTATGATTTGATGGACTTGTTTTTTCAAAGAAGCAAAGGCCACCAAGATGGTTTTGCTTTTGCAAAAAAAATCTGCCTTCATTGTATGTGTCTTAGTTTGCCCTTAGGCCATGGAACTTTTATATCTGAATTACAATTGCAAATGTCAAGGAATGGAAAAAATAGGTGAAAACTTCCTTCATAAAAACAGTCTCCAGATAAAGCAGTTAATCTGATTTTTTTTTAAAAAAAAGAATCAAATTTCCAGTAACAGTCTAAATGTTACAGTAAATGAATAGTTGAGTATAAATCTTCTGAGTATTTCAGCAGTTTTTTTCAAAGCAGTGTTCCTTCTGTGACAGATCTTCTTGACAGATCTGCTTTGGAAATTGGTCTAATAACAAATAACTAGATTCTGTTTTTGACTTATGTGTGGTCTCTTTCAAAAGTAATGCAGTTAACTGTCTACCAGCAACAGTGCATTATATATAATACATTGCTTCCTTCTAAAGATATGACGGATAACATCAGACATAATTCCAGTGGAAATCAACACAGTGAACTAGGATTTCTAATTAGATGGCCTTTGCCAAGAAAAAGCTGCTGTCATTGGAAAGTCCCACATTGTTTTGTTTCATAGTTTTCCTTCCTCTATGAGAGCCAGTTTTGTGTAATGGTTAAGGCATCAGCTAGAAACCAGGAGACCATGAGTTTTAGTCCTGCCTTAGACACAAAGCCAATTAGTGACTTTGGACCAGTCACTTTCTTTCAGCCTAGGAAGGAGGCCATGGCAAACCACTTGTTTAAACCCTTATCAAAAAAAATCCTGGGATTTGTTCAGGTACTCTCCCGGAATTGGACATGATTGCACAGAAGAAAAATCCTACCTCTTCTCAATTTAAGACAATAAAATGTAGCCCCAAAAGAAAACATGAGAACATAGCTTCTATTTTCTTTTCTTTTTATGCCATTTTACATACTTAATTGTGATATCTTTGCATGATGAAAAGGTATTTCTAAGCTTTTTAGTGCTAGGCAAATTCCGTCTAAATTTAGAATTTGGAACAAGATCTTTTGGAAGAAAACCTTTAACAGAATATTGGCAGTTGTATAATACATCTGTAACAGCTGTTGTAATTTGCTATATTTTTTATGCTTCTCATAAAGAGAAGATCATAACTCTCATTGCCTAATGCAATGGGCACATTCTTTTCCTATGGTGGACTACCAATTAAAAAGAATGAGTAATGAGAGAGTGTACTCTTTTTTGAGCAGCCAATTCTCAGAACCATTCATTTTCTTTTATCCTTCAGGCTAATTCCAGGGATCTGCAAGATAAGAGTAAGGCATATATCATTTCAGGATAATATCATGTAATTTTAGCATTACAAAAAAAATCTGCTCTTTTTTATAGAGCTGGAAAAATATATTGGATGTGGAAGAGTTTCATTTTCTTGCTCTTTAGGTGTTTTATCGCTTCAGATATGACCTTGTATAATTAAATATATGTATTTCAAAAATAAAGAGACATGGCACTGGTCTCAACAATAGAATTCATTATGTTAAATGGTTTCAAAATACATTATAGATACCAGGAAGCATAATATGGGGCAAAAAGCATGATGGATACCACTCAGTGTTTTCACCACAACTCAATCTGTTTGATTTTTTTTTTAGCACAATCAGATCAGAGTACATTACTAGGACTCTAGGTAGCTCTGAATTATTTTTAACACAAAAAAGGGAGCTAATGGAAATGGAAATTATTGCTTCATTTCTTAAAAAAAAGAATTGTATGGAGTGCAGAAATACAACCACATTGTCATTCTATACTTTCATATTTAGTCTGAGGACTAAAGTGAGGTAAGATCAGTGATAGCAATGAGACTTTTTAAAGTGTGCTTTACTAAAATAATAATAAATTCAAAACAAATCCTTGTACCAAGTTCATCAAAATCCTTTTATTTTCTTAAATTCATTTTTAAGTCATTGATACAGAATGGACAGTCAAGATTTTCTCTGAGTCTGTAGCACATCCCATTGGATTAGTATAATTATATTAGATATAATGCAGTTAAGCTCTTTTAATTAAGTTGCATTAGAACATTTAATCATCCCGTTGTATTAGAGCATGACTATGCTTCTGTGTGTCATAAACTCAACTTTTATGTGAAATATCATGCCTTTACCACTATTGTTACAAGCATAGATAAAGGTTACATAGAATTGGCTAAGATGGCATCATAGAAGAAGACCCTAAGATGCAACATGGGCTAATGTTTTTCTTAGGGCTACCTTGATAGTTTTATTATCTGAATAGAGAACAGGAACAAATCCTTCCTCATTTTGTACATTGTATGTGCAAAAACTGATTGGAAGGGCAATTCAATAGTTCTACAATGTCAGTGAAGGGATAGCAGTCTCCATTGTAATAGGAGGCAATAAGCTAGCTTAAATATTGCCAAAACAGGGTATGAAATACCTATTTCTCTTTCCCAAAATCTATCTGATGAAACCACATCACCTTGTCTTTTAGTAGTGCTAGTCTATTCTATTCCTTTCCTTCCCAATTTCTTTTCCTCAAAGAATCGAGAAAATTCTTAAGATTTAACTCTTCCAATTTTATTCTGTATTCTGAATGTAGTTTTCCACTGCATTTTAATTTTAATCATAACAGCTTCATATTAATAGAACCAATTGTAGCATTTAATCATGTCATTGTTGTTGGAATGCAAACACATTGCTTTCAGATTTAGCACTTTTGGCATGAAGTACCTTTTCTTGTATAAAATATGACTTCACAGATTGGTTTTCTTGCAGTCTATTATTTTACTGCACTGTCATCTTGCAAGTAATATTGTAACACTGGAAGATTCAGTAGTGGCTTTTTCTTCCAAAGTAGCATTTTATTTTATTATAATAGCTGGAAGTGTGGAACCTTGATATCTATGTATTATTCAGTGGATACTGAAAAGTATGTTCCCAATTGTAGAAAAAAAGAGGAAAAAACAAATTTACTAGGATGTAAATGTTCATCATATTGGCAAAAGTTATGTGAAGCAATTCATTTTGAAGACCAATGTAAATGTGGCCCCAAGATGGAGAAGAACAAATTAACTGGTACTCTGCAGGGCAAACAAGCAAAACTGAAACCATACATCTCTTGGTCCGTGGAAAAATTGTCTTCACAAAACTAGTCCCTGGTGCCAAAAGGTTGGGACTGCTGCTCTAAGAGGATGAAGTTGGAAGACTTCTTTTTGTATCATTTATAGACACAGTTTATAACCCCTTTACACAGAGTTGGTCTTTCCAGCTTGTGTTCTTTTCAGCTGGAAGAAGGCATTTTTTAAATTATTGTTTTGCTTGCTTTTTCTCTTCTGATTGATAGATTGCACATTTTGCCAGTTACAACAAAAGTAATATTGAGAAAATGCTTCCTGGGAGATCTTTATCTGAAGTTGATAATATTTGAAATAGTCTTGGGGAGAAAAACAAGAAAACTATATCAGTGCATTGTATCATTGATCAATAGTACAATAGTAAAGCCAGACTATATAAATCTATTGTTCGTTGACGGAATTACAATATGAACAGTGGTGTACTTAAATATTTTAGATTATGTACTTACTTGCATTTTGTCAAAGTCATGAAGATAGTGTGTCTTCAAAATGGTCTTCAAGTCTTCAAAATATGTTGCTAGCCCTGTTCTTTCTGGATGCTGCTGCTTATTTCTGCTCAACAAGGCTCAGAACTGTTTGATGACCACATAAAACAGGAACAACTCATTCTATCTGGTTTTGAAAGTGTCCCAGCAACTCTGCTTATTTTAATAATTCTTGCTTTTGAATAAGAAGTGGTGAAATTGATTAACAATTGATAGTTTGGGGGGGTAATTTAACAATGGGTTCACTCAGGATCAGGTTGGACATCATGAACTGGTTCTTAAATTATTTAAATCCCAGCACTGCCTCCCTTTCTTTTTATGCCTCCCTTATGTATATTATGCATATACATTTTAGGCAAAAATATAGTGATGTGCAAGACAAAACTAAGGGATAATTACATCTTTGAGTTATATACAAAAAGAACCAATTGTCTGTATGCTATAATGTACTTAATTTTTCTAGTATTTACTTATATTTAAGCATTGTAGGGATTCTTTTTAAATACACATTTTAAGTTTAGAAAAATGCATTTTGGAAACTGATTCTAAAATTAATGCACTTGGTAGTTTTTAAAACTATTTAAAATGCATGTAGTCACAGAAAAATGTTAATCATAACAATTTGTATTCAATGCAGTATGACAAGATTTTTGATTGAAACTCATTAAGTTTAATCAATGCCATTTAAGGCTGTTCTAGTTCATAAAAAGAACTCATTTCTAAGGCCATGGAACACATCATAACCTGAATAAAATTTTAAACTTTTTTTATTTTTCCAGTAATGTACTATTGTTTTTGGCAACTAGTTACATTGCAACTAGATTGCAGTCTAATTATAGTATAATTCATAACTACAGGGGGTGAATCCCAACATACTAGGCAGTATGCCATTTCAGATGTTCTTGTCATTAATTTTTCCTCTGGTAATTCCCCTGTAAGTTCATGTTGTAATGTTTTATATTATTTCCAAAGTAATTTATTAACTGAATTGGATTACAGTATTCAAATGTACAAGCAGGATTTATAAAGCAACAAAATCGATGCAGAAGGTACTTTTTAGAAAAAGATGGAAGATAGAATACTTTATTTGGCCAAGTGTATTTAGATACACAAGGAATTTGTTTCCGGTGCAGAGGCTCTCAGTGTGCATGCAAAGCAACAGTGTAATAATAATCCTAATAATACCAATAAGTGAGGGTAGTAAGGAAAATAAGGATAAAAATAATGCTATAGCCATACAACATGGGTAAATGTACATAGACATTAGACAGTTCTGTGAGATGTTAGGTGTTCAGCAGAATGATGGCATGAGGGAAGAAACTGTCCTTATGTCTAGTTGTTTGGCACACTATGCCTTGTTGCACCATCCTGAGAAGAGGAGTTAAAACACTTTATGACCAGGATATGAGCGGTCTATAGATATCTTCTCAGCCCTCCTTCTAACCCTACACAATATCCAGGTCTCCTATGGAAGGCAGGCTGATTACAACTGTTCTTTCTTTCTTTTTTTAATACATTTTTTATTTTTATTTTTTCTACAAACATATCATTATGTGAACAGTGTGGTTCCAGGGTATTTTACATTTTAAAACAAACATGACAATAGTTTCATATTGATACTGTTAACTTTCTTATATAATTTGGTATTACAAATTATCTATCTTAATTATTCAATATTCCCATATGTTGTTTTTGTGTCAATCTCTATATTCTTAACATCACTTCTTTTATTGTAAATATTATGTTAGTGGTTATATTTTCAGTGTTTAACAAATTATATAATTCTTGTAACCATTCATAAATTCATATTAATTTATATTTTCCCTTATTTATCCCCTTTTTGGTTTTCATATTTATTACAATTAGCAATTATATATCTTTGATAATCGTTCTATAATAAAATGTTAATTCCATGTTTATTACAATTATAATATTAATTTCATGTTTATTACAGTTAGTGATTGTATATCCTTAATAATCATATAATAGACTGTTAATTTCATGTTTATACAATTAACAATTAAGTATCTTAAATGATAATACACACATTCATGTAGGATCTTTTTTTCTTTTTCAACCATTGTTTCTTACTCTCATTAATGCCTTAATTGATCGCTTCCTAGCTTGTCTCCCTATTTCTATCATTTTTTGACCCTGCCTCCTAATCATTCCTCTCTTCTCTATTATATTCCATTTTCTCTTTTTCCAATTATCTAATTTTACCCCAACCTCTCAATATTTTCTCCCTGAATTTCCATTTCCTGTTGCTTTTCCCTTATAATATTCATTCTCGCCTTGATTTATGGCATCAATCATTATCATTTTAAATTTTATTTCCTTTTTGTCCTTTTTTATTTGTGGTTCCATCTGTTCTATTTTTCTGGTTACTATTCCAGTTAGCTCCTGGATCTCTTGTTTTCTTTGCATTTTCTTGTTTGCATCTCCATTTTCAGCTCTCCTTGCATGCTTTGTATTTCGTTCAAAATGTCCTCAAATCTTCTCTTCATAGTGTCTTTTATAACCTGTAATTCCAACACAATTTCTTTGCATATTCCACTCATCTTTATTTTTGTTTGTTCTATTTCTTCTGTCCAAATGTCCTACAATCTTTTAATCAAACAAGCAATGCTTTTCAAACTGTAAATCCAATGTCCAGGAGTCTTTATATCTCAAAGTTAAACAATCTATTTCTTAAATAATCCCAGGGTGATATCTTCATAGATCACTTCACCAATTAAATTTATCTTGTAAATTTATCTTGTAACTTTCTGGTTACTTTTAGTAATACAATTCCTTTAATTTTTCTTTCAGTTCTTCTTAAGTTGGGTCTTTTCAAAACTTTAGGGATCTACATTATTTTCTTTTAGCAGCAGGTGGTGCTCTTAAATCAGTTTCCACTTTCCACCTTTTTCCCCCTCAGTTTCTTTAGTCTTTTTCAAACTTTGCCAATATTTCAAAAAGTTAGATATATATTCCTTTTCTAAATCAATTACAACATTCTAAACAATGCCTATCCAAAGCCAAATCCTGTCCAATCACAAAGTCCAATTTTCAATTATTCTTTAACAAGTTTTCTTTAGCCTTCCTTCATTTTACCTTCCTTCCATCTTTCAGTTTTTAAAGTTAATTTTTTTAGTATTACAAATTCTTCTCCAATATTAAATCGCTGCCAGTTCAAAGATCCTTGTGAGTCCTCTTTTCTGAATTTTTTTTATCGGGGTAACAATTAGTAATTCAAAAGTATTCTCACCCCATTCTCACCCCATTTGTCTCTTCACTCCTGCACAGTCTTAGGCATTTAGACTGTTCCTGCCTTCATGGCAGCCATTTTGGTTGCTGCTGCAGCTCATCTTTGGATGAGGGTGATTTCCATGTCAGGGAGGAGAGATTGCAGCTCTCCTCTACCTGCCAGGCAGTCCCCCTTTTCTTCACCACCCCTCCAAGGTGGCTCTGGCCCCAATTGGGGTCCTCCAATGAAATGAGCTTGGAACTGGGCCACAGTGTTCACGGACCTCACTCTGAAGGCGAGTCCAGCTGGAAGTCACAGCTGTTCTTTCTGCTATCCTAACTATCGGTTGGAATTTGTACCTGTCCTATTGGTTGCTGTATCAAACAAGACGGTTATAAAAGTACAAATGACAGACTCAGTAATTTCTCTGTAAAACTATATCAACAGCTCTTGGGCCAATCTGAATAAAATATTTTTAAAGCACATTTTTGTTTATTTTGAACCTCTCTAATTCTATTCATGCTCCATATTTTCATCAGGCAGAGGAAGAGAAATAATTCTGATTCACATATTATTGTAACTCATTTGTAGTTAGTTAATTGGTTTGTGGCACAGTGAAATACCAATTCAGCCTCTACATTTTTCAAATTCCTGGTTAAGATGAAGCACTGAGTATATCTTAAGTGTGTATGAATTGGTATTTCACTGTGCCACAAACCTCAGAGAAACGATGAAATCGACTCTGTTAGTTCTCCAGTTGTGAGAATATCTCTTTGGTCTCAAACTAAATCAAAGTCCTTTTGTGTATCTTTATCCAAAATTTCATGACCTACCATATTTTGAAGTATCATTATCATCTCATTAAGCTTTTTAAAGAAAATTTCAGCTAAGGGCTGTATACTCCCCCCACCTTCCTTTCTTAGGTTTCAGCCACTGTTCAGCCATTTCTTAGTCTGTAAAACTTGATCTGAGAACAAAGAACAAATAATAGATGTTGTCTATATGTTTTTATGTGTTTCAATCCCAGATTAAAAGAAATATTCAATAAAAATAAACTCCAGATATTTTGCCAGTTCAAAAAGTACAGAAACCCTATGGTGAGAATCTAAAATCTCCCCTACCCACTGTGCTTCCTTATGAAGAGGACAGAGGTTATCCAGAATAACATATAGCAAAAAGAAAAGAAAAAGAAAAAGCAGTTAGAGTCCAGCAAAGGGTTGAAATAAATCAGCATTCAACCATTAATCAACATTTATAGCAGGAACCAAAATGAAATGATAAGTTCAAAAAGTGAAAGTTGATATCTAGACATGCTTAAGAAAAGGAGCCTTGGTGGCTCAGGCTGTTAAATGCCTGCTCTTAAGATCCAGCTGTCTACAATCACTGTAGGCTCGAATCCCACCAGGCTCAAGGTTGACTCAGCCTTCCATCCTCTCAGGGTAGGTAAATTGAGGACCCAAGATTGTTGGGGGCAATAAGCTGACTTTGTAAAAATGCCGCTTAGTAATAAGCAGGCATATACAATGGAATGAAGGCTATTGCTGAGCGCATTGGGTTGTGCTCCAAAAATTGTAAGCTGCCCTGAGTCTTCGGAGAAGGTGGCATATAAATGTAATTTAAAAAAATGAAACTGCTGACAGGAAGATATATATACACGTAGTGATTTTGATAGCTTCCAAAGGGAATTGGAATCTTGAATACCCACCCTTCCCAAATGGGTCCACATTCATCCAAAAATCTTCTTGAGTCATTTCTAAATGCTCCATTTAAAACCAGGGAGCAGCAGTAAGAACTGGCTTTGCAAGGTCTTAGCATGCAGGAGTCATCTGGGAAGGAAGTCCTGATGCTTTGATTTTTGTAGCATTTATAGCTTTTGCAGAGTTTTATTGTGCTACCAGAATTCTTGATCTATACAAAATGTAATAGTCTTATTAATAACACTAACGTCATCCAATATAAGGTCCAATATTTGTGGACTCGTGTCTATTTCTTTTCTTGCTACAAAAAGTCTTTTTTTGTTCTTCAGAAACCCAGCTACAAACAATCCATGGTATTTCCTGTCCAATGAAATATAATAGTGTGATTTCAAGAATAGCAGTGTGTACCAATGCAAATTTAATAAAACTGATGTTGCTATAAAAGGCCTTTGGGAAAACTGTGTTTGGAGTCTATTCATCATTTAATTTCATTATATTAAATACAGATAATCAGGATAGTTCAGGCTATTACAAAGGCTCTTGTCCCTATTGTTTCAGTTATACTATTGTATCTATATAAAAAACTGATATATTTTGATATATTAAAGTAAGTCTACCAATAAATTATGCTATATTATTTATATGCTAGTATGGGTAGTATACTATCAAGTACAGGAGGAGAAGTTTAAATTTATTTCTACTGTTTTATTTCTGAAACACTCAAATTGTTAGCTGTTAACTTCAGATTGGAAAGAAATTTCCATTGGCATCTGCACATAATCTACACATGGTTATAATTTTGAAGAATGTGACATACAAGTTAACACTCTTAGAAAAGGAAAATTAAACCACAGCATTCTACATGGAACAATACTGAATTCTAATGCTTCCTTGAAAATAGAGTTTATCTTCTCTTATATTACTGGCGGAAAGAGACATAAAAAATTAAAGTTACTATAGTGTCAAAGTGAACAGCAGTGGTTGGAACTAAAAGGCTCAGGGACTTTATTCTCTCCTCTTTATTCTTTTCATCCTTTATTAAACTATCTGTGTGACTGATTCTGTGGTTTTTTCCTCTGCATCTGCTGCCAGTGAAAGTGCTAAGAAGTATATACAGTGCTTGTGTTTTCAAGGTAAATGATTTTTTAAATTGAATTTTAAAAGGATTAATTTTTTTAATTGAAAACACTACACTACTTTAATTGAATTATTTAGCACTGTTGAGTTATTGATGTTCTATAGTTACTGGAAACAAAGTTCCTGACCATCAACCTAATATAGCACAACCAACAAAAAACCCTTAAAAATGCGATACATCAAGAATATTTCAGAAACCACCAACAGATTACTACAACCACATGGAATCAGCATAGCACATAATCCAACTAAAGCCCTTCAAAACATCCTAACAACCCCAGGGGGAAAAAAAACAGGAGTCATCTACAACACAGTGTAAGGGCTGCAACAACCACTGAGTAGGACAAACAGGCAGAAGACTGGTAGAAGACATCCACAAACACCAACTAACAGTCAGAGGACATGATAATTTTTTTAAAATTTCACAACACATAGACAGATTTAACCATAGTTTCAATTGGGAAAATATGACCATCTTGGACCAAGCCCAGTCCAACAATGCCAGGGAACTTCTAGAACAGAAGTTGCCAACCTTTCGGACCTCGGGGACCACTAAATTCATAATTTTAAATCCTGCAGACCACTAATATGAATTTAAAAAAAAGATAAATAGTATTTAGTGCAATATAAAAAATGGAAATAATTTTTCTGTGGATCACCAAAATTTTCTTGCAGACCACCAGTGGTCCATGGACCACTGGTTGGTGACCACTGTTCTAGAAGTCTGGCACTCTGATAAATCAGCCATCAATAGACACATAGACTTTAACAACATCTATAGACTTAACACCCAGCCCAAAAAGAAACAAAGACCCTAGCACTTCTCCACCAGCAGTCAGCACCCTGATCAGTATAGATTAACTCCAAGTTAACATCAGACCAACAATCAAGTAAACAATACCCCAATCAAGAAACTGCCAAAGAAGCCAACAGCAAACAGCCCAATCAAAGAATCTCTAAGACCTCCCCAACCAACCCTGGCAGGCAAACCACTAAACTAGAATATAAAATTACAGCAAACAGCACTCCTTACTAGCACTGATGTTACTTAGTTGGGTAATGAAATGTCTGCAAAAAAAACAAGCAAGCTCAGACGTTTTCTGTACTTAAATACTTTCAAGAAAGTAAGTTCGTTGTAGTTGTTAAGGAATCACTGCAGTTGTTAAGTTAGGAACACCACTGTTAAGTGAATCTGGCTTCCCTATTGATTTTGCTTGTCAGAAGGTCACAAAGATGATCACACGATTCCTGGACACTACAACAGTCATAAAAAAGACTCAGTTGCCAAGCATCTGAATTTTGATCATGTGACCATGGGGGTGCTGCAAAGGTCGTAACTGAAAAACAGTCATAAGCCACATTTATCAGTGCCATTGTAACTTTGAACGATCACTAAATGAATTGTTGTAAGTCAAGGACTACCTGTATTGGATATGCAATTGTGAAAGAAATCAGATATACAAAGGAATCTCAGCTGATTTGTTAACAAATCAAGGCATGTTACTAATACAATTTGAATTTCAGTTGTTAAAAAAAAAGGATGTTGGTGCCTAAAAAAATCATAGCTTTTGTGCATTTATTTAAACACAGGTTTGGGAACCATGTACAGTGAATTCTGCAGAGTTATGAATTCTAACATGTGCTACCAAGGCATTTTTGTGTGTGTTCCTTATTATGTTGTCATCTTTCTAAACAAAGAGAGGTCTGGTTCCTTCTATAATTTAATTTTAGCTAATCCTCTATTAGTTACAGTGGAAAGATTTTAATATTTTCAAGGATCATAAGCTTACTTTTCTGTAATTTATGATGCCTCACATGATTGTCCTAAATTATTTGCATTTCATTACTATTCAATGACTTGTGTCCAACATCCCAAACCACTAAGCCCAACAATGCTAGGGAATTCCTGGAAGTTTCAAACAAATCAGCTATCAATATGCACATAGAAACCACATTTTTGTATAATTCAAAAGAGACAATAAAAAAGCTAAGAAGGAAACAGAGTGGCCGTAACATATTCTGTCCAGCAACCACACCTAGATAAGCACCAGAAAAATAATAAAGCAGAAAACAATATCCTAATCAAGGAACTGCTAAAAAGAAAAACTTACTCCTGCCCAACACTAGCAAGGCAAACTACTGCATATAAACAGGGAGAAAACCTCACACTCGCCAGCACTGATGGTGTTACCTAGTCAAATAATGAAATATCTGCAAGCAAACAACTATGTTCAGATCAAGGACTCCAAATGATTTGTATTTTTACTAATTGGTTTAAGACACATTGGTTTAAAAATACATTTCTTACCTAATAAAACTTGTCCTTTACATTGTTTAAATGTACCTTGTTTAAAAATAATCATACTTTGTGTATGATTAACATAAAATGGGACAATTAGCCAAGCATTGTAAAAAAAATTTGAAATTATGAAATTATTGATAGATTTACAGGATTGATATAAGGAAAGGACTTCAAACATTTAAAATAGATTTCAAAGCAATAATAAATAACCTGCTACCTAGTTATCATTCCATTCAGGGAGTCAATTCTTACGAGTTATTTTAAAAAGCAGTTAATAAAATTCTCTTTTTAAAGAGAATTAAAAATCTAATTCTAGCTGTTGCCATTTGCCAATACTTTCTCACAGCTGTATTTTCATTCTCGTATCAAGGATAAATACCTGCATCAGCCCATAAAATTAAACAACATTTTCAAAAAGAATCTGAACTCAGCAAACTCATCTCGACTATCTGTCTATATGGACAAACTTAAACAATATAAATAAAACCTAAATTATATCCAGGTAAGATGTCTAATATGTGTGTGTTATTTATACCAATATCTGTCTGTCTGTCTATACTAGACAATACATAACTCATTGGGTCATAATTTCAGAGACATTTCTTTGCAAGACTCCTCAGTGCCTTCAACAATGACAGAGCTTCTAATATGCTGCCTTTATTGGAAAAGTTCTTCAAAAATTCAAGATATTCAAAGAGGTATATGCCTTGAAAATAGGCCATGTTGAATTATAGCATAGTAAAACATCAGCAGTTGACCACCGGAAATGTCTTGTGACATTTTATATTATAACAAGCTTTATAATAATTTTATGTCATAAATTATTTTTATAAAAATTACCAAATTTCTATTCATGAGTCATGAAAGATCGATACATTCTGTAGGTTAGCCATTTAAGTTTTCTTGATTCAAAAAAATGTTGCCCTAAGGTGCATAGAAGATAGATAGATAGATAGATAGATAGATAGATAGATAGATAGATAGATGATAGGTAGGTAGGTAGGTAGGTAGGTAGGCGGGTAGGCGGGCAAGCAGGCAGGCGGGCAGGCAGGCAGGCAGACAAAAATGTTACATTCTCATAATTTGTCAGGTTTTAAGATGTCATAATAAAATTATATATTTTGGTTCGTGTTTAATTTGAATACACACACATGTATACACATATTCTTTAAAGCACTGAATTTATTGTTTGCTTATAATTAAATATCTAATTCTATCAAGCTGTGCTAGTTTTAGTCTAATACGATTTTTCCACAAATGTCAGACATTATGAAAAAGTAAATTGCAAAACTTTTCACATATTGTGTGAAAGTTACAAAAGTAGCACAAGTAAAATGGGAAATGTTAACTGCTAATCCTTTATTTATGCAAGATGAAATAATTTAGAATTCACTTTTCATCTTTGCATTCTAAATGCAAAAATAGTCTAATTAGTCCCTTGTTCTATAATATTACAATCTATTTGTTATTCTCTGATAACACTAATATTCCCAAGTGCTTTACTGTGCATCATTAAGCTTTATTTTTCCCCATTAGTCTATCTATATATCAATTCTCTAATGCTTTAAAGATTAATTATATTTTGCTGCTGCAATAGTCAACTCTTGTCTCTCCTAATTAAACATATCTCTACTGCTATTCTGGCAGGTAATTAATAATAAAGTTAAGGGATAAAGAATAATGTGTTTTCATGTGTTCCATCCAGAACTTCACAATGTAAAGGTAAATATGAAAGAAAGGATACTGGATATTAAAAACTATATTCTCAGGTTTCTCCTTCCAAATAATATACTTTTAAAACAGCTATTAATAGGTCCCACTGATAAAAGCATATTTTATTCCCTTCTATGTTTAAAAGAATCCATTTGGACCCATATAATATTGCTAAGCAACTGAGGTCAGAAGATGATCTGCAGATGGAAAAAATATAAGGAGACAAAATTCCATATCATTTGTGCCTATTTCTTTTGCGTCCTTTTCTAAGAGCTGGTCCTTTACACCCAGACAAATTACTTTCCTCTCCTAATAGGAGAGAAGCTGTTTATACAAAAAAAGGCAAACAAATGGCTCATGTGAGATTTATTTCAAAAACTGGTACATACTTGTACTATTATTTTTCCATGAATGCATGCAAACTTAATTTTAAAGACATATTGACCACATCCAATATTTAAGTGAAAATGATGCAAAGGAAAGAATATATTTTTTAAAAACTGCTTTTCCACAAGGTAATTTTGGAAGTGATATAATTGTGTAACACAATAATAACAATATGACAAAAAGTAAACAAACCAATGAATTAAGCATTAATTTAAAATGCCCAAGGGAAAAAAAAACATTTAATAATGTCAAAAGGAAAATCTAATCAGAGGATTGACACTGATTTCATGACCCCTTTGAAACCACTATGACATCTCCAATAAAGAAAAAAATAATTACAATTCTACTACAGAGATGCAGATATGAACCCATTTGCTTATACTAATTTAGAGAGAATGCAGCATAAAAATAGTTCAATGATTAACACATGTCCTCATGGTGAGTGCATGCTATCCTGGTGCTCAATTTTGATTGTTACTTAAAGGTTCTTGCTGTCTTCATTTTAAACTCAACTTTAAAGGACCTATTTTAGATCTTCTGTAAAGTAAGTTATAACGTAGTTCAGATGTTGAAATTTGGCAATTTTGGAGGACAAGAGATGAATTCCTTATAACTAGGTAAATCATTTCTAGCAAGAAAATTGTTAGTGTTGGAGTTCTGCTTCTCAAATAGTAATGTCTTCAACCTTTGCCCAGACTTAGTTTTAACTTGTAAATAATAAATTCATTTTATGGAATTATTATGTAATAATAAATGTAGTGTTTTTAATGATATTTATTTCCAAATAAGCATGCATTGCTGATTAAAAATTCATTGCACCATAAACATAAAACTGAATGGTTAAATAATTGCATTTTTTTTCCTTTCCCTGTATTAGCTAGACGAAAGAGAAAAGAATTTTCATTGTAAACTACAAGAGGCATGGCAAGGGAAGAAGATACTCATAAGTGAAGCCATACCAATGGAAAACTCTTTTCCCAAGGTTCTACTGGTCACCTGAAGGACATTTGTAATGACAGAGATCAATCAGAACTATCATGCATGCCCATAGAGTAATATAAACTAAATAGCATTATGTGGTTACAGTTATTTGAGCGGTACAGCTTCTAATTTATATAAATTAGACTATTTTTAAACAAATTTCAGGAGGCAAAAAGTCAAATCATAAATAAATAAATAAATCCATTTGTTGATTTCTTTTTTATCACTGTTTTTCCCCTTACTATTAACACTATATTTCCCTTTCCTTCTTAAGAAGGAATAGAAAAACCAGATTTGTTCTTTTGTACATTCCCTGAGACATTTATTAAGATTATAATCATGGTGAGAATGTATATACAATTAGGTGACATGTCAACTTTCTTCTGTAGAAGAAATTGTTCTTTGGAATAGCCAATTTATCAAGCATCAATAAAAAATTCAATTAAATATTGAATTTCCATGCTAATGTGGCCTTTTCCTTATTGTGCATGAATACACATTCATCACACTCATAACTTTGCTGTTGACAGAATACTATTAAAATAGCCATGACAAAGTAAAGTTCATATTGTTTTGAGACTGAGCAATCTGAAGATTAATGTATCTAAAATTCAAAATAGGTCAAGGAATGGTAGCTTTTTAATTGGTATCAATTGCAAATAAATGATGAACAACTTTTTCAAATTTAGAACAAATGTTAGTTGAACCCACCTTTTCTGCCTTTGGCCTTCTAAAGATTTTGTCTTTCAGCTCCTAGATTTTCCAGCCCTCATACCATGGTTTATATATCCAAGTTCCATTGACTATTTCTGTTTGACAAAGTCTTACTCTCAACATTTACTGAACTTATTGTGGACTCAAATACTGTATTAAATACTTGATAAGAAAGTAAATCACTCCATTTTAACTCCATCAATTATTATGTAATATGCATGATAATTCTTAGATTAATTTTATAAGAAAAATATATTTATAATATGTTACTTTAACACCTTTATTACTTGATTTCAAATATGAATTAAATATCCTCATATCAATATTTTTGGATGAAAAATTGAGAGGAATGAAGATGATGTATTAATGTACTAATAAATCAGATCAGGAGAATGTATGTTTGCCATAATAAAATCATAAAAAGCAACAGAATCCAGACACAATATTTTATCTCTTTATAACATTTGCCAGCATCATTGATTTGAATTGCCTGTTAAGGTATTTGGGGCCAAACACATTAGTAGAAACTTTCAATATTACCAGGAGTTTTTGTATACATGACAATATAACACTGAAGAGCTGGAGACATTGTTTTTAATTATTGCTTTTGGTGTCTGAGAAACTCAAGATACAGTATAAGGAAATAACATGACATAATTAAAATGTGCATAAACCTTTACTAGGTCTTATCTTGCGGCGATGGGAGCGGTGAAGTATGCTTACTTCTCCGCTCTCATTGTGTCTGCAGATAATCGCCCGGCCGCCCTGTTTAGGGTCACCCGTGCTCTCCTTAATCAGGGGATGAGGAAGGACCCTTTGCGGGGGCAGGCCAAGGAGTTTAGCCATCATCTGATGGACAAGATCGCTCAGATCCAGGCCAGCTTGGACTCCGATTGGTTAGAGTCAGACGGGGGGAAGCAATGGGTCTTGTGGAGACCATCTGGAATGAGTTTGATCCTGTGACTCCGGATGAAGTGGACAGGATCATGGGGAAACTGAGTACCACCACGTGTTTATTGGACCCATGTCCCTCCTGGCTGGTTTATGCTGCCCGGGAGATTACACGAGGCTGGCTCCAGGCAGTGGTCAATGCTTCTTTGAGAGTGATCCTTCCCCTCCGCCTTGAAGGAGGCGGTAGTGAGGCCCCTCTTCAAGAAGGCTGCTCTGGACCCGGCTAGTTTAAACAACTTTCATCCTGTCTCCAACCTTCTCTTTGTGGCGAAGGTTGTTGAGAGCGTGGTGGCCCAACAGTTCCCGGTGTTCCTGGAGGAAACTGATTGTCTGGATCTGTATCAATCGGGTTTCAGGCCTGGGTACAGCACAGAGACGGCATTGGTCGCACTGGTGGATGATCTCTGGAGGGTTCGGGACAGAGGTTATTCCTCTGTCCTGGTCCTATTAGATCTCTCAGCGGCTTTCGATACCATTGACCATGGTATCTTGCTGCAACGCCTCAGGGGTTGGGAGTGGGAGGCACTGTTTTGCGGTGGTTCTCCTCCTACCTCTCCGGTCGTACGCAGTCTGTGTTGGCAGGAGGGTGGAGGTCGACCGTGAGGCCCCTCTCTTGTGGGGTGCCCCAGGGGTCAGTCCTCTCTCCCCTTCTGCTAAACATCTATATGAAACCGCTGGGGGAAGATTATCCGGGGTTTTGGGGTGAGGTACCATCAATATGCTGATGATACCCAGCTTTTTATCTCCACCCCAAACCAACCTAGTGATGCCTTCGATGTGATGTCCCAGTGCCTGGAAGTGGTATGGATCTGGATGGGGAGGAACAGGCTTTGTCTCAACCCAGCCAAGATCAAGTGGCTATACGTACCGGCATCTCAGATCATCCAGGATATTCCTTCTTTGGTTGTGGGGAGAGGTGTTACCACCCCCCATTGATAGGATGCATAATTTGGGTGTCCTCCTGGATTCACGGCTTAGTTTGGAAGATCATGTGGGAGCCGTGGCCAGGGGGACATTTGCGCAGGTTCATCTTGTGTGCCAGTTGCACCCCTATCTTGACTGAGATGCCTTACGTACGGTTACTCATGCACTCGTTACCTCCCGTATGGACTACTGCAATGCTCTTTACATCGGGCTGCCCTTGAGGACCACTCAGAGGCTTCAACTGGTACAGAATGCGCTGCGCGGGTTGTGATGGGAGTATCCCAATACTCCCATATTACACCCCTCCTGCGTGAGCTGCATTGGTTGCCGGTTGCCCTCTGGGTGAGATTCAAGCTGCTGGTAATTACCTATAAAGCCCTATATGGCCTAGGGCCGGGGTATTTGCAGGACCATCTACTGCCAGTAACATCTTCCCAGCATCCTGTGCGCTCCCACAGACAGGGCCTCCTCAGGGCGCCATTGGCCAGACAGTGTCGTCTGGTGACTCCCAGGGGGAGAGCCTTCTCTGTGGGTGCACCCACCCTGTGGAATCAGCTGCTCTTGGAGCTGCAGATGGCTCCTGACATTCGATCCTTATGTCGCGACCTGAAGACATGACTCTTTCAACAGGATGACCTGGACTGAGGGGGGGGTGTTATTGTTTATATTTGGCATTTTAATTAGTATTATTGGGATTTTGATTTAATAACTTTTTAAATTTTAAACTTTGTATTGTTCTTTCTTATTACTGTGAGCCACCCTGAGTCCTTTGGGAGATAGGGCGCCATATAAATCCCATAATAAATAAATAAATAAATAAATAAATAAATAAATAAATAAATAATATAGGATAGCTGTTTCATCTTTAAAAAAACTTTGATCATTTGATAACTTAAAGTTCTCTGAGATCATATGAAGATTATGAATTATTATTTCAGCTTATGTTTGGTATTTTTGCTGGATTTCACAAATATAATTTTAGAAAATGAGGTGAGTCTGAGATATGGAAAAAGTGGTTTCAAGTTTCAGTAATGATTCTAAGATCTGTTAGACTAAAAATCTGCACAACATTAAATAATAATATAATAATTTCATTAGTACTTTTATTATTTGAAAAGTAACCAGATAACAGTCTTGTAGGTCTCATCTTCAGATTGGATTCATTAGTTTAGAAAATAAATAGGAGATAATGGAATGTAGAAAATGTAGCCTTTTACTAGCATACTTCCTATCTAATAATTTAAAACATCACATGATGATAAATGTGTGTGAACAGTTTTCTATATTACAAGAAAATATTCTGATAAAAACAGAGTTAGGGTAAAATTGGATGAGAAAGAAATTTATATATGTCAAATTCTTCTTTGTTCATTATGAACAAGTGTCAGGTTAAGTAGTAATGGAAAATGCACTGAGATCAGAAATTAAGCCATTAAGGAAGCAAATTATCATTATTTAAGGCTCTGTATGGAAACATGAATACAAAAGAGTATGTTGGCTGAAAATCTTTACAGAAAAATAATATGTAGACAAGTTGTTTTATTTTGTAAGAATAAAATTACCCACCTACCCCATCAGGATGAGAAAGCAGGGTATGTTATAATCCCCATCGAGAATATTAGAAATGCACTTCTGGTGGAACCACAAAAAAGAACCTTTTTGGTTGTGGCCCCTTCATTGTGGAAAATCATTCCCCCCAGAAATACAGTTGGTTCCCGCTTTGTTGTTTGTGCAAAAGGCCCTGAAGATGTGATTTTTGTCAGCAGGCCTGCGGACCATGAATAGAGATGGATCCAATCAATTGGTTGATTTTATTGTGTTGCTATTGTAATGGGGGGGAAGTATGGGGATTTTTTTAAGAAAAGTTTTTATTTTTTAAGACAAACATACAAACAAAACATAAAAACATAAAATCATCTTCCATTTTATATACATACAGTATGTCAGTTGGTTACAAATACTTTGTGCTATCCTTTTATAGTCATCACTCACATTTATATAAACTTTCACCTTGTCAAGCTAACACACGCTTATATATTTATCAGTTATTAATCATCCATGACTAAACTATTTATTCCATCATTTTATATGAGATTTCCACATTTTATGTTAAAATTTATATTATACTTTCATCCAATGGTTATATATGTCTATATTATATTTTATATCAATCTATTAAACTTCTATTACAAAATTATCTAATCTATTACATTACCAAGTCTTTTTGTCCAACCATTGATAAAACAAATCCCATATCATATAAAATTGTTTATCTTCTTGTTCTCTAATTTCGAATGTCAATTTACTAATTTCAGCACAGTACATAATTTTCTTAATAACTTCCTCCTGCATAGGTATTTTATCATTTTTCCAATTCTTAGCAAATACAATTCTAGCTGCTGTTAAAACATTTACAATCAAATATTTCAACTCTTTATTATATATTTCCGATATAATTCCCAATAAAAAAATTTCTGGTTTAAAGTCTATATGTTGTTTTATCATTTTTTCCAACCATGTGTGGATTTTAGTCCAATATTTTTTTGCATCCGAACATGTCCACCACATATGGTAATATGAACCAGGTATCTGATGACATTTCCAACATTTATCTGATTTGTTCTTAAGCATTCTTGCAATTCTCGTTGAGGGTAGATACCACCTGTAAAACATCTTATACAAATTTTCTTTATATGCAGTTGACATTGTCATTTTATAATTTTGAGACCACAATTTTTGCCACTTCTCTAGATCAATCTCATATCCAAAATTTTCCCTCAAGCAATCATCGTTTCTTTAACTTGTTCTTCTTCCAAATTAAATTCTAATGTCCATAAAGTTTTTTAATTACCTTTTCATCAGTACGCATCAAAATTTTATCTAAATCAGTCAACTTTTCATAAATACCTTCCGTTTTAAAATCTTTATCAAATCTAGATTGTACTTGCAAATATGAAAACCAATTCATTTTTACACCTTGTTCTTCCAATGCTTGCATAGATTTAAGTTCACCCTTTTCATTCAATATCTCACCATATCTAACTGTTTGTTCCTTTTTATACATTACTGGATAGGAAAAAGATTCAATAGTAGATATCCATAATGGAATTTTTAAATAATATTGTCTTTTTATCATCTCCCAGTTCAAAAACAGTGCCTCTCGAATATAATGTCTTCTAAAATACCCCTGTGTTTTAGTTCCCTTATACCAAAGGAAAGCATGCCATCCTAACAGCAAGTCATGCCCTTCTAAAGTCAATAATCTAGTATTTCTTAATGTTATCCATTCCTTTACCCACATCAAACTTGTCGCCTGATAATGTAGCTCCCAATTGGGCAAGGCAAACCCTCCTCTTATTCTTGCATCTTGTAACAGTTTAAGTTTTATTCTTGCTTTCTTTCCCTGCCAAATGTATTTCAACACAATTCTGTTTAAGTCTTCAAAAAACTCTTTCCCTAGTCGGACTGGAATTGTCTGGAATAAATACAAAATTCTAGGCAATACATTCATCCTAATTGTAGATATTCTCCCAATCAATGATAATTGTAAATTTTCCCATTTTGCCAAATCTGTCACAATCTGCTATTTGAGTTTAATATAATTGCCCTCCTTCAGTGTGCTACATCTTGGTGAAATGTGTATCCTTAAATACTTAACCTTATTTGGGACCTGTATTTCTAAAACTTCTTCCAACTCTTTCTTTTGTCTTGCTAACCTATTTTTTGTTAATATCTTTGTTTTATCTTTATTTATTTTTAAACCTGCTACTTTTCCATATTCTTCTATCTTTTGTATTAATTTAGGTGCTGTTTCCACTGGATCCTCTAATATAAATGCGAGATCATCTGCAAAAGCTTGCAATTTATACTCTTCCTTTTTAATTTTCATTCCTTTTATTTCTTTATCTTCTAATATTCCCATTCAATACTTCCAAAGTTAACACAAACAGTAGAGGTGACAGTGGGCAACCTTGTCTTGTCCCTTTTCTTATATCTATGGATTCTGTTAATTCTCTATTTACTATAATCTTTGCAGTTTGTTCATAATATATCGTTTCAATGGCTTGAATAAATTTTTACCAAAGCCCATTTGTTCCAATTGTAATAACATAAATCGCCAACTCACATTGTCAAAGGCTTTTTGTGCATCTAGAAACATCAAAGCCATTTGCTTTTCTGGATGTGCCTCATAATATTTTAAAGTGTCCAGAATTATTCTCACATTATTTTTAATTTGTCTCTTTGGAAGAAATCTATTTTGGTCAACATGTATAAAGTTACTCAAGTATCTTTTCAGTCTTCCTGCCAAAATTGAAGCAAAGATTTTATAATCTAAATTTAATAGGGATTTAGGTCTATAATTTTTAACTTGTTGCGGGTCTGTATCCTCCTTTGGTATAAGTGTAATATATGCTTCTGACCATGTTTTGGGTATTCTTTTCTTTAACAAAACTTCATTCATGACTTCTAACAGATGGAGATTCAGTATTTCCTGGAAAATCTTGTAAAATTCCACTGGCAATCCATCTGGACCTGGTGCTTTTCCAACATTCTGTTTTTTTAAGGCTTCTGTTAGTTCTATCATCGTTATGTTCCCTTCTAGGATTATTTCAATATCTTTAGGTATCTGAGGTAAATTCGCTTTCTGTAAGTATTGCTTAACTTTTTTTTCTTGAATATTCTCTTGAAAATACAGTTTTTCATAGTAATCTTGTATAATTTTTTTCTTCTCCTCATTTCCATAGCAAACATGTCCTTCTTCATTTATTAATTGATTAATCCTTCTTGATTCTCTTTCCTTTCTCAATTTATAAGCTAGTCATCTGCCTGGTTTGTTTTCATCTTCAAAGTAATTCTGTTTAGGATTTTTAATTTTTTGTGCTAGTTCCTCTTTTTCCATTAGTCCCATTTTATGTTTGATTATATCCATTTTATTTTTAATGTCTTTTTTTTTTGCAGGGACTTCTGTAGCTCTTTTTCCAGTCTTTTATAGTTATCCTCCAAAGTTTTTAAAGTCTTTTTCTGTTTTATATTTCTTTTCCTTGTATAGTCAATTATCAAACCTCTTATGTAGGCCTTCATCATGTCCCAGAGATTCTGTAAAGAAGTATCCTCTTTTCTATTTTCTTTAAAAAAGAAAACCAATTCTTTCTCTATTTTCTGTTTAAAGTCTTTTTCCTTTAGTATCGTATTATTTAAAGTCCATCTAGATCTTATGTCCTTTCCAAATAACTGTCATTGGATTGCGGTCTGCCCAAGTGCTTGTTTCTATTTCAATTGCTCGTATGTTAGTAAGTAGTTGTGCTGACATCCATATCATATCTATTCTAGACCATGATGCATGTCTGTTTGAGTAAAAAGTATATTGCTTACTTTCCACATTTTTCTCTCTCCATGCATCTTTTAAGTTTAATTCTTCTATCATTCGGAAGAAAGATTTTGGTAATATCTTTCTAGCTTTCTTTGTTGATTTCTGCATTTTATAGTCCAATCGATCATTAATTATTCCATTAAGGTTTCCCATCATACAAATATTAACATAGTCCGATTCAATTATTTTCATATGTAATTTCCTGTAGAATTCTTCTTGATTATCATTTGGAGCATAAATTGAAATTCAAAGTGTTTTAACATTATTATCCATTATTTCCACCATCAAAATCCTTCTGTCATCATCTGTATAAATTAATTCTGCCACAATAGTATCTCTAATATATAAGACCATGCCTCTTTTTTTAATTGTTTCAGTGACATGAATAATTTCCCTAAATTTTTTGTTTCAATATATATTCATGTTGTTTTTTAATATGTATTTCTTGTAAACAAATTATATCAAATTTTAATTTCTCTAATTAATGAATTTATGAAATTCTTTTAGCATCCAAATTCAGTCCATTTATGTTAATTGTAATCAGTTTCCTTTCATCCATGTTAAGCTTTATAAGAGGGTTTTATTGCTCTACTGGATCTTAATTCTTGTTGCTCTCTGGGTACGCTACCTACTGCACCTTCTTTTTCTTTTTCAATTACTGCTATACACTCCTCTTGAAATTCAGTTAGTGACTCTTCTTTTCTTTCTTCTTCCTCCTTTCCTCTAAAATATTCTAAGTAGAATAACTCCGCTTTTCCAACTGTATCAATTCTGTGTCTTTGTTCCTGCCAAGTGAACAAGAGGCTTTCTGGCATCACCCATCTATAGTTTATTCCTCTTTTAAGTAGCTCTTTAGACAAAAATATATATTCTCTTCTCTTCTCATCTCTCTTACTCTTCTTGGTACTTGTTTCAGAACCACAATTTCTTTGTCTTTATATTTTAATGTTTTCTCTCTTGCCACCTGTAAATATCTGTGTTTTAATTATCTTCTTGGTAAATCTAATATATACTTCTCTTGGTAACTTGTTTCTCATTGCATATCTTGTGTAGACACGGAACACTTCATCCATCCCATCCATCATCTTCTCTTTGGTTATCTCTAACACTTCTGCCAGTATTTCTGTCATTATTTCAGCAAGATTTTCACCTTTTCCTTCTTCCACATTTTGAAATCTCAAATAAAATTCGATCTATCGATTTCCCATCCCAATGGTTCACTCCTGCCTTTCTCAACATCGGAGTATCAATATCTTCAATTTTCTTATCTTTTTGTATATCTTCTTCAATTTTTTTGAATCTGTCTTCATATTTCATCATCATCTGTTGAATATTTTCCACTTTCTCATCTGTCTTTTCAATTTTTTTTCTCAATGTTCTGAATTCCTTGCATAATCATCTGCAATGTCACTTCCTTCTCTTTCTCTTTCTCCTGTTGTAACATTGTCTGTATAGATCGTTGTCCTCCAGATCAGTGGTTCTTAACCTGGGCGATATTGCCCCCCAAGGGACGATTTTGTTTTTCAGGGGGGTGATGGAATGAAAAGGGGCAACATGGGGGCAAAGGAATGGAAGGGGGGCGATATGGGGGCAATGAAGTGAGATATATTGGGAGAGAGAGAGAGATCTATATTGGTAGATAGGTAGGTGGGCAGGTAGACAAAAAGACAGACAGGTAGGTAGGTAGGCAGGAAGGCAGGCAGGCAAACAGACAGACCTTTTGGATGGATGGATGGACAGGCGCCGGTTCAGATGCGGTACAATAGTCAATGGGTGAGCCTGCAGGGCCGGCGCCTCGAACACCGTCCTGCCGCCTCTTAGCGTCCCCAAGGGGGTCGGCAGAGGGGTGCTAAGAGGCGACAGGGGGGCGTTTGAGGTGCCGGCCGGCCCTGCAGGTTCACCCATTGACTAGCACTGCTCCGGAGCCGGCGCCTCCAATGCAGAAGCAGTGGCATGTTACGTGCTGCCCCGGCCGTGTTTGATGCGCTGCCCCCCTGCCTCCTCTTAGCGCCCCTCTGCTGGCCCCCTTGGGATGCTAAGAGGTGGCAGGGGGGCAGTTATGTTGGGGGAGGGGGTGATGACAACTTCCTCAATGGCTCAAGGGGGCGATTCTTTCAAAAAGGTTAAGAACCGATGCTCCAGATGATGATGAGGTTGGTATTGAAGAAGCTGCGGCTGTTATCTTTCTACCATCTTTCTATCAGTGCTTATCTGTGAAAGAGAAGAAAAGGGGGGGAGAATGAGGGCAAACAGTTGTCGCTCCAAAAAGAAAAAGGGAAAAAAATATTAAGGCACTTGTATACCTTAATCCAATTAGTTGCAATAATATATATAAAATAAAAATAAAAAAAGCCAGAGAAGATATGGAAAAAGGGATAAAAAGAATTTTTCTTTAAAAGAAAAAGAAGATAAGAAAAGGAAAAAGAAAAATCAAAAAGAAAAAAAGAGAAAAAATAGTCTATGTATTTCTCTTAATAAAACAAAAACAAAAAAGCAAAAATAAAAAAAATTTACATTCTAGTTCCTAGTTTGAAAAATCGAAATCCAAATTAAAAAAAAACCCAACTAGAGAGGAAGCAGAAAATAAGGCAAAAAGTAACCAACAGTTCTAACGTAAAGCAAGCCTCTGCCACTAAATATCCAAGGCTCTTTGATAAATCAGCTCAAAGTTTCCAGTTCAGTGTTTTCAAGGTCACTTCAATCTTCTTTCTTTCAGCTTCAACTCCAGACTCCAGCTATCTATAGTTTCACAGATGAGCACCTGTGTAAACAAACTGCCATGCTCATCCCACTATCTTTTCCATTGCAAAGCTCAGAGTCCTTGAGTATAACACGAATACAATAACAAGTAAAAGAAAAAAGAAAACAATGTATCCAAGCCTCTAGGTGACAGTGCTACTTATTTTCCTTCACTTTCACTTCCCCCCCCATACATCCAAAGCCAGGAACATTAAAAAAAGTAAAATCTTTTCTTTTAAAAAGAAATAAATCTCAAATCAGAAATAAGAGTCTTGATCAAAAACAAACTTTCAAGAGGATTGTTTAAAAAAGAAATAAAAACAGGAATAGAAAATTTAAAAAGGATCAGTCCAGTTTAAAATTAAGAAGCTTTACCAAGTTCAAAATTCCAATAAAAAGGGAAAAGAAAAAAAACCTTTCATTTTAACTAGCTTAATCTCACCGCTTAAACACCTTTCTCTTCACTTTTAATTTCACTTTAAGTCTTTCAGGGTGTTCTCTTCAAGAAATAATAAGTAATAGTTCACCTCACCAAACTGACACATTTTCTTTCAATCTCTTCTGTTCCGGAGCTGTCCCAGCTTCAGCAGCTTGAATGGCTGCCTCTCCGCTGCCGGGAAGTATGGTTTTAATGTTATAAGCTGGCTGGACTCACCTTCATGTAATTTTAAATTTGTGTAATAAATACATTTTATATTACATTACCTATAAATGTTATTGGTAAGAAAAAGGGCATTGTTGGCATGACTGACTCTCTAGCTGATAGAATAAGGTCTCTCCCATCTCAGTCCTTAGCTTTGAGAAGCCACACAAAGACTCACTATCATATACACATAGGAAATAGGCAGTTACTAACCTTAATTTCAGAAAGTAAGCAACAAGGACAGGGCATACAATGCTGCCACTTCTATATTAGGGTAAGCATAAGTTATGAACTTTGTTCTTAATAAGAAGAACTTCAACCTCAGTATTAAATTAAAGTTAATATATTAAATTATCATTGCATATGATACAAGTGGCAGTCTGCTGACATTCAGAATTTCCCTGGCATTTTAATATAGCTTAGTGAATGATACTAAATACTATTATAGTAACATATAGGAATATAATTATGAATTAATGTTAAATAATCAGAAATCAAAATATGGTTGAGACAAGTGTCTTGGATGAGCAGTTTATTCTTAACATTAGAAATTGTTTTCAGTTTGAATGTTAAGATTCAGGTTTGCCCAAGAAAGATAAATTATTCTTCGAATTAAACAAATAAGTTTGGAAAAAAACTGATTTAAGCTTTATATGGAGATTGTGCAGAAGTTAATTAAACATTATTATTATTCTATCTTTGCTTGCCTTAAAAAGAAGTGAAGGCATAGTCAACAAACCAAGTTATTTCTATTTTGGGCAAAACCTCAACTCTAACTCATTTCCCATAATTACATGTCAAAGTAGAATGCTACCATCTTTATTTAACTCATGTTATTACCCAATTGCCTTAGAAATTGACTGTCACAAATTGACACCATTTGAATTTAGGAATAGGCCCTTCTTCTAAATGGTGTAACCATTTAGTGGCTTATTATAGTGTTTTTTAGTGGTGTAATCAAATAGCAACTATACATTACTAGAATCTAGAAAAGCCTCCATACCTATTACATTTTAAATTAAATATTTTTTGATAGCTGGAGGTTAAGGTTTCTCCCAAGGAGAGTGAAAATTTCTACCCTTGTCACATCTTGCAGGCAGTCATAAAGTTGATAACTCTATGTTTAGTTTAGACATACTTCCAAAAAATAAGCTACTGATAATTATATATGTACGCTTTCGGTCAATTTACACTATACTTTAAACTTTTATGGAAGTATTTCTCTATGCAGTAATTACATTTTGGGACTTATGATGCAGTGCTGGCACAAATATATAGTTTTTTATGTCTGTCTGGCTCTATATATGCTATGGACTACATTAATCATTCCAAAGAGAACCTCCAGTTGAAGTCTATTTACTTCAGAATGAGCCAATTAATGTTAATAAAGGTCAATTCAAAATCATTAATTGAATTGTACATCAGTTCAGTTAACATATGTCCTAGCTGATTTTTGAAATTTTTATTTGATTGATTCTTTCATATTACCTAAAGTCATGATATTAAGTTAAGGGTTAGTAAGAATTGGCAAATTATAACATGCTACATCTTAGAGCTATGTTTTCTTTCTAAGATGTGTTTTCTTTGAGAAGACCAATAACAGCTTCTTAGTCTGTCCTGCAGGTTTCATTTTAACTCCTCCCAGACAAGTCTGCTAGGTGACCAAAATCCATTTCTTTGAGATATTAGATGGTGAAGCATCTTAGATGTGCAGTGGCAGGAAACTAATTATTTCCCTATATTTATTGTATTATCCAATGAGGGGCAGAGGTTGGAATATTAAACTAAAGAAAAAAAATTGAATGATGGAATGGTTGAAAAAGAAATAGTTCAGATCGTACAGAGGGGCCCCAGGAAACTTTACCTTAGCTCTAGAAGCTAGCAAGGTAGTAGCTGAAAGCAGCAAAACAGGCATCTTCAAAAGATGTTAGAACTTACCATGCTTTAGCAATTCATCATTGTTGTTGAAACCCAGCAATTAGTGAATCATAGAACACCGACTGACTCCTGCAGCTGAATATTGGAAGTGGCACAGAATTACTTCGCAAGGTGCCCTATATTTCTTAAAAAAGAATCTCAACAGGAGAACCTTTATCAAAGGGAAATGATAGGCACTGAAGGAGACAAAATTGGCCCCATTTGCAAGAAGCAAGACTATTCTGTAAAAATCCAAAGAACATAAGCAAAGAAATAGGGAAAAGATGGCCAAAAGGGAATTGTCTGAGTCTTAAAAAGACAAGCATGAACTAAAGCTTTTCTGTGATTTTCTCACCTGCTATTTCATATATAAAAGGTGTACTGTCAAGTCTACAGGATTCATCCTATAGTCATCTTAGCAGATGTAAATGATGTTAACAGCTGCTATTTTCAAATATTTCTCACGTGTATAACAGTAATTCTTTGGAAAATCATTCTAATGTTTGTATTTCAATAGAATCTGATTAAAGTTAAAATAATTTACTAAGTTAATAATAATAAAGTACAAATAATTGATGTGTAGTATATGAGAAGAGAATTAATGCTTGTTTGTCTATTTAAAATTTGCAGTTTCTATGTTGCCCTTCAAAACCAGATTTTATTAAAGACATGGATGATTCAATTTTTAAAAAAGTTTTCAAATTAGCCTTCTTATATTCTTTGCCGGCTTAAAAAGAAAACTAACAATGAAAGATTATTGTCAATTAGAGAATGTAACAGTTTAAATCTGTACTCTAATTCAGCTTTGTTCTTTCATTAGTGATTTGTTGCTTGTTAAGAAAACATTGGTATGGAACTTTAGCTAGTTTGCAGATTGCCCAAAGCATAGGGTAGAGGGGAAATTAATAGTCTTCTCTCTTCAATATACTTTCTCTGTTTTATTTCCTAATGAAATATGACTAGATATGACTAAAAAAAATATTTAGAACACATGGTTTTCTTTTGGCTGAATTTCCAAAATTACTGGCAAGCAGAAGTTTGTGCTCAATGACATAAATCTGAACATTAACTCAATAAGCCTTACTGCACCTGATTAATGTGTCATATATCTCATTGGTATGCTTTCTCATGTGTTTAATTCAGGGTCCTAATTAATGTGCTACCACAAGACCTTAATAAGCCATGAAATAGTTTCTGTTTTGAGAACTTCAATATTTTGCTGTTTTTATTGTAATGTGATTATTTTTCATTTGCTTCTAGAAATTGTTTGTTGTCAATGTACTCTCATGTGCACTCTAAGACTATTCTGTAATTAATATGCTTGTTACTTTGCACTTGGGTCAATGAAGATTATTAAAATGTTGTATCATTCTAATCTTTAAAGTATTGCTTTTGGAGTAGCCAATGATTAAAACTGTGGTTTGCCCTTTAAATTCATAATTACATAATTTTTTCTGTAATGCATCATAGGACTAAAAACCATTTATAAGCATAGCTATGTAATCTGTTTAAATAAATTTTCATCTAGATTAGATTTTACTTAATATTGAAAGTGCCTTCCAGACAGTTTGAATATTTTCAATATATTGTAAAATACTATTATAGTTTTCTAAATAATGGGAACTGCTGTCAATTGCTAAAGCATAGAGGCATGTATGAAGATTTTTTTTATTTTGAATTGACAGAAGTCAACCAAGTACTAGTTAGGTAGATATTAATGTTGATCCAAGACAGAGGAGTCAGTTACTCTGTGCAGCAAAAATTCTTCAGTTTTTCCTTTAAGCATTTAGTGGAACCAGTAAACAAGTTAGTAGTTTATTCAGTTATCTTAAGGTCTATCTCCAAGCAATCTTAAGTAAAACATCTTAACAATTTTTAAATATATATATTAAATATTTCACACAACATGGAATATACTTTCTATGATCTTGTCAAGAATTATAGAGTACTTTGCAAATTTTTTGATAGCTCAGTGCAAGGACAGTTTGCAGCAATTATGAACAAAATGTCAACCATGTAATTTGTCTATTGATGAATTGCTATTCCTTTCACACCCAGCAATATAGTAATATTTTTAAACGTTACATATCTTTCATAAATTTACAATAAATATTGTGTTGATTGATTACTAGATCTACCTTGCTTTGTCCTTGAAGATTAAAATAGAGGCAACAAGTTTTTCTTCTGCATACAACACAAATTATTCAAATTGACTAAAATAATTTCCCTGTTATCATACAATATTTGCAAGATTTCTATTTTTATTTCTGTATTAAGATACCCTAGATGTGAAGATGTTGAATGTTAAATGATCTACACCAGGGCTATCAAACTCCCGGCCCATGGGCCGGATGCATCACATGCTGGCCACACCCAGTTTAATGAAGGGGAAAAAATCCCAATATGTCACGTTATGATTCCATGACACTGTGAGTTTGATACCCCTGATCTACACCACCATTTTTCAACCTTGTTTTCAACCTTGTCAGCTTGAAGATGTGTAGACTTCAATTCCAGGATTCCCTAGCCATGATACTGAAGTCTTAATATTTCAAACTGCCACGATTGAGAAACCCTGGTCTACTGTATTTAATCTAGTGCACTAAACATTATGACTATGACTTAGTCATAACACTTGTATCTTTATATTACTAGGTGTTTTAGCAGTTACATTCCTATTTCTCTTCCACTTGACTGACTGATGTGTTCCTGAAATGTATAAAAGAAAGAAATAAGTTTCCATTGCTTTGAACCTTACTCCTCAGTTCTCTCCACTGATTAGGATGGGTTACATTTTCTCTTCATTTCAAGTCTAAAACAGTATCACTATCTCTAAATTCTAGATTTCCTTATCTCTTTAAAAATCAAACAAACTCTGTAGTTTAGCAGAGACATGACATCAATAAAATAAGAGGGCTGATAACTTGGTGCTATTGGAGAAAAACCTGGGAGAAACTGAGACATAACATAGCCACCTGTTCTGGCAAAAATATAGAGGCAAACTGAAGCAACAGTGCATGTTTATTACAAATGTAAATTAGTTTGCAGGATAGAGATAGTAGGAAAAGTATTAAGCCAGAATTCAAAGATAAATAAAGAACTAGATTATTGGATCAGATTTGCACAAGAGTTGTCTAAATTAAAGGCTTCAGTCATGAGAAACCCAAGATTAGGAACTGGATAAAGATTATTGGACTTCATAAAAATCATATTTTCAGCAATCTTCTTTCTTTTTGCACATCTTCAATTGATCTGCAATTGTGAAGCTTTTTCTCACCACTATAACAACCTGTGACTACAGCATATTTTTAAAAAGTCCTGTAAATTACTTTCAGAAGCAAATATAAAGCAGAATATTCTATCATCATCCATGCTGTAATTCCACTGAAATTGCTTTTAAGTATTTCTTCTGGTTTCTTTCTTTTTTATAGACATTACAAACAATGTTTTGTTATATACAATAACTCCTTGTTCAGAGATACATTCACAACTAAATTGGAAAAACAATTGTATTTTAAGAGCACAAGCTGTGAATATTTGCTGTCTTTTCTAAAACTACTATCTAGAATTAGGCAAGGTTTTTGCTTTTGAAACCAGAAGATGTGCTTTTGAAGAATATTAGTGGCTTATTATTATCTGATCTTTAGTAACTCTTTCTTTTCAAAACAGTGAGAACAGGAGTAGTTCAGAAAAGGGGTCATAATATAAAGCAGAAGGACACAAATTGTTGGAATGTTTCTATGGAACAAACAGGGCAAAAAGGAAAGTAATGGTGATCAAGGTAGAATGGATGACTCCAGAGTAAAAACTATTTTTTATGATTCTTGACTAATGTATCTTTTCTTTTATGTATACTGAGAACATTTGCACCAAGACAAATTCCTTGTGTGTCCAATCACACTTGGCCAATAAAAGAATTCTAATTCTAATTTATTTTACATCTCAAGATAACAACTATTCTTTTAGACCAAAATGCCTTAAAGCAGCCTTTACTCACCTTCCTGCCATTACAAATTTGACCTTAAGTCATGTTTTACTGCTGTGACTTTAAAGTAGTATTTTCTTCTCATCTCACTAAATACACTTGTCAGTTTCAGCAGGAATACTTAACTTCCTTTCTTGTTAGTTCATTAGCTGCTTCACTTTAGTTACTTCACACAGGAAGAAATGCCTCTGCAGCTGAGATAATAGTTGTCCTGACTCCTGATATCTAAAAGCTTACAAGTCCTTCTCTTTATTGTCAGTATTAAAATAACAGAGAGATCTTATATGTTAGAAGCTGCTAGTTCAAAACCCTGAAGATTATTTAATTTAAATTATTATTGGAATAATAATTAAATTATTAGAAATTTAATTTTAAATTATTTATTTCTGAAACCCTCAACTTAACTACATGAAGAGTTTTTTTTAAATAGTTGTTTAGAGTTACCTATCAATTCTTCTGATACACAGGAAAAACTTCTTAGCACCTAATCTATTTTAGCACTGATAATAAAAGGAGGATATAGAAGTTATTGCCGTGCAAAAGTGCTGATTTTTTTTAAAAGCAATGGTTTGTGTGCCATAGATGTCCATTGCTTTTAAAAAAAAATTCAGCACTTTTGCACAGCAATAACTTCTATATCCTCCTTTTATTATTTGTGCTAAAATAGATTAGGTGTTAAGAGACTGTTTAAAGGAAGTGTTGGAAGAAATGTCCATCCCGGTTCAGTTCCAAGTGGGGAGAAAGACACTGGTAGTCCACTCCCTGTAAATTTTCAGAGACAAATATATATTAAGTTACATTATGTCATGTCCTTGTTTACAAGCTTTCACTTTACTTCTACCAGCCCCCGCAGAGGAAAGAGAATTTCTCTATTTTTATGATACAATATAATTAGGTCCTAAAACTAGTGTTCTAAATATGTGTTCAGTTCCCATTGTAGCTCACATCCCTAGTTCTATTGCTTCCGTTGATTTGCCCTTTGGAACTTCTGAGAGGCCACGTATGGCATAGAAGGTGGCACCATGCTGCGGCTGCCATCTAAAATGATTTTAAGAGATAATATAACATCAGTCTGAAACAAACTGCACTATTTCACATCCCGGCCTCAACAAAAGAAGAAAATGCCCAAGCAACTATCAAGCAAAATGTGAACCTAATGCTGGCACTTGTAAAGTGGTCCTCTTATTAGCTAGTGCTTCAGAATGGTAAGTTATGTGGGAATGCCAAGAGGACCTTTTCGGTCATGAAATTGCAGTTTTAAAATGCCTTTTTCCTAGAAATTAGGCTGTGCCAATACTGCCTAATTTTTGCCATTTGTGACATGACGGCACACATTTCAAATGTGGCTGATGGCTGGATTTCAAAAACCAAAATTGCTGGATTGACATCAGCGAAGCAGAAAGAATTCATTTTCCTTAAAACCTTCATCCTAAAGCATCTTATGGGAGAACCACACATACAAATGTACACATAGAGAGAGAATAATCTTAATCTTAGTTTTCCAACCTTACAGATTTCTCACAGTCATAGAGATTAGAGGAATTTAGTTGCATCTAGTTATTTTTCCCCACTGATTTCAGTGTGCTCTGTAACTTGAACTTCCCTATCCTTATGCTGTCCATGTGATATTCAATCATATTTCCAATTACCTATTGTCCAATTTAAATTCCACTGATCTGTTGTGGACACAGAATGAAATCTTAACCTGGTAAAAATGATTATTTTCTATAGTTCCACCATCTAATAATAACCAGTATTTTTTTCTCCTGAAAAAAAATGAAATGTACTTTAATCGTAATTAGAATATTGTACAAAAAGCAATAGACACTGTTAGATTTTTCTAACCTGTCAGAGAAGTATTATATGGCAGGGCTAGTAACATTTACTATTTTAAATCCCTTTGAAGATGGAAAAACAAATAATACTGCTTAAAATCTGTGATAAGGTGATTCACTACTGATGAGTGTTTTTGCACCAGAGTTTCAGAATAGCTTTGAAACAGGACTTAATGATTTCATTTGAAATAGATAATTCTTAATATGATCTATGGGTTATGTTTGTTTTTTGTACTTTTGACTCCTGACAACTTCTTGAGTATGTCCCCACAAATTTCTCCACAAGGTTTTTCAAAAGTGTTTGGCTATTACCAACTTCCTATGTTTGAAATATTGCAACTAGCCCAAGGTTACCCACCTATAACTATGTGTGATTAGACACACAAGGAATTTGTCTTGGCGCATATGCTCTTAGTGTACATAAAAAGAAAAGATGTTGTACCTTATGATTCATCAAGAAGGTACAACACTTAATGATATTCATAGGGTACAAATAAGCAATCAAATCATATTAGGAAACAGTCAATATAAATCATAAGGATACAAGCAACAAAGTTATAGTCATACAGTCACAAGTGGGACCCTGGCAATATGCCTTCTCTCTTGTGGCATTTGGAATACATACCTCTACAGTCCACCCTGCAAGATGTAAATCTTCAAAATTTCAGTAACATGTTTTTGTTTCCAGACCTGCTTGTGAGGCCCTGGTGGCAGCATTTTGCATAATGAGTAATTTTTATGCAGGTGTAATAGTTTTTTCACTTTCTAAAAAGTTGTTTTTCCTTCCTTTTTAATTATGGAATAATTCTGGAGTTAGGAAGCCTTCTACATCAAGTCAAATTAAGTTGAGTACTGAATATTACACAGTTTTCCCTTTCAAGAAGAGTCAGACAGTTGGACTTTGATACCAAATGGTGGTAAAGGTAGATGCAAAACCATTGATACAATAGATTTGTGCTCTTGGTAGGCCTTTCCCATAGCTTTCCTTAGAAAGATAGAATAGAATACTTTATTGGCCAAGTGTGATTGGACACACAAGGAATTTGTCTTGGTGTAAATACTCTCAGTATACATAAAAGAAAAGATACATTCATCAAGAGTCAAGAATCATAAGGTACAACACTTAATAAAAGCCATAGGGTACAACAAGCAATCAAATCATACTAGGAAACAGTCAATATAAATCGTGAGGATACAAGCAACAAAGTTACAGTCATACAGTCACAAGTGGGAGGGGAAGGGTGATAAGGAGTGATGAGAAGGTTAATAGTAATAGTAGTGCAGACTTTGTAAATAGTTGGACAGTGTTGAGGGAATTATTTGTTTAGCAGAGTGATGGCGTTCAGGAAAAAACTGTTCTTGTGTCTAGTTGTTCTGGTGTACAGTGCTCTACAGTGTTGCTTTGATGGAAGGAGTTGAAACAGTTTATGTCCGGGATGTGACGGGTCTGTAAATATTTCCACAGCCCTCTTTTTGACTTGTGCAGTATACAGGTCCTCTACTGAAGGCAGGTTGGTAGTCTGTTTGTCTTTGAAACCAGCTAAACTGTACACTGCATCATATTGGTTTTTTGGAGAAAAAAAGATAGGTTACAAGTCTTCTTGTGCTGTTGCCTATGTGTTGAGCTAATGATGAGGACTAGAGAATTCTCATTGTTTAGTTTTTGTAAATACAATGAGAAAAAAAATAACCAAACATAAAGCTCTAGCCAAAAAATGTACCTAGTGTAACAGTTCAGCTATTTCCTTATAGTTCAAGGGGAAATCATTGATTGTTGCCACATCAAAGCAACATCACCTTTAGAGGAAATGGAAAAATGTCAAGCAGATTCATAAAAAATCTATATTTTCTTGTCATATGAGGCACATTTAATGGTACCACGAGGCCAGCAGTAATGTCAGGAGGTTTCATTAATCTTGCTACTTTCTTCTTCTTTTTTCAATCATATCTGATTCTCAGAGACAGTATGAACAAGTCCCTGCAGTTTTCTTGGTAAAGCTTTTCAGTAGTATTTGTCATTGCCTCATTCCTAGACCTGACAGAAAGTGGCTGGCTCAAGGTCACCCAGCTTTGTGCCTAAAATGAAACTAAAACTCATAGTCTCCCAGTTTCTAGCCTGATGCTGTAGCCATTATACCAAACTGCCTTACTTACAATTTTAGGGCTGAGATTTTTCAGGATTAAGATAATGAATTGAGGGTTAGCTCTTTATTTAGCAGAATTTACTCTAGGGGAAAGTACATTATTTTCAATAGAACTTGCTTCCAATAAATCATATTTGAGGATTGATCTTTAAAAGTGAATGCAACATGATGATGCCAACCTTTCCCCCAATCCAAAATAGCCCTCATCTTTATACTGATTTATTCAGATAATGCTCTATTTTGTAGATCTGGGAGGAGAAATAATTCTGTTCTGATCATGAGGCAATTATTTCACACCTTGAAGTATGAGATTTGATTACCCTTATTATGTGAGCTTCTGTAATTATATACTGCTGTCCACTCTCCTACAATTACCGTGTTTCTTTTCCTTTTTCCTTTTTCACTTCTTTTATGGAAAAAGAAACGTCAATTGCCTGATCTCTTGCAGCAATCACTAAGCTCCTGCAGGGCTAATGCTAGGCTTTGTTCTTCCTGTTTTCAACTGAAGCCTTTATAAAGGATAGTATATATTGCTGGGGATTTCAGTTTTTAGATATGTGACTTTTGTTGTAGTTCTTCATAGAATTAATATCACTGATTTCCAGGAGTATGAAAAAGCACTCCACTTTATAGGTTTTTCTTCATTCAGAGGAGAGAACACCCACTGATGTTTCCGTTTTGTTCTATAACATGTTCCATTCTGTGAACAGTTATCCTAATCTCTCACTTGTGCTGTGTTCATGAGTACCTGATAAAAATAAAGTTAGTAATAAAGTCCTTCTAAAGCAAGCTCATAGAAGACATTTGGAGACTCATACAAGCTTACTGATTGCAAGATACCAGTATTCATTCATTCATTCAATTTATATAGCCACACATCTCACATATTCATGTAGAGATTTGATTCAGTTTCATAGCAATCTAATGCATGAGTGTCAAACTCGGAGCATCACATTGCCATCACATGACATATTCGCGGATCTGGGATGAGCGTGTTGTGGTTTGCTGGCAGCCGGTGCAGATGGCAGCGGAATCAGACAGAAGCATGGGGACCAGTCAGGAGTCTGGAGAGGACTCGGACTAGGGTCCTGCAGAGATGGGGCCAGGACCATCTGGGAGTGGGGTGCTGCCTCCAGAGCTTTCGGAGTCTGGCAGCAGCGAGGCAGAGGACTCAGGGGAGCCTGTTCCCAGTCCGCATGTGCACAGAGCTGCTAGAACGCAAGAGAAGCTGAAAGGCTGGGAGGTGATTGCCCCTCCCATAAGGTATAAAGGTCAGGCCAAGATGACAATACCTTTGCAGGAAGCAAAGTAGTTCAATCAGTTCAGAGTCATTCTGGAAGCTCTTTATACTTCAGTTGTTGTTGTTTTTTGTATTTCAGTTGGTTTCTTTTCCAGTTCATTTGATACCTCCCTTTTGGCAGCACTTCACAGACCTGAAAGATGTGTGCTTATCTCGGGGGACTGTTTGAGATTAATTCCAGCTGCGAATGAACACAATTCCCAGCATTGCAATAAAATAAGTCTTATTTTTAAAAGTCATGTATGCATAATTATGGTTTGGAAGCCTTGGTCAGAACAGAGCGTGGCCTGAGAGTGATGCATCCAGCCTGCAGGCAGCCAGTTTGACACCCCTGATCTAGTGGAACTACCCAATTAGATATTCAAATGAATTTGAGATATCAAATTGAATCAATTGCAAATCAGATTTGAAAATTTTATGGATTTTCTATTATTTTTTCTGGGTTTTCAGGGTCCAAAAAATTATATGTTCCTTCCATTTGAAGTGGTGGTTCAGTGGTTAAAATGCAGTATTTCAGGCTAATTCTGATGATGGCCAGCAGTTTGGCATTTTGAATATCACTGGCTCATGGTTGACTGAGCCTTTCATCCTTCTGAAGTCGGTAAAATGAGGGCCCAGATTGTTGAGGGCAATAGGCTGACTCTGTAAACTGCTTATAGAGGGCTGTAAAGCATTGTGAAGCAGTATATAAGTCTAAGTGCTATTGCTATTGTTTTTGTGGCACTGAGTAGTACGGATGGAATCCGCTGATACTGAAATAAGTGACTAGCCAATAACATTACAGGTAGTCATCAACTTATAAACATTTGTTCAGCAAACATCTGAAGTTTCCACAGCACTGAACAAAGGGATTTATGGTCCATGCCTGAAGTTTACAGCCATTGCAGTACACTCACAGTCATGTGATCAAAATTTGGCCACCTGCCCACATTTACAACCATTGGGGTACTTCAACTCCCCACAACTGCCTTTCTCCCTCCCATCTGCGTCCTTTTGGCCTCCTCTATTCTGAGACTCACCATTTTCTCTCTCCTGCTGCTGATGAGGTAGTCTAATTTGTTACACTATTCTTTCTTCCTTGTATTACTGCACCTTAATTATTGCCTTTTTGTTACAAAACTAGCTAAATCAGCAGTGCAGGGGGTTCTCAAGTTTCCTGCTATCCATAATTGAAATAGATGGTTGTTGAAGCTGGGATAGAACTGACTGGAGCAATTCAGCTTAAATACCTGCTGTCTATAGTGAATGAGGTCAGATTTCAAAGTAGATTGCTACTTATCACCTTCTGTGCGTGTTTTATTTCCCATTCAACCTTGCATGCTGTAACTGTTTGATCCAAATGGCAAAATCTGTCAATGATTATAATAAGTAATTATGCTGATGTCAAAAGATGATACATTGTGATAAATTCAGGATATATTTGTTTATTAATAACATGACAGTTCAGGAATAAGAATTTGGTAGTAAATAAATACATGTTCCAAAGGACAAATTTAAGTTAAAACAAAAGGAATAATCATATTCATTTCTATTTAAAGATTTGATTCAAAGTGCATAGAATGACAAAGAATTACTAAAATTATCACTGTGGCTCCAAAATGTATTTCATTAGTTTTCTCTGTCTTCTTCTTCCACTTATCTCACATCACCACTCTTTCTTCACTTACTTTCTCAACCAGATGTCTCCCAATATACTAATTCCAACTTTTAGAACGTTTTGCCTGAAAGTGTCATAAAAGGCCCATACTGACATTGGTATTATTGTAGTCAACTTTTGTTTATTTATTTGTAAATTTTATTTGTTGCCCATCCTGTATCCAATGACAGAATATGCTGTCCAGGTAGTGAGTCACCTCATGGGGCTGGAACATGCCACCAATACCACACCTTGGGAGTGTCTTTCCTGTAACAGCTTGTCCACTGGCTCCTGAGGTAATCACTCTAATATATTGTCCCACCCCATATCCCCCAAGGTAATCAACCCCTCCCTTCCCAACCCCCCGCCCCACTTATTAGAGATAAGAGCTCTGCCATTTCCCTCCAACCAATCTCATACACTTCTTCAGACATCCTGGGGGAAGGGGGAAGTGAGGAGGAGAACCCACACAGGGCTATAGCTTAAGCATTCAGCATGAGCTGGGTTCCCACCTCTCCTGTCTCCACCACCACATGCGCAACAACCATCCAAGAAAGACATTCACCTAACATACTACCTACTCCTAGGTACTCACCCTAGGAGCAGCACTGAAACATTTCTGGAGACCAGAGGCCTTAATACTTCTTTGATGTAGCTTTGGCTATGGTCACACTGCCCCCACCAATAACTTTTTAAAATAACTTTTTCATGAGAAACCGGATGAAGGGTAGGCATATGATGATTACCTGGTTTTGTACTGAAAAAGTATACTGTAATTACCATTGCAGCTAGCAAATAACATTGATAATACTGTACTGCTGAGTGATAAATAAACTTTCTATGGGAAATACTGCTGTAAGCACTGTTTAGTATTTCAGCTAATATTTCTGACCTGCTATATTGTTTTATTGTGCCTAACAGGCTGACACTTATAATGTGCCAGACAATTTAGTCTAACAAAAATTTTGCACACGAAATCATTTTATCTTTTGCAGAAAAATATTTATCTAAAAGTTGAGAAATGACATGAATAGTAATTTATTTCAAGGCCAACTAGAGATGAGTTCAGTTACAATTGTTTGTCAACAGATTTGTTTTATATACATGGACTAAAGACTGATAATGTTGTTCTTTTCAACTAGCTATTATAAAGTGTCTACAGTGAAAACTACAATCATTTGAAAGCAAAAGGAAAAATGTAAAAGAAAAATAGCAGAGACCCATGGAGCAAAAATAATATGGAAGTAGCTTTTCAGTTGGAGCACCCTTAATTAAACGATGGTTGGTATTTCAAGGGCCATAGAACAACCTTGAACTTGCTCTGGGGTACTTAAAGCAAAGCATGCCCTTTTAATGCCTTATGATTTTCATTCAGTTGAGATCATTTTTGTTCTAATCAGCAAATAATTTTACAATTTAGTTTCAAATCTTCTCTCTCTCTCTCTCTCACACACACACACACACACACTCCTCATTGGTTCCTGGTTCTTGCATGCTATTGAAGTCCTCTATATCATTAGCATAGTTTCAAGAGCAAAAGAGGTTGCTCTTGAAGGCTACTTCTCTGCCCTTCATGTAATCACAACATTAATAGTTATTGAGAGACTTGTTGCTGAACCTGAACCACTGAGATGGAGGCAGTGAAGTAGCAAACTGGCACTACAGGAAGGCTGTGAAAGACCCTGACCTCCTGAATCTAGAATTAATTGGAATTGGTGTATTGCAGCCAAGCATACACCATGACTTTCTAATTAAGTCTGGAAGTTACATATGCAGGAAGCAGCATAGCACTACCTCTCTTCTCAAAATTATATATAATGTTAGAATATAAGATATTTGGAAACTAAAATGAAGCAACTTCTCACAACTTATTTTAGTAAAATGCCTAATGTCAAGAGAAATTGGAAGAAAAAAATATGGAGAGTCTGACTCCCTAACATTTTTGTCAGAGTGTAGGATTGTTTCAATGGTTGCGTGGATCTGAGCTAGCTGATGAGTGCAAAAACAATAAATAACTGCAAGATAATATCCTGAAATGCCAGACAAGCCATTGTTGTTTAAAAACAGAATATTTAAAAGAAGATCTGTATTAGATATACTGAATTGCCAGTTCACCCCACTAATTTAATAGAGATCAAAGTCTTAATGTGACTTAACAGATAAAATTTCATAGAATAAAAACTTCTGCTATGAAATAGATCACTCACTGCAGTGTTTTTTGTTTTCTCTAAGTTGGACAAATCATTTATAATCTAATTATATCCCATTTAACCTGCCTGAATCTATGAAGCCTAACATCAGTTTATTGTGTGTGTGTGTGTATGCACGCGCACCAGCAGTGGGATCCTATCGGTTCCACTACCGGTTTGGTGATCGTGTGTGTGCAGCTTTTTACACACCAGCTGAAGCCTGTAGCACCAATCAGCTAAGAGGATGAAGAAGAGAAAAGCTCAGGGGCAGGTGGGAGGGCCGATCCTGGGCTTTTCTCTTCTTTCTCCTCTCAGCTGATCGTTGCTTTTTTTCCTCCTCTCAGCTGGTCGTCGGAGGCTTTTTTTTTTTTTACTACCGGTTCAGCTGAACTACCGGTTCAGCCGAACTGGGCTGAACAGTAGCATACCACCACTGTGTGCACGCATGCACAATGAGTACACAATAAAAATACTGGTGCCTTAAAATTAAATAGTTCCTAAAAGGCTGGCTATCATATTAACAAAACTGTTTTTCATTATTTGTTAGCACAAAAAATGGTTGGCATATGCAAAATGTTTCTACCATTATATTACTTTTGGCTATGATAATAATTTATGCAAAATTTTAGGGGCTATTACTAGATATAGTAGGAGCCGTGGCCAGGGGAGCATTTGCCCAGGTTCTCCTGGTGCGCCAGTTGCGCCACTATCTGGACCGAGATGCCTTACGTACAGTTACTCATGTTCTCGTTACCTCCCATTTGAACTACTGCAATGCTCTCTACATGGGGCTACCCTTGAGGACCACTAGGAGGCTTCAGCTGGTACAGAATGCAGCCGCGCGAGTTGTGGTGGGAGTGTCCCGATAGTCCCATATTACACCCCTCCTTCATGAGCTGCATTGGTTGCCGGTTGCCCTCCATGTGAGATTCAAGGTGCTAGTAATTACCTATAAAACGTTGCATGGCTTAGGGCCAGGGTATTTGCGGGAACATCTGCTGTCAGCAACAACGGCCCATCACCCCATGCGTTCCCACAGACAGGGCCTCCTCAGGGTGCCGTCAGCCAGACAGTGTCAACTGGCAACTCCCAGGGGGAGAGCCTTCTCTGTGGGTGCACCAGCCCTTTGGAATCAGCTGCCCCTGGAGCTTCAGATGGCTCCCGACCTTCGATCCTTCTGTCATGACCTGAAAACATGGCTCTTTCAACTTGCTGACCTGGACTGATGTGGGGTGGGGTTTAGTGGTTGTTTGTTCATTTTAATTAGCTTATTGGGATGGTTATTTAATACTTTTTAAAATTTTGTGTTGTATGTTTTTATTGTTGTGAGCCACCCTGAGTCCTTCGGGAGATAGGGCGGCATAGAAATCCCAATAATAAATAAATAAATAAATAAATAAATAAATAAAATATGCTTTCCAATCATTAAATATATTGAGTCTCCTGGTGATTATACAATAGTGTTGCTGGGTTTTTCCATCATGTTTGAACCTAGTGCTATAATTGTAACACTTTTACAAATGGAGAATGTCCATTTACAACAGTGAGTTGTGTTGCAAAACAGCTGTAGACATTGGAGAAGATAATTGATTTACTACACTTCTAGTTTCTTGTGCCCCTGCATAAATGAAAGGACAGCTGGTCTGCATACAGACATTCAGTTGCTTCTACTTCTTATGACCTGAGGGACATCGTTTTCCTAAGATTGCTTGTAATTTGCTTTTGAGTTTTTGTAAACTCATGTTATCAATGCCAGCAACTAGCCTTGTTTTCTATCAGCTTATTTTCTAGGTGCCTCTGATATTTCCACTGGTTTTCTCCAGTGTCTTTTGCTTTCACCTTATGTGGACAATTGATTAAGCTTTAGCTTAATTTCATTCCAGTTAACACTATTTTGTTTAGTTCTGGATCATCTTTCTTTGGTCCAAGGTACTTTTAACAATTTTCTCCTGCACCACAGTTTAGAAGCATATTTTTTTCTTCATCAATGCTTTTTCAGTTTCAGCTTTCAGTTATAAGTTGCAAATGGGAAAACAATAAAAACACCAGGTTTTGATTCTACCTGTTAATATTTTGCCTACATTTATCATACTCTAAATGAGGTGAGGAGGGCCCTCTTCCTCACACTTTGTGGACCTGCCATTTTCAAAATGGCAAAAGGCCTTTCCTCACCAGCTGAGCTGAAAAGCATGATCTGGCTGGCAGTGGAGAGATTAATGAGGGCACATTATGCCCCGCAAGCATCATCCCTCATGAGGTGGCATGAATTCTACCAGCAAGACTAGAAAGAGGGCAAGTCAATCAGCGAGTTTGTTGCCAACCTGCAAGAAATTGCAACCGTGTGTGAATTCCACAACATCAATGAGGCTATAAGGGACTATCTAGTGCTGGGGCTACAAGATCTCACGCTACAAAGCTGGCTACTAGCAAAATCACCTTCCAGGAAGCCATGGAGGAAGCAACCACAATGGAGGCATCCCAACAGTCAGTAGCAGCAATGAAAAAAATGAACAAACCAAATCAAGCAAAGGAAGCCGCTGCTGTGCATTACAAGGACATGGAAACCGAATCCAAGGAAGAAGATGAGGAAGATGTGCACCAATTCTGCTCAGAATGGAAAGTAAGAAACCTAGACAAGAAAAGAAAGGGTTACTGGTGTGCCGGCTGTGAAGGGAACCATCCCAGGACAGAATGCAGGTTTCGGGATTCCATCTGCCAGCGATGCAAGCGGAAGGGACACATCACACAGGCCTGCAGGGCATCTCAGCCAGCTTCCCACCAGCCAAGACAATCCAGCCCCCCACAGTATCCCAGAAATTCCCAGGAGGGTGACCGGAAAGCACCATTCAGAAGGAACCAACAAGGCAAGGACCAATAGGCAGGAAATGTACCAAACAATCATAGTGGGACATTCGAGTGCATGCAAAGCAAAGAAGATAACTGCAACCATAGGCACTGAAGGGAAACAATACAAGATGGAAGTCAACTCGGGATCCTACCTCTCCATGAGCTCCTGGGCGACTATCAAGAAATTGGTACTGGAAATCACAGTCAATGCACTCAAACTGCAGAAGCTGACCTTAAAAGACTATGAGGGAAACCGAATTCCAGTATTGGGGATCGGCTACTTCAACAAAACTTTTTAAAAATTCAAAGGAGAATTACCCCTAACCATAGTAGACTGGGACTGACCTAGCCTGCTGGGATTAGAATGGTTTGAACCCCTGGGACTAGCAGTGATAGGAGTCAACAGGATTGACGACAGCAGCTTTGAAGACAACTTCCTGAATGACTTTGTGTACACGTTCAATGGACAGCTTGGTGAGTATATGGGGACCCCTATCTCATTCAGTGTAGACCCCCAAGGCTGCCCCTGTCTGGATTAAGCCCAGAAGGGTTCAATTGCTCTGCAGCCCAAAATAGATGAGCAGTTAGATAAACTTATTGCTCAGGGGTTTTTGGAGCCAACTGATCATGCCAAGTGGAAAACCCCCATAGTCACCCCCACGAAGCCAGACGGGTCAGTCCACCTGTGCACTGATTATAAATGTACATTGAATAAAGTGTTACAGCAGATGGGTTGCTAGATGTGGTGGTGTCAGATAATGGTCCCCAGTTCACCGCCAATCAATTCAAGATATTTCTGGCAACCCAAGGAATAAGGCATGCATTATCCACACCTGGGCATCCATCAACTAATGGTCAGGCAGAACAGATGGTGTGCTTCACAAAAGAAACACTAGCTAGAATGGGCCCCGGGGACACCCAAGCTAAAATAAATGAATTATTAAGCATGCAACAAATAACACCAAGCGCCACCACTCACAGAAGTCTAGATGAACTTATGGACATTTATTAGAATTTAAATTGGAAGAAAAACAAGTTTGTTTGTTTATTTGGATTTCTATGCCGCCCTATCTCCCAAAGGACTCAAGGCAGCTCACAACAATAAAAACACACAATACAAAATTTAAACATTATTTTAAAAGTATTAAATAACGAACCCAAACAAATGTCTAAAACCCCAACCAAACGACAGATAAAAACCCATAAAAACCCACCCCCTCAATCCAGGCCGGCCTGTTGGAAAAACCGCGTCTTCAGGTTGCAACGGAAGGAACAAAGGACAGGGGCCAACCGCAGCTCCAGGGGTAACTGGTTCCACAGGGTGGGCGCTCCCACCGAGAAGGCCCTACCCCTGGGGGTCGCCAGCCGACACTGTCTAGCCGACAGCACCCCAAGGAGGCCCTGTCTGTGGGAGTGCACAGGGCGATGGGCAGGCGTTGCTGGCAGGAGATAGGTCAGCAGGCTCTTTGTATTCCATGCATTTGTTTTATCTTTCCTATGTGAACCTTTTTGCTTACATTGTTCTTGACACTTACTAGTCAAGTTAAAGAAACAATGATTGCTTGGGGGGGAAATGTTGGGTATGGGATTGACTTAGAGAAGTGGCAAAAATTGTGGTCTCAAAATTATAAAGTGCCAATGTCAACAGCATATAAAGAAAATTTGTATAAGATGTTTTACAGGTGGCATCTACCCCCGACGAGAATTGCGAGAATGTTTAAGAACAAATCGGATAAATTTTGGAAATGTCATCAGATACCTGGTTCATATTACCATATGTGGTGGACATGTTCGGATGCAAAAAATATTGGACTAAAATCCACACATGGTTGGAAAAAATGATAAAACAACATATAGACCTTAAACCAGAGAACTTTTTGTTGGGAATTATACCAGAAATATACAATAAAGAGTTGAAATATTTGATTGTAAATGTTTTAACAGCAGCTAGAATTGTATTTGCTAAGAATTGGAAAAATGATAAAATACCTATGCAGGAGGAAGTTATTAAGAAAGTTATGGACTGTGCTGAAATGAGTAGATTGACATTCGAAATTAGAGAACAAGAAGATAAACAATTTTATATGATATGGGATTTGTTTTATCAATGGTTGGAGAAAAAGACTTGGTAATGTAATTGATTAGATAATTTTGTAATAGAAGTTTAATAGATTGATATAAAATATAATATAGACATATATAACCATTGGATGAAAGTATAAAATAAATTTCAACATAAAATTTGGAATATCTCATATAAAATGATGGAATAAATAGTTTAGTTATGGATGATTAATAACTGATAAATATATAAGCATATGTTAGCTTGGCAAGGTGAAAGTTTATATAAATTGTGAGTGATGACTACAAAAGGATAACACAAAAGATTTGTAACCAACTGACACACTGTATGTATATAAAACGGAAGATGTTTTTATGTTTTTATGTTTTGTTTGTATGTTCATCTTAAAAATAAAAACGTTTCTCAAAAAAAAAGAAGTCCAGATGAACTATTAATGGGAAGGTCTCAGCTGGACAGACTACACCCCCAATATAACACAGAGGAAACAGTAGACTCCACCAGTAAGTGTAGGACATTGTATATGCCAGGAATTATAGTGGCGACCCCCTACTGGTATCTGCAAAAATAATACAGATCACAGGCCCTCGATCATATAGAGACAGATGATGGCAGAGCATGGAAAAGACACATTGATCAGCTCCACGGCCAAATAACCAGAAAGGAAAACAATACCCCAGAGATGCCCTCGGAGCGAGGAGTATTGTTTTCCTTTCTGGTTATTTGGCCTTGGAGCTGATCAATGTGTCTTTTCCATGCTGTGCCATCATCTCTACGATATGATCGAGGGCCACCAAAGAACAACAGAGGAAGACCAGGTCCTAAGTAATAACAGAGCAAACAGACAACAATTAAGCTCAAACTCGAGCGTAGGTCACAATCACTTATCTGAAGTCCCTTGATGAGTCCAGGAATCAGTAGATGGTCCACAGGCACAAACAAAGGGTGAGGTGGCGGCCAGCTGGAAAGAAATGACCACGCCTCAAGGAGAGTTTGAGATGGTTCCAAGGGCTCCCACAGGAGAGACAGCAAGTCCAATCTCTCAGTCTGGGGCTGCCGAGTCGAATGAACTGCGCAGGTCAGGTCACACCCACAAGCAACCTGCCTACTTACGGGACTATCTTCCATGAACTGACACTGATTGGATAACACTATTCCAGAGGGGAGGGGTGTTAGACATTGAATAGGGTGATGTAGGGACCAATCATTGGTCCGGTAGTCAAAGCAGGAAAAACAAGTGTGTATCAGTGGCTAAAGCCACGGACAGCTCCTTTTAAAATGAGCTGCTGCAACGTGGCCACTCATTGATTTTTCAGGAGCTGAATAAAGAACTTAAAGTTGCCTTGAGTGTCCTGTGTCTTCACTCCGCCCACTACACAACAGAGAAACCATGAGATTGTCCACTTGTGCTGAAAAGATAGAAAGAAAGACTGTTGGGTCTATAAAACCCTGCTAAGAGCTACGGAAGAAGACATACAAAGCCTATTTAAGGACACTGAGTCTGCCCAATCTGCTTTCCTAATGACATATAATGTCAAAAAAATAAACTGTAAAGAGACCTTCAGAGCAGTGGAGCACCTAAAGACTTTTGATCCATAAAAGTTTAAATTAAAATGAAAAGAACCAGTTATAAGGATCTTAAAAGAATTGAATACAAAAAGGTAACTGAGATTTTGGAATAAGAAAGTTAAAACACAGACTAGAGGGACAGATAAATTTGGAATATTTACACACTTAAAGTATTTTGTGAATTAAATAAGCAGATAATGTTTAGAAAAATGTTTAAAGATGTTAAAGAAGCTGATTTCTTGACTATATTAAATAAAGAGCTAAGTGGAAAAGAAGTTCTGAGACAACCACATACATATATATAGTGGTACCTCAGTACTTGTTAATTGGTTCTGGGAGGCACAACGAGTACTAAAAATGATTAACAAACAAACCATGTGATTAACACATCATTCTTTGTTTCAGTTGGAAAGGGTAGCAAGTCACAAGGCAGCCTATATTGACAAGTTCTAGCTTGCACATGAAATACTAAACAAACTCTGAATACTGGGACAAAAATTTTGCTTCAAAATGAAGGTCAGAACTCACTTCATTGATTAATATTTTCACCTTTTCTTTTAACAGCATTATTCCCTGTGGCTTTTCCTCTTCCTTTTTTTAGATATTTATTTTTATTTTATTCAAGTAAAAATTATCAATAGTAATTATTTTTAAAAAGAAAATGCAGGGTGAAATAGCAGATTCAGATTATTTATTCTAAAATGCACAGATTGGCAAATTGAGAATCAGGTAATGAGAGGATCTAATCCTAACAATTTAGATCCTTGACAATTATTTGTCTTTGTTCATTTTCTGTAGGCAAAAAGGAAGCAGGCATATTCTTAGGTACACCACAGACAGTTATAACAAACTTACTCTGGAAAAAGTCCATATTGGGAGGAGAGAGGATTGAAATTCCTCTATTATAAGCAGAAAGTGCAGGACTAACTTTTTCTTACTACCTGAAGCCATAAAAAGAATGCCATGATAGGAGCAAAAGAAGACTTGCTTTATGACATGTTCTCTGTTGATGCCTTTTGTTGTTACTTTCATTAAATAAATTTATTGGTACATCTTTAGAATTTAGCGCAATCAAAGTAAATTTCAGAGTCCCCTTTGATACACTATTTCCTTATCTTTGGGAGTTTGTTTCTTTTTCTTCATAATAAATTCTGAAATAATCCTCAGGGAGTTACTTCACTTCATCTCCTTGCCAGACTCCTAACCATATGGCATGCTGTTTATGCATCAAATCAATTATTATATCATTGAAAAGGTCTTGATTTACAATTATCTTGTATTAAATCGTGTTTTAAATATTCACTATATATTAATAGTAACTCAGAACATTTGGAGAACATGAGTCAACAGTATGCAATTTGTTGGGAAAGTTTAGAAGGATAATGTTTGATTGTAGAATTGCAATTATCTCTCTAAACCTACTAATCATGTAATTCTTTTTGGCTCAAAAGTTCTAATTCAATTAAACAATTATATGTTCAATTCCTGTTAATTTTAAATTCAGTATTATAGAGAGGTGATCATACAATCCCTTGAAATGAGCTCAATATTTCAAAAATTTCTATTTAGGAAAGGAGATACATTATCAATTCTACTTAGCCCAACTTTATGATTGCCAGGGAAATTTCAAGGATAACAGCAATTCAGAATATGATAATTTCTTTTATAAAGTAAATCCAACAATTTTTATTTTGCTGGATTCAAAGTAAAGTACTTCAGTTAAAATAATTAAAAAGAAAAGGAAGGTTCACCAACATTCAAATGTTTTGCTGTTTTATTATCAGCTTTTCTTGCATTGAAATCTCCTACCAATGTGATATCAGATGGAAATTTAGCTTCCAATGTTGAATTTGTATCAGAACCCAGGTATTCTGAGTTACTATTAATATACTGTATAGTAGGATATTTAAATTGCATACTGATCCTGGACTTAAGGATTGTTATTACCAGTGGCAGAAAAATATTTACCATTATTATGATTATGAATGTCACTATCAATGTAGAGGAACACAATCGAGATTCATCTGACCTACCTCCAGTTTGTACTTCCTGTTTATGATAATAATTAAAACTCCAAAAAAGAGAAGAATTTGATTTCCCTGCTGGAACAAACATGACCCAAATTCTGCCAAATTAATTGTCAGCATGACTTTCTAGAATCATATATTTCACAACAGTATATAATGTACAATTTTAAAATTTTTGAAGCATCTTTATCAATAATTGAAGCATTCCACTCTAGTATTCCAAACCAGTCTTGATATAAATTGAAATAAATAACTATCAAACCACCTGAAAGTACAAGGTATAATTGTCATCTATTTCCAAAGGGCTACCTAATCTTGATAGAACCAGATATTATCATGGTATTTATTAACTGCACTAGTGATATCAAATCCCTAATGGATTTATCTCTTCTTGTTCCTGCCATAATTTCATGCTTATTTTGGATTGGATCATTCATCCAAGTTGTTTAGTCTGACCACACTGCTTTGTTTAATCTCCTAATCCCAAAATTACACTGTGATTAGATCACAAAATTACACTGTGATTAGATCTCAAGAGCTCATTGTGAGAACACTTGGTCTGACTGAATATCAAGTAACATACATTTTGCTCCCTTTAAGGGATTAAAGCCATATTAGCAATTTTCATAATAAAGATTTATCTTCACCATAATTTGAATCTGCTCCCCAACCGGGGCTGTGGCATCTGCATCATCTTTTTCTAGAACATGTGTGCTGTCCAGCCAGTTTAGAGTTAATGGGATTTGGGATAGTTAGTTAGGATTTGAGAGCTGTCCCCTTAAGGGAATGCATCATGGTAAATGTAGTTAAGGTATCCTGGGAAATGTAGTGCATGTCATGTGGTCACATCTGTAATCCTGATTGGTCACTAAATTGACCCTTGTTGGGTTGGGGGAGGCTTCCTCTCTCTAGCCTGAATCTTATACCATGCAGTCACTACAATCATCATCATGGTCATCATCATGGGGATGAGAGTTTAATATCATTCTACACCACAATTAAGATATGCAAAGGATTGGACATTAAGAAGAACCTCATCATAAATGTGAGTTGATAGGATGCCTGATGAACCAATAAAAAGACTTTGTATGGATGCTTTGTGGAGTTGATCTGTCTGCTTTATGTCATCCAGATATTAATAAGCAGAACAAGATGATTGTTGTCCTTTTGATTTTATTGCCCAATATTGCTAGGTTTACTTTTCACAATTACCTGCTCCTTCCAAGTGTAGAGATCTGCTGGACATATCATTGGATGAGAATTGTGAGGATGTGGAGCCAGAGGCATCTGATGACAACAGTGATTCAGCAGTGTTAGAGCTAATAACTACTCCAGCTGAGACAGATCCATTAAACCCTCAGGACTCCTTGTCTGCATCATTAACAGCTTTTCAGGCTTCTCATCCAGCCAGTCCTAAGCACAGCTATTTGATAATCATCCAACAGCAGAGGGCTGAACTCTGCAGGTCTGAGAGTTGTGCCAAGAAGGAGGCCAGTAGGAGATCAGATTCTGATGCATTACATAGCTAAGTTGTGCACTGAGTGAACGGAGGTTCAGCATGGCTGATTTATTGGTTTCACTCAGTGGGACAAAATTCTGAGGTCAGCTTTTCAAGCCTCAGTTCTGTTGTGCTTAGCTTGCTATGCAATGCTTAGAACTCTGGAACCCATCATGATTTCTTCCTTTCTTGTGGATTTGTTGCTTGATTATAGGATTTCTAATCTTGATCCTTGCAAAATCTGTTGATAATAAAATGATTTTTCCCCAGAAGATTTTTAAGTCTGAGTTTGTATTTAACTGGATTATGGCAGGCATCCAGTTATTATTTTGTCTAGGTTGCTTGCAGGGCAGGCAGAGAAAAGTTTATGTTGATTAGATGCCAATTCAAGAAATGTTGAGTTAGAAGAAGCCTGGATTGCAATTGGTAATTATTTATTAATTTACTAATTCTTCTCTTAGTCAAAATAATTTAGCTAAGTATGATTCTGTTCCCTAGCATATGTCTCAGTGAAAGTATTTATTAGACTTTTTTTCATATATAAAACTCCTATCAGTGATTAAATTGGGCAAATTTTACCCATGAAATTAAAAAAATATTATTAAAACCTAAGCTGTCTTAAATGTTAATTTGATAGATCATTTTTGCTTATACAACAAAAGTTATCAAAGTTTTTGGTATAGTCCCATTATAATGCAAATATTCCACTTTTCAAAATAGTTTCCTTGGAAAGTAAAATTCGAAGAAGCTGCACAAAATATTATTTTGATCCATCTGTAAGAATTAACTGCTGGGGTTTGGAAATTAGCCTTCAACAAGTTTGCCTTCCACAAATTGTCATTACCAGATTATATTCCCTGATATTTTTCAAGAAAGTTCAAACTATGATTTACAAGTAATTGTATTTAGATACAGTATGTCCTACAATGATTGGATATGGATATGGTGCTGCTGGCTTTATATGCTTCCTTTGTTGATTACTGATTGCTGTGGTCATCTTAGGCAACATGTTGATTGTTGCACATATCTTTTTATGTTCAGAAGCTTTAAAAGGTTGTTATAATTCATTTTGGTAGTATAATAAAGGGTACTGATGCTCTCCTGTTCTTGCTTTTCTGTATTTGATTTTCCATCTTTGCCCTCTTTTCTTGTTTCTTCGTGGACAAGTTTCTTTTTTCTGCTTAGTAATATGCAGAATTAGGATATATAGCTGGTATAGGACAGTTTTTCATCGCCACCTCCCTTTGTTTTCATTAGTCCAATCTCACCAATTTAGTAACTGAGGTCAGGAAATAATTAGAATGACAGAAATGTTTTTCCCTTGTAATAATTCAGCTGACTAGGTTATAGTGTAATTAGTAAAAGTCTAATGATGCTCATTCAAAATTTCCATAATCTTGTACGTAAAAAAAAATCCTGTGATTTCCTTAGGTCATGCTGATGGTAAGATCAAGGTTATATGTTTAAAGGAACTCTTGAAATATGTTTCATATTACACATTAATTATATTTGATGTTTGCTTTTATGTATGACAATTATGTTTGTGCTATTGATACTACTATTATTTGGAGATTTCCATTTGTATGCAGTTTCTGTTTACCAGATTTAACTATTTCTTAGCAAAAGCAATATTAGCTGCCACATTAGAAGTATTTTTATTTGTAATGTAGGACCAGTAATAGGGGCTTAATTTATTCAGCATATGATTTTCTGCCCCCTTTTATTTCATGTCAATGATCTGCTGCAAATGTTCTTTGAAGTTTAACTTCTGGAGAAGAAAATCAATTGTTTTGGGGGTTTTTTAGATTTAATATGTACATCAATGTCTTCAGTTAAATGCATAGCCCAACTCCACCAAGAACCAGTGGTTAAATGTTTTTTCTAAATATTTAGTTAAGCTCTTAAAACAATTCAGCAAACCCCACTTCAGAGAGATAAATCTGATACTTTGTGAGCTCTGTCTTAAATTACACTTTTTAATATGTATTATTTCTGGCTAGTAAACCAGCACAATTTAATCGGCAGAACTTCAAAGCCTTCTGTCTGTTTGTAGTTTCCAAATGAGAGCATAAAAGTCCTAATGTGAAAACAACAGCTGTGGCCTTCAGCTAAGTTGATGGAGTAATGGAGCAATGTTTATCTGTTTATTTCAACGCTTCCCTCTTAGCAACCCAAGACAAAAGTTTCATAGTTAATTACAACTATAGCTATATCCACACCCAAATTGGATGTCTCAGGTATACATCTAATTATTATATGATGTCTTCCAAAATCTTTTGTTGTTAGTTGCGAAGTCATGTCTGACCCATCACAACCAGAAGTGGTATTCAGCAGGTTCTGACCAGTTCTGAAGAACCAGTAGTGGAAATTTTGAGTAATTTGGAGAACCGGCAAATACCACCTCTGACTTTCCCTGCCCCCATCTATTCTCTGCCTCCCGAGTCCCAGATGATCGGCTTGGCCTTCTTTTGTTGCCCTGCACAGGAGAACTGGAAGCAGGTTAGTGGGGTCAGAGGGGAATGGGATTTTGCAATAACCTTCCCCCAAGAGTGGAGTGGGAATGGAGATTTTACAGTATCCTTCCCCTGCCATGCCCACCAAGCCATGCCCACCAAGCCATGCCATGCCCACCAAGCCACACCCACAGAACCGGTAGTAAAAAATTTGAATCTCACCACTGATTGCGATCCCATGGACAACATTCCTCCAGGCCTTCCTGTCCTCTACCATCTTCTGGAGTCCATTTAAGCTCATGCTTACTGCTTCAGTGACTCCATCTCATTCTCTGTCATCCCCTTTTTCTATTGCCCTCAATCTTTCTCAGCATTAGGCTCTTCTCCAGTTAGTCCTTCCTTCTCATTAGGTGGCCAAAGTATTTCAGTTTCATCTTCAGGATCTGGCATTCTAAAGAGCAGTCAGGGTTGATCTCCTCTAGGATTGACTGGTTTGATCATCTTGCAGTCCAAGGCAGTGGTGGGATTCAATTTTTTTTACTACCAGATCTGTGGGCATGGCTTGGTGGGCATGGCAGTGGAAAGATACTGTAAAATCTCCAGTCAAAAGTGGTATTTGCCAGTTTTCCTAACTACTCAAAATTTCTGCTACCAGTTCTCCAGAACTGGTCAGAACCTGCTGAATACCACCTCTGGTCCAAGGAACTCACAGGAGTCTTCTCCAGCACCATAGTTCAATGGCTTCAATTCTTTGGCACTCAGCCTTTCTTATGGTCCAACTTTCACAGTCATACACTGCAACTGGGAAAACCATAGCCTTGACTATACACACTTTTGCTGGCAGGGTGATGTCTCTACTTTTTAGTATGCTGTCTAGATTTGCCATAGCTTTCCTCCCCAGGAGCAAGCATTTTAAAATTTCTTGGCTGCAGTCCCCATCTGCGGTGATCTTAGAGTCCAGGAAAATAACATCAGTAACTACCTCCATTTCTTCCCCATCTATTGCCAGGAATTGAGAGGGCTGGATGCCATGATCTTAGTTTTCTTAATGTTGAGTTTCAAGCCAACTTTTGGACTCTCCTTCTTCACCCTCATCAAAAGGCTCTTTAGTTCCTTTTCACTTTCTGCCATTAGAGTGGTATCATATGCATATCTGAGGTTGTTGATATTTCTCCTGGAAATCTTAATTCCAACTTTTGATTCATCTAGCCATGCCTTTCTCATGATGTGCTCTGCATATAAGTTAAATAGGCAGGGCCATGCCAGACTCCTTTCCCAATTTTGAACTAATCAGTGGTTCCATGTCCAGTTCTCACTGTTGCTTCTTGATCCACATATAGATTTCTCAAGAGACAAATAAGATGGTCTAGTACTCCCATCTCTTTAAGAACTAACCACAATTTGTTGTGATCTACAGCAGTGGTTCTTAACCTGGGCGATATCACCCCCCCAAGGGGCGATTTTGTTTTTCAGGGGGGCGATGGAACGAAAAGGGGTGACATGGGGGCGAAGGAATGGAAGGGGGGCGATATGGGGGCAATGGAGCGAGATATATTGGGAGAGAGAGAGAGAGAGAGGGAGAGAGATCTATATTGGTAGATAGGTAGGTAGGTAGACAAAAAGACAGACAGGTAGGTAGATAGGCAGGAAGTCAGGCAGGCAAACAGACAGACCTTTTGGATGGATGGATGGACGGACGGATGGACAGACAGAAAGAATACAAGAGCGGCAGCACTTTGGGAAAGCGGTGGCAGCGGCTTTTCCCAACATGCTGCCGCATTCAAGGCGCCGGTTCAGGTGTGGTACAACCATCAATGGGGTGAGCCTGCAGGGCCGGCACTTTGAATGCCTCCCCTGCCACCTCTTAGCATCCCCAAGGGGGTCGACAGAGGGGCGCTAAGAGGCGACGGGGGCGCTCGAGGTGCCGGCCGGCCCTGCAGGTTCACCCATTGACTAGCACTGCTCCGGAGCCAGCGCCTCCAATGCGGAAGCAGTGGCTCGTTACATGCCGCCGCGGCCACGTTTGACACGCCACCCCCCTGCCGCCTCTTAGCGCCCCTCTGCTGGCCCCCTTGGGGACGCTAAGAGGTGGCAGGGGGGCAGTTATGTTGGGGGAGGGGGGCGATGACAACTTCCTCAATGGCTCAAGGGGGTGATTCTTTCAAAAAGGTTAAGAACCACTGATCTACAGAATCAAAGGCTTAAGCATAGTCAATGAAGCAGAAATAGATGTTTTTCTGGAACTCCCTAGCTTTCTCCATGATCCAGCATACGTTGACAATTTGATCTCTAGTTTCTCTGCCTCTTTGAAATCCTGCCTGTACTTCTGGTAGTTCTCGATCCACGTACTGCTGAAGCCTAGCTTGTAGGATTTTAAGCATAACTTTACTAGCATATGAAATGAGTACAATGGTGTGATAGTTTGAACATTCTTTGGCATTGCCTTTCTTTGGAATTGGAATGTAAACTGACCTTTTCCAATCCTGTGGCCACTGTTGAGTTTTCCAAATTTGCTGGCAAATTGAGTGTACCACTTTTACTGCATTGTCTTTTAGATTTTGATTAGCTCAGCTGGAATACTGTCACCTGCACTAGCTTTGTTGTTGCTCAGATTTCCTAAGACCCATTTCACTTCACATTCTAGGATGTCTTGCTCAAGGTCACTGACCACCCCATTGTGGTTATCAGGGATGTTAATGTTCTGACCCAAGCCTCATTCAAATCAAACAAATGCAAAACATAGATAAAAGTAAAACCTTTTTAATGCATCTCTGTAAATTCTGTTCCTTCACAACAAAGCGCTATTAAAACTAATTGTCCCAGATAAGAGCAAGCCCTGTCAAGGTTGTGCAAGGCTGCCAAGAACACAAGATTAAGTGCAAGGAAATATTAAAAGCCAAAAGGGTCCGAAAACAAACCAGGATAGACTGAACTTCCAGGAGGACTTGAAGTACAAGAACTTCTTTGCTTCCTGCAAAGAATCCCACCTCTGAGGGCTGGCTTTTATCCCTTAAGGGAGAGGCCCTCACCTTGCAACCTTACTCCAAAGTTGCCTGGGCTGCTGCAGCTGCTCTTTCCTTTGAGCAGCCCTGTGCACATGCGCACTGGGCACAGGCTCCTCAGGGTCCTCTGCATCACTGCTGCCAGCCTCCACAAGCTCTGAAGGCAGCACCCCACTCTCTGATAGTCCTGGCCCCATCCCTGCATCACACACAGGCCCCTCATCCAAGTCCTCGTTCTCAGAGACCTCAGCCGTCCGCACTTGCGGCTGGCGAACCACAACAGTTAAGCTCATTCTTGTATAGTTGTTCTGTGTAATTTTGCCACCTCTTCTAAATCTCTTCTACCTCTTTTAGCTCCCTGCCATTTCGGTCCTTTATGATCTCCATCTTTGCATGAAACGTTCTCTTCATATCTCCAATTTTCTTGAAGAGATCTCTGGTCCTCCCTATTCTATTGTTTTCTTCTATTTCTTTGCACTGTTCATTCAAGAGGGCATTCTTATCTCTTCTAGCTATTCTCTGGAATCCTGCATTCAATTTGGTGTATCTTTCTCTTTCTCCCTGGCCTTTTGCTTCCCTTCTTTCCACAGCTATTTGTAACACTTCCTCAGACAGCCATTTTGATTTCTTGCATTTCTTTTTCTTTGGGATGGTTTTAGTTGCTACCTCTTGTACAATGTGGCAAACATCTGTCCATAGTTCTTCAGTCACTCTGTTATCAGGTATAATTCCTTAAGTCTATTTGTCACCTCTGCTGTATATTCATCAGGGATATTATTTAATTCATACCTAAGTGGCCTAATGCTTTTCCCTACTTTCTTCAATTTAAGCCTAAATTTTGCAATCAGAACCTCATGAACCTCCTGGTCTTGTTTTTACTGACTGTATAGAGCTTCTCCATCTTTGGCTGCAGAGCACATAGTCAATCTGTGTTGACCATCTGGTGATGTCCATGTGTAGAGCATCTCTTGGGTTGTTGTAAAAGAGTGTTTGCTATGACCATTGTATTCTCTTGACAAAATTCTATCAGCCTGTGCCTGGCTTCATTTTGTACTCCAAGGCCAAACTTGCCTGTTATTCCTGTTATATTTTGGCTTCCTGTTATATTTGGCTTCCTACTTTAGCATTCCAATCCCCCATGATAATAAGGACATCATTTTTGGTGTTAATTCTATAAGGTACTGTAGGGCTTCATAGAACTGGTCAATTTCATCCTCTTCAGCACCAGTGGTTGGGGCATAGACTTGGACTACTGTAATGTTGAATGGTTTGCCTTGGATTCGAACTGAGATCATTCTGTCATTTTGGGGATTGTATCCCAATATTGCTTTTCCTGCTCTTTTATTGACTATGAAGGCTACTCCCTTTCTTCTGAGGGATTCTTGCCCGCAGTAGTATACCTGATGGTCATCTGAATTATATTCACCCATTCCTGTCCATTTTAGTTTGCTGATTCCTAAGATGTCGATGTTCAGTCTTATCATCTTTTGTTTGACCACGTCCAGTTTGCCTTGATTCATGGATCTTTTATTCCAGGTTCCTATGGACAATAGTTCTTTACAGCATTGAACTTTCCTTTCAGCACCAGATGCATCCACAGCTGAGCATCCTTTCAGGTTTGACCCAAATGGTTCATTCTTTCTGGCGCTATTGGCATTACTAGTACTAGCCCTCTGCTCTTCCCCAGTAGCATATTGGACACCTTCTGACCTGAGGGGCTTCCAGTGTCATATCTTTTTGCCTTTTGGTACTGTCCATGGGATTTTCATGGCAAAGATACTGGATTGGGTTGCCATTTCCTTCTCCAGTGGATCACGTTTTGTCAGAACTCTCTGTTATGCTCTGTCCATCTTGGATGGCCCTGCATGGCATAGCTCCTTCACCACAACAAGGCAGTAACCCATGAAGGGCCCAAAATCTTTGGGCAGCCTCTTAAAACTTACAATTACAATTCAGCAAGCCCCTCTGAAGAAAGATATATCTGATAATTTGTGAGTTCTGTCTTAAATTACATTTTTTAAGTGAGTCTCTACACTCAAGGGACTTTTAATATAAAACAGAGATAGAATAAAGGGATAATTAGTATAAATATGAGGCAGTATAGAGCAGTATAAATTGACCTACAATATACACATATTCACAATATATTTTATTTATTAATCAAATTTGTATAGCTACCCTACTTACAAAAAAGTGGCATTGGGCACTACAATACAATAAAACAGCAATACAATAAAATACAACAATACAATAAAACAACAGAAAAATATAAAAATCCACATTAAAGGATAAATAATATAAAAACAAATATACAACTCTAGGCAAAGATAAAATAAAAATTGCTATCTTGGCAATGAAGCCATCTAAATATGTCTATGGTTTCTTGGAAGCCCAGGGCTTGAGGGACTCCAATTTTACAAAAGGGGTAAAGCAGGGGTGTCAGACTCAGTGGTGTCAGGGGCACCTGTGGTGTCCCGAATGCTCTGCCAGAGAAAACAGGCTCCCAAGCTCTGTTTTTACTGGCAGAAGATTGCAGCAGGCTATCACAGTCAAAAACAGAGTTCTGGAGCCTGTTTTCACCGGCAAAGCCACCACAAGCGCCCCTGACATGAGTGATGTCAAGCTGGCCATGCCCACCATTGCCATGCCTACCCCATCCCCCCAAAGTCAAACACAATCCTGATGTGACCCTCAATGAAACTGAGTTTAACACCCCTGGTAAGAACTAATCTAATTTTGGGGGATAGAATGATCTACCTGATGATACCAGCAGCAGATCTGCCATATCTGATGAGGCAAATTGATGTAACCAGAGAAAGGCAGTGCCTCAGATAGCACAAACCAATGCCATGAAGGACTTTAAAATTAAACCAGCATCTTGAATTGGACCCAGATGCAAACCAGCAACCAATGCAACTCATATAGCAAAGGTATAATATATACTGTTCTAGAAGTACAGACTTCTGCCATATCTGAAGTACAGACATCTGCCATATCTGGAAATTACTAGGGCATAAGTGACTATACTTAGGGTCTGATCCAGGAACAGACACAATGGCACACAAAAATGAAGCTGAGTAAAGATTCTCCCAGCCATGACTGTCACCTTTTTATCACTTTACAAGTCCATCCAGCACCAAAGATGGCACAGTCCTGGAAACAGTGCTCGCCCCCCAAATTCAGATCCAATGTAAGAAAAGAAGTTGCAGTACTTGATGGCAGGATTAAAGAGGGATCAGCCTAAAATCCATACATAGCCACAAGTGAAATAAGTTGAACCCCATTTGAATTCCATGGGCCCTTATTTAACACCACATAGATACTAACCAGTTGTGAAGATTCCCATGCAATGTGTACAATGAATCATTTTTGGACTTTCACATGTGGAGCTGGTCTTTCACTCCAGACAGCCAATTTGTCTTGCTATAGTTCAGGTGAAACTCACAGCTTCAGATACCAGGATAAGACATTCATGGTATCCTTAATTCACTAGAAGCAGAGATATATAATTGGGCATCAGCATACTGATGATACTCAGCCCATATTGACAGATGAGTTCACCCAGTGATCTCATGTACATGTTAAAGAGAGGAGAAAATACAGAAACCTTGGTACTTCACAAAGGAAGGGCTGATGACTGTCCAGAGAATGCTGTAAAGCATTTTGTGGCAGTATATAAGTCTAACTGCTATTGTTAAGTACTATTTCTATCTCTTCTCCTCAATCATCACCACTGATGGAAGGAAGGAAGGAAGAAGATAAACTACCACTACACCATGCCACGCAAACCCAATCCTCTGAGTTAATCCAATATACAACCTATTTAAATCTCAGATATAAAATTATCTTTAGTATACTAACCAAAGCACACAACGATCTTTCCCAAACAAGTGCCTTCTAAATATGCCAGATTACAAATCCAGGAATTTTCAAGATTACAAGAACTTTGGGGTCTTAGAATTCAAACATGTCTGATATGCAGCAGATTGGGAAAAGCTGTATAAAGATATGGATTTTATCTGATCAGCAGACACGGTGTCTTTAAAATGTAATAGCTAAAAGGCAAACTGTCTTGGACTATTTATAACTATAAGCAGTCTCTAAGACCCAAAGTACATACCTCGTGACCCAGAAGCTAGTTTAATTAGCCTCAGTTTGGAGGCTCATTTTAAACTGAAATTATGCCATGGTCTAGTGCTTTTAAATTAAACTTTAACTACTTAGCTGTGGAAGTGTATTTATTTTTGAAATGCCTTTATAATCAAATAATTAATAGATGACTCCCAAGGACCATGTTGAAGTGAAATGGGTGCAGGAGGAAGAAAGACAAGTATCATTTCAGAGATGGTAATCATAGCACTTAGAGTATTTCCGCAAAAGTTAATTAACAGAGTACAAAATGGATGACTGTTTCAAACTCATGTCAGATTTTCTAGTGTTGGTCCAATAAAAGTACTATATGTTACCATATAGTATACCACATGTTACCATGCCAAAATTCATAAACTGACCTTGGAAGATTCTAGTAGCAATTATTTAGCAATTGCAACAAAAGCAGAAGTACTAAACAATGTATACATCTCCTAAATTTAAAGAGATATATGTAATCTTGGCTTTTTCCTTCTGTTTAAGCTAAATGACATAGAAACAAAAGTTACTGAAACTAATTGTACACTGAATTAAAGCAGTCTCAGCTGAATCAAAGACTGTGTCAGCTTTGGAAGCCACATTCCACGGTGCCACATAGCCTGAGAAAGTGGGAGGTGGGTGATTTCAATTGAGTAGTTCTAAGTAGACAAAATAAAATTCTTTTCTTAGTTCAAGGTTATTAAGTGTGGCGCAGCAGAGAAAAAGGATCTTACATTGGGACAGATCATGATTGGTCCATGTGATGTAATGAGAAAAGGGGATGGATTGTAGTTTGGGACATTGTGGGAAGTCTGGGAAAATTTTAGTTTCAAGATTCCACAGATGTGCCAGGTGCTATTCTAATAAAAGTACTTTTGAGATGATGCTTGTCTTGGAGTTACTGACTGGAATGGAGGTTTGCTGGAATGCTGACAGACTGATTGTTTTCTCTTCAAATTCTATGTTTCCATGAATCTCTTTGAAAATGTAGAACCTGGATTCCTTGCTCTATCATTTATCACTCTGAACAATGCTCTAAAACAATGCTTTAAAAAAAAATCCAGAGTGGCCTCCTTCAATAAAATTGATTTGACTATGAGTTCAAGTCAAAGGAAAACAATTTATATATAAAAATCAGCTATGTCACTTCATGCTTCAATTCAATTAAAGTCCTCAAAAGTAATATACTCCTCTGTCTCTGTAAGGCAGTACTGAGTTCCTCTCTCATACTTAGTAATTTTGAAAATGTTCTTATTCCATTTTAATCTGATTTTCCCAACCATCTTGCTTCTAAAGAGAGATGTTTTAATAAAAATTTCATAAGGAAAGCTTCATAGATAGCCGTGGTGGCAAAGTGATTAGAATGCAGTATTGCAGGCTAACTCTACCCACAGCCTGGAGTTTATTCCTGATGAAGCCCAAGGTTGACTCAGCCTTCCATCCTTCCTGGGTTGGTAAAATAAGGACTCGGATTGTTTCAGACAATATGCTGATATAAATTATTATGCTCAGAGATGCTGTAAAGTACTATGGATGGTATATACATCTAAATGCTATTGCTATTGGGAAAATTATTATGGCCTAAACTCTATGTTTATTATAAAGTAACCAAGGAATTATAAGTAACCAAGGAATGTGATTTTTTTTCAACCTTTCTGTCTTTCTAAATATCTCTTTCTTTGCCACCCTGCTATATTAACTGAAATTTTAATCACTGAGAATAAGATTTGAATCTCTAATATGAGAATGATCAGGCAAGGCAAGGCACTCTTTTTTCATGTCCTGTTTTAACTTCTTAAGAAAACCAAAACTTTTAAGTTTATTTATTTATTGGCTTTTCATCTTTTGCTTAAAATTGAAGGACAGAAGAAAATATGTAGTGCAATTTGCACACAATGAAGCAATCTATGAAAATCTTTAAGCATTTGCTTGAATAGATTTTTGAACTTCTAATTCATTGTCTACTGGAGCTGGACAGCTCCATTCAAATTCAAATAAATTTTTTTTAATGTTTTTTTCCAACCTGAACAAACTGAAAGATTGGGAAATGTATGATAGTCTCTTTATACAGTATGTATCTGTGTGAGACTGTGTGTTAGAGCCATTACCAAATGCCTAGAATATCACATTTCTTTCATGCTGAAGGAATACAGATGGAGAGTGTACAAATTTATGATATTCACAGCTTCATGAATGTTAAAGCCCTGATTTCTGATCCCTTAGTCTGTGCAGAAAACAGCTCTGTGTTTTCCAATCTGTTTTCAGAACCATAATGACATTATATATGAAGTTTTACTCAATTGCATTCCATAGCTTGAAGTAATAAAAAGAGCCAGAGAATAAGATCAAGTAAGTACTTGATCTTAATGTTGGCAATTAAAGCATCAGACTTATATTTTGAGAGAACTGAGTTAGTTGTCTTAGAGTAGGAAGAGAAAAGTTGTATTTACCTCTGTTCCATAAGGTAGAAAATAATAAGCAGAAAAAAGGCAGAATTTGTGTACAGAATGAAGTCTGGTTTTAGTATGCTACAATTAGAGCACATACAGATTGCCATGTTGTAATGTAAACTAAACCATATCAGAAGAAATCATTACTTCCAGTTATGACAAAATAGCAGTCCCAAAGACTGCATATTTATTTGAATATTGTAAAATTTCCTTACATGTATTTGCTGAGCAACAGCATCCACGTGGGGCTTAGGAAAAAGAGAATAGAATGATAAAAGCAAATAGCCAGGATAGTAAGAATTATGTTTCTCAAGACAGAATTAGAATTAAACTACAGTGCTGTTGAGAGTTGTGCAGTTATACTGGCAGGGGGAATTAGCTGTTTCTTATGGTTTAAATGCATATATGCAATTTATAGACCAAAATACTCTTACAATTAAAAAATTTAAAAGGCAAAAAATATGAATGACAAAAAAACCCAATATATGTAATTTTAAAAAATCCAGCAGAAGCTCAGCCATGATTCTGCCTCAAAGTCTGGAAGAATGAAATAAGGGCTCTTACCTAGCTTAGTTAGGTCACTTGTTTGGGAAGCTCTTGCTGATTATGAACTAGGAAGCTGATAAACAGATCCATATTTATGTTTATGTTTCCATAACATTTGCATTGGGTTACAATTCAAGGCAATTTGAACATGTATCAAGAATAATAGTAAGTAGAAAAGCTTTGCATTTGAACTTCACTTGAAGAAGCGGGGAAGATTTGGTAAGATAGTTAATTTTAATGAAATTTATATTTAAGTGTTTGCTTTACATACAAAATTATATACAAAGAGCCATTGTAAACTTGGCTGGAAGGCTTCAGCATGTCCAATTGAATTAGGCAATGCAAAACCCCAGGGGTCATAACCTTATCTTGCAAATCTCTATAACTTTAAATATAGAAACATATATTCTTGTTTTCTGGAAACAAGTTCATGGCTAACTTTTTGTTGTTAAATTAGTCATAGATAAAAGGTCAGTTAAAATGGATCTTTAGCTATTTGATAAATGTCATGTAATATTTGGCATTTAGTACATATTTTACACAGAACAACCTTGGCAAGTATAGTATTTTCTAGATTCTGTTATAACTGTGGCAGAAGACTTGTTGTCATGATTCACACTGTAACAATTTTGTAATTTTTTTCCCTCTGCAGTTTTTCTAAATCAGATTTTCCATGCTTTACTCAAACTTCATGACACCATCTGGCATCCTAAATTATTTATTAGATCCGACTAAGTCAGCAGATTCTTATAGTGCTGCCACCTGGTGCAGGTTCTCTGTGTCATGAAACTGGGTCCATTAGTGCCCTTTTAATTTTTCACAGTTTCTGGAGTAATGATTTATTGTGTCATCAGCCTGAACGGCTGTCAATGCCACAAACACTGTCAAAGAAGCCCAAGAGGACTATTAGGAGAAGTTTCACTCAAGAGCCTGCCAGGTCTATATCAATTTCTGTATCTTTGTTAATTATAGTAGTTCAATATTGTCAGTTTTTAAATTGACATGTCATATTTCTCATAAGATAAGAAAGCTAATGAATCTCTCAATTCAGAAACCAGGGAATAAATTCCCATATTAGTTGAGAAAGGACAGATACAGGCCATTCAGTTCCACAGCCTGGTATGAAAAATTGTCATCTGATTCAAATGAAAAAGTTGCCAGCCTTTGGACTGTTGACAGTGGCATCTGGAGAGCAAAAAGACAGCAAGTTCAATGCGTGGGGGGTTTTGCAGGGGAAATCATCTGATGGGAACAAAAGGTTTGTAGAGTCTGACATCATAAATCAGGGCTGTTCACTGCTGTCAGGTTATTAAATAAATTTTGGATATTTAAGATCCCTTTCAGAGGGGAACACTGGAATGAATTGCCTTAAAGTCAGATGCCTCCTGAATATGATCATTGCACTCAGATTTCTTGTTCCAATTTTAATTCTCAGATTGAATCCCTAAAATATGGGTCATAAGGTAAAGCCTGGTTTCCAGCTTTATGAAATGTTAATAATGGATTTCTCAATATATAACTGTTGTGTATAAATTCTGGAATGTAGTTTGGCTATAAAAATACTTTTTTACACTTTAACAAATATATATTATCCCTTCTTTGAAAAGTAATAGAAAGATATAAAGCACAGTAATTATAGCCAATAAGGATTGATCATTATTTATTTTTCTGTTTATCAGAATTTATTAACTGATCAGTTCCAATGGACTGCTGTTACTCGGCCTTTATATAGTTCTACTTTTTTAGCATTCTACTGCCAGTTACTTTATTTGGAAGTATTGCATAATTAGCCATGGAATTAGTTACAGTTTGAACATAGAAAATACAGCTCTTTTTAAAATCCTGTGTTTTACACTTTGCATTTTCCAGTGTCTAGATTATGTCAGTCCGAATTGGCTTTTTTAAGTATCTGTATGAAACATACTCTTCAAAGGCTGAGATTTTTATGTAGCTGTCTGAAAGACTGAGATACCTAAGTATAGTTCTTCATGTAAATAGTGAATAGATTGATTGATGGTGCTATAATATACCCAGCAACATTAGTTCTTTATTCTTGAAATAATGTGTTTATATGAAGAATGTGCAGAAAAGTTACCAGTCTCTTGCTTCTCACTCCATTTCTTCAACCTATTCCTACATACAGTATATCCAAATGCCAGTACAGTAAAATCCATAGTCAAGAAAAAGGGACCTGCCTCCAAAATATTTCAAGTTCTGATAGGGATGAGGTGTGTGTGTGCATATGGATATGGATATATGGATAACTAGTCCAAATTAGCCCAACTTCAAATGTTTTGGGGTGAATATATCTGATGGAACAAAGCTAGAAATGACTTCAGAGTTCCATATTCTAATAATATAAAATTCAAAATATTTCAAGTGTTTTAGCAATAGAAAACAATGTAAATTGTAACAATATCTTTAATAGGAACCTTGGTGGTGCAGGCTGTTAAATGCCTAGCACTTAAGTTCCAGCTGCCTGCAATTAGTGCAGGCTCGAATCCCACCAGACTCAAGGTTGACTCAGCCTTCCATCCTCTTGGGGTAGGTAAATTGAGGACCCAAGATTGTTGGGGGCAATAAGCTGACTTTGTAAAAAATGCCGCTTAGTAATAAGCAGGCATATACAATGGAATGAAGGCTATTGCTGAGCGCATTGGGTTGTATCCCAAAAATTGTAAGCTGCCCTGAGTCTTCGGAGAAGAGCGGCATATAAATGTAATTTAAAAAAAATTGAGGGATTTTTTAAAATAATATCACAGTCAGAGGAGTGTATAAGTTGGCAATTCACTTTAACTGAAAGCAAGGAATGCTGAACACTGTGGAATATATTTTTGAATTGGCATGCATTAGACTGATTGAATGAACATATAAAATATACTATACAAATTATACCCTATACATATATTTTCTGTACCTTTACAGCTATCTGGTATACATACATGATAATCATGTGGAGAAAATGTTCTCCACATACAATTCAATTGATTATATACTTTATAGAAAAGATTTTTGGCTTATCCATAAAAAAACCAGAAGCCCCTTATTCTGATAGCTTGTTTTAAACTTTTTCTAGAAAATAATCAAAATGTCTATAAATTAATAAAATAGATAGAGCTGCCAGCAGAAATAGCAAGCCTAGTTTTCTTCATCCTTGGGCCTTATTTATATATTGTTCTACAACTCATGTAATTTCTAGTCAATATTATAGCATTTGTATACTGAAAGGCACATCTAATAAAGTTGATTTGAGTAATTCTTTTTTTTACCAAGTCTACTTGTGAAATCCTGCTAAAAATCCTTCAGTCTTAATATTAAACCTTATCACTTAAAAAAAACTCTTTTGGAAACATTTTCAATGTCACTTTCTTTCCCCATTGAAGATTCGTTGCCTTTACTCATTTGCTTTCATGTTCAATGCACCAAATAGCTTTCCTCAAATGAATATACTGTATTCGATCATTTAGTCATTAAAGTAGAAAAGAATAAAAATCTCACAATTAAGCAAATTAGAAGTTAAGATAGCATTTATAGCAATAGCACTTAGACGTATATACCGCTTTATAGTGCTTTACAGCCCTCTCAAACCGGTTTACAGAGTCAGCATATTGCCCCCAACAATCTGGGTCCTCATTTTACCCACCTCAGAAGGATGGAAAGCTGAGTCAACCTTGAGCCTGGTGGGATTCGATCTGCCAAATTGCAGTAGGAGTAGCTTGCAGTACTGCATTCTAACCACTGTGCACTGAGGCTCTATTTATATCTTATTTATACTAATAAGTTCGCTGTAAACCTCACTGGGTAAATCTGACCAGGAATCAATGCCATAAGAAGGTTAGGGCTATTTTTTTACATTAAAAAAAAGGATAAAGTTTTCCCCTGCCCAGTTATACTATGCCCAACTCCGGGGAGTGGTGCTCATCTCCTATTCACATTGAAGATGTGTGCAAAGATGCTTCTGTAGTCATGTGGCAGACATGATTATATGCTGAACATTCATAGAACCTGTTACCTTCCCACCAAAGTAGTACCTATTTATCTACTTGCATTTCCATGCTTTTGAACTGCTAGATTGGCAGGAACTGGAGAGGAGAATGGGAGCTCACTCCATCATGCAATTGAACTGATACAGCTATCATAACAGAGTTTTACAAGTCGGATTGTGCTACACATGACTTTTTTTGGGGGGGGAAAAAGCTCTGGGGTAGTAAATTGCTTTTTCCTTTGTCTTTTGTGGAATCCTACAAAATAAAGTGGGGAAAATGTCCTTTTTACTTATATTAAATAAAATTAATGCTAGGAGACTAATTCATGACGGTGTTAAAAATAAAGTTCTCTCAATTAACATGGTGCCCTTGAATGTGATGGAAGACTGTCATATCGCTAACTCCATCAGTCTTGTTGGCTTTTATGTGAAGGAGAAGAGCAAACAACTTGGCCTTCAGCTAGGTAACAAAATAAATTAGCTTCACCCTGCTTGAACTATATCAATCAACTTTCATGTTAAGAGTTCGTTGTTGTTTTTCTCCATCTCATAAAAACTCAGTCCTCTCAAAAATATTGACCATTATTGAATTATTAACCACAGTGGCTGAATTAACCTATCATGTTAAAACAAAACAAAGTAAACCAGTGTGTTTTGTTTAGGTTTTTTAATTAACCATAAAAGAAAAAAAGTATTAAGCAATAAAGAGTAGTAACCATAACATTACTAACAGTTTAACAGTATATAAGAAAAAAGGAAAATGTAAAACTACTCATAACAACTTTTTTTAAAATTCATATTTATATCCCGCCTTTCTCCGGAGACTCAGGACGGCTTACAGGTTTTTGGGGGGATACAACCCAATGCGCTCAGCAATAGCCTTCATTCCATTGTATATGCCTGCTTATTACTAAGCGGCATTTTTACAAAGTCAGCTTATTGTCCCCAACAATCTTGGGTCCTCAATTTACCTACCCCGAGAGGATGGAAGGCTGAGTCAACCTTGAGCCTGGTGGGATTCGAGCCTCCAATAATTACAGGCAGCTGGAGCTAAGTGCTAGGCTATTAACAGCCTGCACCACCAAGGCCCTTCACTTGAATGGTTCAATAAATTTGTTTATAAATATGAGGGGGGCAGAGCTAGCTGGAATGGACGATGAATGCTGAATTTCTGCCTCCTCTGGGCCATCGCAGAGAATGGATTTAAAAAAACAGAACACCCATCTAAACATTAAAAACATTAAGAGACTATGAAACATGAGTTATTTTCCTTGTTTTTCTCCTGAAGATTGGACTGCATTTTACTTGGAATTGAACACTTTTCAGAGGAGCTTTGAGCTTGGATGCTCGCTTAAGAGACTTGAGAGGCCTTTGAAGGTGGATAGGAGAGGAAGGACTCTATGACTGAAGACTGAGAAAGAATTTGGAAAGAGTTTAAAGGAGTACAGCTGAGAAGATAATAGCTGATTTATGAGTGTATAGTATACCCTGGACCGGCTTACCTCAGGACCCCTGCAGCAAGGCCCTCCATGCCCCTACAGCTGCCTTGCGGTGGCAGCACCAGCACCCATGTGCAGCAACAGCCCATGTGACCATCGGCCCACTTCTTCTGCTTGCTTGCAGTCACAATGGAGCAGCAGGCTGAGCAGTATGTTTGTATCATGACTGCAAGGCGAGGCAGGTGTCGGGAAGTGGATCTATGGAGCAGATGAATACATCATGAGGCTTTTTATTCTCATAAACTGAGTTAGCATTAATTAATGGATTATCATGTATAATAAACAAACCATTATCTAATCTTGCAGTAACGCTTTTACCCTGTTTTTCAATTAAACATTTGTCTTCCTGAAAGGTTACAACAAATCCTGCTTTTACCATTTCTCTTACAGATAGCAAGTTAAATATCATTCTAGGTACATATAACGTCGGTAAACATTCATTAATACATGAACAATATGCAGTACCTTCTCCAGATGCTCTCAATTTCCATCCATTAGCTAATGATACATGCTGTTTACTCTTTGTCATGTTAACAAACCTCTCTTTACTTTTAGTTATACACTGAGATGCTCCACTGTCAACTACCCATATATCATGGTTTACAGTTGTAGTTGTACTTGATATGGCTAAACTAACATCTTTATAAGCTCTCTGTATATTAATAGCATTCTGTTTCTTACCCTTTTTACAGTATCTGGCTATATGACCTTTAGCCCCACAAGAAAAACATTTCCTAATAATATAGGCAGTTGAAGAAAGTTTTTCTTCCTGTGGCTGTTTTTCTCTCAGTTGATTTCTATCTTGCCTTCTTCTTGACTCTTCTAATGGTCTTCCAATTATGCCAGTCCATGTACATTCATCTCTGTTTAAAACTTCCAGTGAAGACACATAATCATCATAAGTTTCATCCAAAGAAGAAAGAATGATGTAAACTTGATGCAACTCCGAGAAAATCAGCTCCTTTTCTTGTAGCTCTTGTAAAGTCCTTTTCATAAACTCCAAATGAGCTAACATATCGCCACTTTTATAAGATGGGCTCTCTGTTTATTTATTGTAAGTATGTGTGCACCCACACTATCTCGAACATAAATCCTCTTCAAAATGTCCCAACATCTAGCAGCAGATTCTTCCCAGCTGTGGTATCAGGTAGATTGTCAGTCCAATATACTAAAGCCTTTTCATTATCCTGGTTGTAGCTATTTTCTTTTATAGTCCTTCATCATTCAAGGGTCCCAAGTTGTGTACATCTGGTGGACTTTAATGACATCACATAATCCATCTTTACACAGAAGTAGGCTGCACTTCATAGACCAGGAAAATAGTTTGTTCCATCCAAGTTATCTGAGATATACTGGTTGACTGTTCTTGTGCCATTGGTAGTTTAACAATACACCGCAATCAGCTGTCTGAATATGAAACTGTATATTCACACTGATTCTCAATATCTTTCTGGGCCCATAACCAATGTTATGATATGTACAGAATAACCCTTGAGTAACAAGGATATGCACATGGAAACATTTATGAGAGTAGTTATGAATAATTATTCAGCCACACACAGATACACTAAATTGAGTTAAAGTTTACTCTAAGAAATAGCACAGTCCAATAAACGGTCCAGGTCATATACGTTTAATAGTCCAAATAATATCCAATTACAAAGCCTTCTTACCGGTTGCAAGTCATTTACAATAAACAAAGATATCAAAGTATAAGCACAGCATAAATACAACAGAGAACCTTAGATAGCAACAGAATGTCAGAGCAAGCCATGATCTCTAGTTCCCTCTTATGGTAACCTACAATACAATCAACCAATCGGAATACAGCATAAATCAATACAGTGGTTTTTTTCTTAAAGCTACAAACATACATTGTTGGTTTATATATTGCCAACCCAACTAATTGGTATACAGATTCCTAACATTACTATTAGATATTATACTAATAGTTATAATCATAGTTTGCATCTGATACCCAAATAATTTCTAAAGTATTTTCCTGAACAATGGCTGTACTCTGACATTTCAGTATTTTGAAATATTGCCCTCTTTCCTCATCAAATTGCCTTAAATTGCCTCGTCTTTCATTTAATCTTTATCAAAAGAACAGAAGTATGGTGTACACACACACACACACACACACACTCACAGTTTTATGCTTTGAATGAAAGGTAAAAGAAAACTTTAATATTACCAGTATCAAAATTTAAATGCCCCAAAATGATTTGTCACTTTCAAGATATGGAAGTAAAGAAGAAATAAACTTGTGATTTATTGTTTTGATGATTAGATTAGGATTTTCATTTTAAACTCTGTGTTTATTATTTTAAATATGGCAGTTTGACATCATATAGTGAAGGAATTCATACCCTCATACCAAGGGTGGGATTCTACCAGTTCTGTCCACTTCTGTAGAACTGGTTGCTCTGAAAAACAGCAAACAGAGACATTCATAGAACTGGTTCTATGTCTGCTGCTGTTTTGGCCCACCCGCCTGCCCGGGCTCTTACCTGACCTTTATTTCCTGCGTTTTCAACTGCAGCTGCTTTGCACGACACAGCTGCAGTTGAAAAAGCAGGAAAAAAGTGCTTTTTCAACTGCTGTGCACCTGCACGCAGCTGTCCAGGCAGCTAGCTGACAATGATAAATATGCGTGCGCAGTGCAAAATGTAAAATCACTGAACCGGTAGTTACACCAGTCGGATCCTACCCCTGCCTCATACCCTGTCAGCTGTGGCTTACTAAATTCTGACTAGAATACTGTAATACTTTCTCTCCTTCTCCTGCCATCTACCATGGGCAAAAAAATCTCTGCTGTTGGTCAATCCTCAGAAAAAAGTCTGCCAGTTTTCCTTTCTGTGTCTTTTTTAGAGAATTTGAAAGTTATACCATTAAATAATATATGCTTGAAGCCTAAATTTCCAAGTGTGATTCCTATTACTGTAGATATTGGTTATCCCTAGGATAATCAGCATCTCATATCATCCCAGGGAAACAAGAAAATAGGTTATTGTTTGCCAATGAGTTAGTTTGCAACTTTATTATAAGCATTCTATTATAAATCATAAATAACAGAAAATTGATATTTATTTATAACTTATTGGGGGCTTCCCACAGTACATTATTATTAAAATATATCTAAAATAAGGAAGTTGCCTTGAGCTTACATGCATACTGAAATTCATAATTTATTTTTATCAGATAATAAAGATAGACCAAATTTCTATCTTTCTATCTTTCTGACACAGGAGGGTGAACACATAAAACTGTTAAATTAGAAAAAGCTAGGGAAAATATTTTACATTAGACAAAATTGTCAAAGGTACATATCAAACACTAGGAAAATATAGTCAAAGGGAATGAAAAATAAACATGAAAAATATACAGGTTTTTTGTTTTTAGTAAATTTATAAACCAAAATAAAATAGGAAAATGAAAAATGTACTCATTTCCTTATCTGTATTCCAGAGTATTCATTTTCACTAGAAGACACTGGTATATGTCTTAGATGGTACACAGATACAGTAGGATGATGAAGTTCTGAATGTTTTAATCCCATTTCCTATTTCACACTTTTGTGAATTGGGATTCCCTTTGGTACTTGTAATAAAAATAAAGCAATAAAACAAACTGTCTGTGAACAACACCTGCTACTGAGTATTTATTTGATTCAACCCAACATGAAGTAATTAACTGATGCCAATAAGCATAAGAGTCTTATTAAAATTGTCTGTTAAATGTGAACTTTGTTATGCAATTAAAATAAATTTATAGTTGTACAATGTCTGTGTAAAAATAGACTTCATTCTAAATAAAAGGTTTATTTTCGTGTAAAACTTGCTTATCAATCTTATACTGTGTCTTTCATGTTGCAAATCACTGACCGAGAACAAGCTTTGCTATCTTAAGAGTTGCTGAAGCTACAGAAGACTAAAGAATTAAAATTTTTAAATATATCACTTGTAGAGATTGGTTAAGACAAATTAGTTACTATTAATTAGATTAATTTTTTGTATTATTATTTTTATTATACAATTTCCATTATTATGTATAAAATTTCCATATCCACAATGACAGTGTACTGTCTGGGTTCAATTTCTTTTAAATACAAATTACAAATCTTATACACACATTAATTATAATTATAACCATTATTCACTCAATCCATTCACCATAATCTTCACTTGTCCTTATTAAACAGTTTCCATTATTTAATTAAACACTGTTTGGTTTTATCATATAGTTAATTAATATCAGACCTTATGAATATCACATTTTTCACCATTATCCTCCAAATCTAATAATCATATTTCCTTATCCTATTTACTCAATCTTCATTATTTAATTATATGTTTACTTCATTTTTATTTACATAACCTCCTTGATTTAATTTTCTAACTTCTGCTTCTATTTTTTAACCCCTACAATTCTGCATCTTTCTTGTATCTTGATTGTACTTGGATGAATGGCCACCAGGCCAAATCAATTCCTTGGTTCTAATTCCCCTTATTCATTTAGAATATCTTTATATCTCATAATTTTTCCCAATTCAACAACATTTGGATGAACTAGTGCTTTCATCGTAGATAGCCAAATCAGTATTTTCATATAATGTTTCTCTTTAATTTTTTCCCATACTGCGAATAAAGCATTTCTAACATGTCTCTGAAAATAACTATGTATTTTATTTTTTCCATACCACATGAATGCATGCCACCCTAGTTGTAAATCATGTCCTTCTACAATCAATACTTTGTTATTCCTCAGATTTACCCATTCTTTCACCCATGTAAGTGCTGAGGCCTGGTAATATAGCTGCCAATCTGGTAACCCAAATCCCCCCCTTGTTTTTAGCTTCTTGTAACATTTTCAGTTTTATTCTTGCTTTTTTCCCTTGCCAAATGAACTTTAAGATCAATTTGCTTAGGTCCTCAAAGAACTTTTTTTCAGTTTTTATCGGAATTGTTTCAAACAGGAATAATAGCTTTGGTAAGATATTCATTTTTATTGTAGCAATTTTTCCTACCATCGATAACTGTAGGTTTTTCCATTTTTCCAGATCTAGCTTTATTTGTTGAACTAGTTTAGAATAATTATCTTCTCTGATAGTAACACAACCTGCTGTTAACCAAATTCCTAAATATTTTACCTTTTTAGTTATCTGAATGCCCAACTTTTCCATCAGTTCATTTTTCTGTTTATTTGTAAGATTCTTTACCAACATTTTGGTTTTTTCTTTGTTTATTTTTAATCCTGCTACTTCACCATATTCCTCTATTCTTTTTAATAACTTAGGTCCTATTTCTAATAGTTCTCCTAGTATAAATTCTAGACCATCCACAAATGCCTGCAATTTGTAGTTTTCTTTTTTTATTTCCATACCTTTTATTTCTGAATCTTGTCAGATCTTTCTGGTCAAAATTTACGAAGTCAGTATAAAAATAAGGGGGACAGAGGGCATCCTTGTCCTCTTTGCTAATATTAACATCCTCTGTCATATCCCCATTTACTATCACTTTTTCCATCTGTTTAGAATATATTGCCTTAATCATGTTTATAAATTTTTCACCAAAGTCCATACATTTTTATTGAGATATCATGAATTATCAATTAAAATTAGCAAAGGTTTTTGTGCATCTAGAAAGTTCAATGCCAACTGTTTTTCAAAGTGTACTTCATAATATTCCAATGTATTTAAAATAATTCTCATTATTTTTAATTTGTCTTTTAGGTAGGAAGCCATTCTGATCTGGATATATAAATTCATTCAGAAGCCTTTTCAATCTTTGTGTTATTATTGAGACATATATTTTGTAATGTACATTTAATAATGATATTGCTCTATAATTTTTTATCTGTTGTAAGTCTGAATCTTCTTTTGGTATTAAAGTAATATTTGCTTCTGACCAAGTTTTGGGTAGTTGGCCTTTTACCAAGCTTCATTATAGACCTCCAACATTGGCAGCCTTAATGTATCTTGTAAATGTTTATAAAGTTCTGCCGGCAGCCCATCTGGTCCAGGTGTTTTATTGGTTTTTTGTCTTTTAATTGCTTCTGTTAATTCCATCATCATTGTTCTTTCATTTAGCATCGCTTGTGCTGTTTCTTGTATCTTAGATAATGCAGCCTTCTCCAAGTATTGTTTTATCATGTCTTCTGATATTTTCTTTACTATAAAGTTTTCCATAAAATTCCTGGATTATTTTCTTTTTATCTCCATTTTGGTGGTAGAGAATCCCCTTCTCATCTCTCATTTTTTGTATAATTTTCTTCTTTTTCTTTTTTCAGCTTGTATGCTTATATGCTAGCCATCTTCCTGGCTTATTTGCATTTTCAAAAAAGTTTTGTTTTGCATTTTAATTTTTTGTGCCATGTCTCCTTTTTCTATTAAATTTTTTTTAATTACATTTATATGCCACCCTTCTCCGGAGACTCAGGGCTTACAATTTTTGGAGCACAACCCAATGTGCTCAGCAATAGCCTTCATTCCATTGTATATGCCTGCTTATTACTAAGTGGCATTTTACAAGTCAGCTTATTGCCCCCAACAATCTTAGGTCCTCAATTTACCTACCCCGAGAGAATGGAAGGCTGAGTCAAAATTTGTGTTTTGTTAATTCCGTTTTTTCTTTTACGGTGCTCTTTTGCGGGGTTTTCTGCAGTTCTATCTCCAGCTTTTTAAGATCTTCTTGTAGTATTTTTTTGTTGTTTCTTTTTCTTGTTTCTTTTTGCTGTATGTGTTATGGGTAATCCTCACATATATGCTATAGCGGTGTCCCACACATTTTATAGTGATGTTTCTTTTTTTTTCTATTTTCTTTAAAGAAAAAGTCTATTTCTTTTTCCATTATTTGTATAAACTCATTGTCCTTTAGTATAGCCTGTTCAATGCACATCTCAATTTCTTCCTCTTAATTAGACTATTAAGGTTTTCTCAACCTTCCTCCAAAGATGTCAAAAATATATTTGTAGGTAAGATATATATTAACTAGGCTTCACTCAGTGAGATTTAGAGCTTGGCAAACAGTCGAATCTGGGTCTCCTTTGTCAGGTAGGGATGTGTGTATGTGTGTATGTATGTGACCTTCTAAGCCAACTGAAGAATAATTCAGGTCAAATTTATAATACTTTTGATTTTTAATTTTTAAAAAAATTATTTAACTTATTTTAAATGGTTTTAAATGATTTTAAAACCATTAGAATTTTTTTTTAAATTCAATAAATTGTCCAATATTTATCAAAATCGTGGTGGAAGTAGATGTGGGTAGGCTGTTTCCATATATTCTTAACTGGAAACAGGCCATTCTTCTGCCTATTTAAAACTTGGTGCAGATTTTCAGATTTATTTTATGTCTTATACTCAATGATTTTAAGGAAATGATAGCCTTTTAAAAAAACTAAAAGTACATGAGAGAAGGATTTATGCATAAACAAGGAAACTTAAAGTATAAGGTTACAAAATATGAGATACTTTTAACAGTATTATAAATAAGTAAACCTTGCTACAACAAGGTTTACTTATTATAAATAAGTAAACCTTGCATCTATCATCATTGTGAGTAAATCCTTCCATTTTGTTACTGGTCATCCTCTTCTCTTTCCTTCCAATTTTCCAAAAATGAAACCTTCATTGTCTTTGCTTAATGTGCCCAAAGAATTTGACCCTGTGCCTGAAGTGAAAACTCTGGATTGATATATACTCGGTGATCTATTTTTTACAGTCTTGACTGTCCATGGTATTCTGAAGCAATATTATGACTATTAGTAAATTTTGAATTAGTGTGAAATGTGTAATAAACTGAGGAGTGGGGATGAACTAATGGTATCTTATGACAAACATTTATTTTGAGAGGAAAAGTTTAAAGCTTAACAGCAGCACTTAACATCAAATTATGCTGAGAAACAGACTAATAGTCAATTAAACTAATTGGAAATTTGAAAAAAGACTGGCCTACCTAAATAAATCCAGTTGACTTAATGCACAACTTCCGTATTAAGGAGCAGTAGAAATTTCTGAGAATTCTTAAATAACTAACTTATATCCTTCAATAACTCAAATTGGCACACATTGTGTTGTAATGTTTTCTTAATTCTCAAACAGTAAACATATGTCTAACTATTCCCAAAGGTGCTTTTTCAAAAGGCAGCTGGACTTTTTGTTTTTCTTTGAAGAAGTTTTGCTTCTCAACTTCAGCTCTGAAGAAGCTTCTTGGATGAGAAATGAAACATCTTCAAAGAAACACCAGAAAGTCCAGTTGCCTCTTTAAAAAAGCACCTTTGGGACAACCATGACCTGAATGACTGAGAATCTCCATGGACATATATCTAACTACATTTGCCAAATTTGAGTACAATTGTGAAAAGGAAAAATATTTGTAGGAAACAATATATGCCAACTTTTTATCTTATATTAATTTTTAGATATTTTCTACTTTCTATACGTCCCCCCTGAGCTCCATTTTTTCTGGCAGAGGCACTGCAGGCCGGTCCTTTGCTGTTTCTAGGGCAACCCCAGAGGCCAGATCTAAGCACCCTGAGGGCCGGATCTGGCCCCTGGGCCTTGAGTTTGACACCCCTGCTCTAGATGCTAAGCAGTTGCTAATGTTCTGACCCAGGCTGAACAGAATCTCAAAACAAACTTCTTGTCCTGAAAAAACTCTTTTTATTTGGTTAATGTGAATTCCTGGCATTCACACCCAGAAAAGTCCCGGCAATAATCCTTTCTAGGTTTAAGTGCAAGAACAGACCTTATCAGTCCTTGGATAATTGTCAGGCTGACAGCTTCCAGTTGCAACGCTGTAAAAGGAAATACTTGACAAGGAGTCTCTGTGAGGCACGAACTCAGACAAGCAAATCTTCATAATAATAAGCAAACTAATTGTCTCCTGCAAACACCTCTCCCCCTTTGCTCCTATTTATTCCCTATGGGAGGGGCCATTCAGCATCCACTTGTGCATTTTCTTCCAAGTCAACCCCTGTTCCTTAGTTGTTTCCTTCTCCTGACAGCTCTGTGCAAAGGCACATCTAGAACAGGCTCTAGCTGTTCTTCTTCCCCACTTATCTCTGACTCTGAAGCATCTGAAAAATGTTGGATGGCCCTAGCCCCATCTCTGCCTCCAACGCAGAGCACCCATCAGAGCCTTCCCCAGACTGCAGGACTGCCCCAAGTTCCTCTCCAACCTCCTCACTGTCCAAGTCTGCCACCAGCTCCACTGGCAGCTGGTGAGCCACAAAGGCTATGTTACCCTATGACCATAACTTTCCTTTCTGTCTGGAAAAGAGACAAGACTACTTAGTTTCACATTTTCTGCTTTTCTTTGCCACCTAATCATTCTCCTATCATTTGGAATGTTTGAATGCCTGGTTTCTGTGTTGTATACATCAAAAGCTGTGATAGTGCTGGCAGATTGGGACTAGAATTTTCTGGTGTGCTGCACATCAAGTTTATAGTACTCCTTTGAAATATCTTCTTCTCCACTATCTGCTGGTGTGGGGGGGTAGAATTAAGGCAAAGGAAAAATTTCCTCAGAAACCTTGCATTTTCTCTTGAAGGAGGAGGAGAGGAGAAAAAACAAGTGATTTCTATAAGCAGTCTCTTCTTTGTCTGACCCTTCTCTCCCATCATAGAGTTTAGAGAACAGAGAGGAAAATACTTCAGGAGAGTAAGCTGTTGGCTTTTCTATCCATGAAGAGCAATGCAATCATGCTGGCAGCAGGCAAGGGTCAGGCAAAGAAGAGACTGCCTCCAGAAATTGCTTCCTTTTTTTCTCCACTCTACTCCTCTCTTCACTCCTGTAGAATAGAGAGATTTGAGATGGATTTTTTTTAAAGAGAGTAGTATAAACTGTCTGCATAGTATGCCCTCACCCCACTGTGATGTATGATCACATTGCTTTAATTTTGTAAGAAAGCAAACAGCTTAATCTCTTGCAGTGCCTTCTTTTGCAATCTCTCTGCTGTGTGAGAAAGGAAAAAAGAAAAAAACAGATGAGAAAAGGGCAAGGGTTCTGATTGTAATGGCAATTCCTGTGGCTGAGAGATGCTTTGAAAGCTTTTTAATGGTAATAAAATCATAACAAGTGGTCAGTAAGCAAGGTTATATGCATAACATCTCCAAATGCTTCACAATATGCAGTATACTATATACAAAGTATACAAAATTTCCATTTTGTATTGCTCTTTTGTTAAAGAAGGAAAAATCAGTGAAATAACATCAGTCAAGAACAAGCTTACACCTATTTAATTTGTTCAGTTAATTAAAATAGTCCTAGACAGCTTTTTTAGGCAAGATTCGACAGGGCAAACTTATCTAAAATGCTCCTGAAATAATGAATTACATTTTAATGAAAGCAACCATTTTAAATTGAAGCACACAGTTTTAAAACAATTTTAGACCAGCACTACTTTAAAACAAGAAACTTCATGTTATTTTAAAAGTTTTATTAATCGTGGCATAATTTTTTTAAAAAATCTTATTTTTATGGGGCCACTAACAAAAAAGCTGTCAGACTAGTTGATTTTTAAGCTAAATGATTTTCATATCTACTTACATTTTTAAATTTATTTTTATTGAACTATAGTTAAGAAACTTTATTTTGAAAAAAACTTCAAAATACATAGCAAAAATAGTTATAGAAAATGCAAACAAATCTTTTAAAATGTAAGTACTATTCATGTAGAAATTTTTCTTATATGTTGTTGGAAGAAATATCCTTCTGGGTTCAGTTCCAAGTGGGGAAAAAGACACTGGAAACATGAAGGCTGTTTGGAAAAATGGTTTAATGGTGGACAGGACCACATGGCTTGGAGCTACAAAGTTAAAAGGATGATCACATGCTTCAAGATGTTGGATGAAGGAAAAGAAGGAAGGGCTGAGATGCTGAGAGTCCCTTATATACCCTCTGTTGGGCCCTACCTTAGTGTTTCCTGTTCCTGTACAAGAAATGTATCTCATTGGCTGTCAGACACCCAGGGGTGGGGGTCTTAGCTAACTTTGTAGGCTTTGTCTGGACCACATGGCTTCACCTAAGTGCTGGCTGATACAATCTTCCCAGGCCAGGTGGTGGAATGGGCAGAGGCCTTTTTTATGTAGAATACTCTGGCCTAGGCCTTAATGGCCCACCCATTAACAAAGGTGGGGTGAGCTTCTGCTTCTGAGGTGAGTTTCTGCTTCTGAGTTTCTACTCTTTTTAGGGGAAATATTCTGCCTTTTTAATATTTCCTAAAATATTTCATTTTCCTAGGAGAGGGCTGGGTTTTAACTTCCAACAATGTAAAGTATTATACTTATTGCTATTAAGCTAAATTTTAAATATCCATTCAAATTTGATAAAATTCTCTCATTATTTCAGTTCTGTCTATAAAATAGCAACTATTGTCTGTGAAATAGCAACTGTTGGACAACTATTATTTTAAATTATATAGATAAGTTCCTTATTTTTAAACTGGAGGTTTGGTTCTGTAAATAAATGCAGTAAGCCTAGCTAACTCTGGAAAGCATTATTTTATTTAGTGATGTTACTTTTCTCCCCCAAACTTTTACTCCAAAATTGCATGACCATCACAAATGAATGAATGACTCCTTTTTCTGTTTTTAATTGAACTAAGCTTTTTCGGTTTTTAACTGTAGTTGTTGCTTTTTTCAATCTATTTGCCAATATGCTAGCATTTTTATTATCATATTCACAGTAGCTTTGCTTAGTAAAAAATAAAGATTTTATCTGTCCTCAAATCATATCATTTTATTTATTATTTGTTTATAGATTGTTAGTGATCCAGTTATATTTTATTTTGGTAATATATTGTTAATTTTTGAATAAAGTTATTTGCCCTTTTTAATGCTATTTTTAAAATTGTGCTTATCTGATTTATGCACTGAGCTCATTACTGTCTTCATAGCATCCCACCTTATTCCACTGATTCATTTATAGTTTCTTGAAATTTTTTTCAAAATTTCAGTTAATACTCATTTAGCAGCTGCATTATATAATAAAACAGGATTAAAATGCCAATTATAAGTAAACAGAGTAATCTATTTTAATTAATTAATTACTCAAATAATATATTCAGATTAAACAGCTTTTACATGTAATTGATATTTGAGCTTGAAAAGTTTATATGAACTGAGTAGAGTACATATAAACTTTTAAACAGTCTTGGCTTCAAACTGTTGGTCACTTGCCAAGGCCATTATGACCTGTCAGTGTCTCAGATAGAAGAAATCCAGTAATAATAAGTACTCCAGACTGTCTAAGAAAAACAAATAAGAGAATGCCCTTGCACCCATAGTTTCTAGTTTCCTAAAACAGAAATGAAAAGCCTAAGGAATGAGGCTGTAAAAGAAGTTTTTGCTGACTCTCTACTTGTAGGAAAACTGTCTCCAGATAATTTTAAATATTTCCTAGCTTAGAACTCACAAACCTTCATCTTTGTTGAGCATACAATGAGTTTAATTTTCTTTATATCATTTAAATGTCTCTTTTTCATTTTGAGCTACATGTTGCAAAGCATCAACCAATATTTTTATTTTCTGCTTTTTGCCCTACTCTATGCAAAAATTGATATGCAAAAATTTGTGTTCAGGTGCAGTTGCATCCAATGTTCTGTCAGTAGCCATCTGATTTTAAACATAAGAATAACCCTACTATTCTAATAGTTCAACCTATTGTTCCTGCTGTTGCTATCCAGATGTCCCTGAAATCCTTACAAGCAGAAGATGGAGACATATTCCTTCCGCCATTGTTTCCCTGAAATAGTTTACAAGGGAATTGCTCCCAATGTGGAGCTAATAGCTCTTAACAGAACTGCCCTCCACTAACTAATCCAATTCTTTTCTAATGCCATCCAAGCTAGTGATCATCATTGTGTCCTTTAGCAATTAAATTCATAGCTTAATTGGCAGTGCTTTCTTCTTTCTGCTTTAATTATCTTCCCAGTCAACTTCATTTTATTACCACTTGCCATAATGTTTAGATGGGGGAGAAAAATCATGTTCTGGTCACTTTCTTTTATCAATCATGATTTTATGATCAGTCATGATCCCTTTCCAATCATCTTTTTTTCCAGAAGAGCAATTATAATCTTTTCACATAGGAGTCCCTTTGAGTCCCTGACTGCTTGGTTTCCATCTACTATAGTGTTCCCGTTTGTTTTGTTTTTTTTTTATTTATTTATTTATTTATTTATTTATTTATTTATTTATTTTCCAGATGAGATAACCAAACTAGACACTGTATTCCAAATATGAGTTCATTATGAGGCAGTAGTTTTATTTTCAATCCCTTACCTAATGACCCCACTACCTCTGTGAGAGACAGAAAATCAACAGACACGATTCTCATCGTCACAGCATTACTGGAGATGTTTAAAGGTTTTTGGCCCAGACTGTGAAATATCTCAAAAAATGTTGGCAACTCTAAAAAATGGGCCAAGGACATTGGCAGCCTTGACTGAAGCATATCTTTGACCATTCTGCCAATTCCCTCTTAGTTATTAGGACAGGGAAAGGAATTGCCTGTTTGCTATTCTTTCTGTAAATTTCTCTTTACTTTAAATGAAGATAAAAACGACACACAGAAAATAATTACAATAGAGAATTTGTTTATAGACTGTCACTAGGGGAACCATAATACTGTCCTTTATCATTGCTTGTCAAGCCACTGACAACCTATAAAGCTCCTGTTCCTGCATATCATTTTATTTGTCTGTTTTTCTGCCAATTCCTATCTGGCAGATTCCTGGCGTATATCTGCTCTATGATTGATTACCTTGTTTAGTAAATAGCATGAAGAAAATAATGATTTAAAAAAATAATTTAAATTAAGAACCAACTCCCCATTTTTATCAAAAATTATACTGGTGCCTGCATTTCACGTATACCATTATTACACAAGAAAAAAATAAATAAACATAGCCAAATTATTTCTTCTCAGTCCATTCCATTCTGTCTAAAATGGGAATTTATGCAATATCTTACCATATAAAAAAGCTATCTGAGATTAATGCTCCAGTGTCACAGTAAGTATTCCAGAAAAGAATCCAATGATAATAAATTACCAGGATGCATGCATCCTAAATATATTATAGTTATTTCATTTTAGTGGACTTTCTCATTATCGCATAGCAGTTTTATAGAAATCATATGATTCTTACAATATAAATCTGAAATAATTTCACATTTCTTTGTGCTTTGACATTGAGCAATTATCCTAAATTTCTAGTTTGAATAATACTGACTATTTTATTTGCATGCAATAGGTTATTATGGCAGACATTTTTATAATTGTAAATCTGTTAGTGTAAGTCCTGAAATTATTTGAGGCAAGATAATTATTTATTGACTAAAATTTTGTGTGTTTCCCCAATCAAAGACACTGGGCAGCTGACAATTAAATAAATCTTAAGTCCACATCATCATATGATAAAAAATTAATATGAACAAATATGAATAAATAAATGTATTTATGTAAATTTAAAGACCACAGTAAAAAATAATTTATAATGAAAAGTAATATCATCCAACTAAAAAACTGAGCATAATACAACAGTGTACATAATTAAGATTTCCATCACATTCCTTGCTCAGCTATTCCCTTATCCCCCACATAGAATTGACCTGGGTATGTTCTCTGTAGTTGCTGCCCATCATCATCTCCACAATCTTTCCCCCAAAAAGATATGGGAGATGAATTGTCCAAAATGCCTGAATCAAAAATTACTTTTGATAAGAAAAACCTCTTCAAAGTCATTATCATGACCTCCTCTGTCAAATAGATGTTTATTACTTTTTTGATATGTCTATTTTTGGTAGCTCATCTGAGTCAAAAGAGGTAAGTCCAAATAGGACAAAACTTATTCCATGGAGAACCTTGCCCAGTTTCTCAGTCCACAGATTCCCAGATGACTTACAAGGTTTCAACAATCCCAATTCACCAATATCTGGCCCGTTGACAGTTGACTATGAACAGATACGAATTATTTTGTCTGCAAAAGTCATTAAACTACACCTAAATGTAATTCTTCTGATTCAAATATAGATAAGTTTTAACAGTGTCACTAGATAATTTCTGGTGATAAGGGCAGAAAATTATATACATTCCATCATCCTTACTGCTATAGTAAAGATCTGAACTTAAACTTAATTCTATTTGCTCTTAGTTTTTGACTGGAGTAAGAAATTTTGCCTCTCAAAATTAAGGCTGTTCAATTTGAGTTGAGAAAATCCCAATAATCACTAAATGCTAGCAAAGAACTAATGATTATTTTTATCAGATGCTTATCTGGAGATAGCTTAGTGTCATATCTAAGTTTGCTCATAGAGTCAAAACTTGGGATAACACCAAATGTCAGATTAATTAAGTTGATTATATTAATTAAATTAATATTATGATTATCATATCTGGGCTGCAAAAATGTATACTGCTAAAGGGCAGCAAAAAGAAAAGTGTAATGTGTGGATTTTTGCCACAGAAAATAGTATGCTTAATGTGCACAATTTTATTAGGAAAATAGCAGATGCAAGGAAGTCTGAGTAATGTTCTGATCATAGTAAATGAGGAACAAAACTTTAATTTTTGACTCACAGTCATGAACTCTACAAAATAATAATCTGGTCTTCCATTATCATTTACTGCATTCCATACAGTAGACTTCAAGAGAAACCTTTATTGGTACCTAAATAATATCCTTGGAACTACCACAGAAAAAAAAATCTTATGTGATCTTTCTAGGATCCAAATGATAGGTAATGACAAAACTCAAGATTCGTTTATTTATATCCCATTTATTATTTTTTACAAATAACTCAAGATGGCAAACATAAGCAACACAGCTTCCTTCTCCTAATTTCCTCATAAGAACCCTGTGAGATGACTTCTGCTGAGAGAAGGTGACTGGCCCAAGGTCACCCAGCTGGCTTTCCTGTGTAAGGCAGGACTTGAATTCATGGTCACCTGCTTTCTAACCTCTGCCTTAACCAAAATGTGACAAATTGACTCTCTGTTATTACTTATTATTATTTTGATTTGATTTATTTATTTATTTGACTTGTATGCCGCCCTACTCCCTAAGGACTCAGGGCGGCGAACATTAAAACAGAGCAAATTTAAATTGTTAAAAAACAATTAAATAAAACAAGCCAAATACATTAAAACATTAAAAAATAACCCTCGCCCCCCCGGGTCATTCCAGGCTGGCCTGTTGAAACAACCACGTCTTCAGGTCTCGGCGGAAGGAGCGGAGGACAGGGGCCAAACGGAGATCCACGGGGAGCTGATTCCAGAGGGCAGGCGCTCCCACGGAGAAGGCCCTAGCCCTGGGAACCACCAGCCGACAATGCCTGACCGACGGTATCCCAAGGAGGCCCCTCCTATGAGAGCGAACAGGGCAATCAGAAAGTGATGCTGGCAGGAGGCTTTCCTGCAAGTACCCTGGACCCAAGCCATTTAGGGCTTTATAGGTTGTTACTAACACCTTGAAGGTGACCCGGGAGACAACCGGCAACCAATGCAAGCGCTCAGGAAGGGTGTAACATGGGAGTATCAGGATACTTCCATCACAGCCCGCGCGGCTGCATTCTGCACCAGCTGTAACCTCCGGGTCATCCGCAAGGGCAGCCCCATGTAAAGAGCGTTGCAGTAGTCAATTCTGGAGGTGACGAGTGCATGAGTAACCGTTTGAAGGGCATCTCAGTCCAAATAAGGGCAGAGCTGGTGAACCAGCCGAACCTGGGCAAAAGCCCCCCTGGCCACAGCTCCCACATGCTCCTCCAAACTGAGCTGTGAATCCAGGAGGACGCCCAGATTCCTCGCCCTATCCATGGGGGGCAACACCTCTCCCCCCATGACCAAAGATGGTACATCCAATGAAGACCAAGATGTAAGAACAGCCACTCAGTCTTGGTGGGGTTGAGCTGAAGCCTATTACTCCCCATCCAGACCCGTACTGCCTCCAGGCACCGGGACATGACAGAGAGAGCATCACTGATCTGGTCTGGGGTGGAGATATAGAACTGAGTATCATCAGCATACTGATGATACCTCACCCCAAAACCTCGGATGATCTCGCCCAGTGGTTTCATTAAACAGGAGAGGCGAGAGAACAGACCCCTGAGGCACCCCACAAGTGAGGGGCCTTGGGGCCGACCTCTGCCCCCGTCAACGCCGACTGCGAATGGCCCGAGAGGAAGGATAACCACCGCAAAACGGTGCCCCCCACCCCCAATCCTCAGAGCTGCTGCAGAAGGATACCATGGTCTATGGTATCGAAAGCCGCTGAGAGATCTAACAGGACTAGGACAGAGGAAAAACCCCTGTGAGCCCTCCAGAGATCATCCATCAGTGCGACCAATGCTGTCTCCATGCTGTGCCCGGCCCTGAAGCCCGATTGATATGGGTCTAAATAATCAGCTTCCTCCAGGAACAAGGGAAGCTGCTGAACCACCACGCTCTCAACAACCTTTGCTAAAAAGCGAAGGTTGGAGACTGGACGATAGTTATTCAAAATGGCCGGGTCCAAGGCAGGCTTCTTGAAGAGAGGCCTCACCACCACCTCTTTCAAGGCGGCAGGAGAGACTCCCTCACTCAAGGAGGCATTGACAATTGCCTGGGGCCAGCTGCGTGTAACCTCCCTGGAGGCATACACCAACCAGGAAGGACACGGGTCCAACAAACACGTGGTGGAAGACAGCCTCCGCATGATCCTGTCCACCTCATCAAGGGAGACCGGGTCAAACTCAACCCAGATAGAATCAACCAGACCTGTCGCCACCCCATCATCAGACCCCTGCTAATTAGAGTCCAAGCCGGCACGAATTTGAGCACCCTTATCCACCAGATGTGAACTAAATTCCTCTGCTCTGCCCTGCAAAGGGTCATCCCCCTCCCTCAATTAAAGGAGGGAGCGGGTCACCCGAAACAGGGCCGCAGGGCGGACATCAGCGGACACAATCCGAGCGGAGAAGTAAGCACGCCTCGCCGCCCTAATCGCTTCCAGGTAGGTCCTAATGTAGGCTCGCAACTGGACACGGTCAAATTCGGAGCGGCTAGTCCTCCACCTGCTCTCCAGGCGTCTTCTCCGCCGTTTCATCCCCCGGAGCTCCTCAGAGAACCAGGGAGCCCACCAGGGTCTACGGCAGGGAAGAGGCCGCAAGGGGACAACCTGGTCGAGCGCCTCTGAGGCCGCCTGTTGCCAGGCGGCTGTCAGCATCTCGGCTGGGCTGTGGTCGAGGGAGGCGGGCAAGAACCCCAGTGCCATCTGAAACCTCTCAGGGTCCATCAGGCACCTGGGGAGGAACCATCGTATTGGCTCCTCATCCCAGCAGCAAGGGACAGCCAATTGAAAAACCAGCCGCAGGAGATAGTGATCCATCCACAATAGGGATAGGGTAGATGGAAGACCCTCCCCCAGATCACTACACCACTGCCCCGAGACAAAAACAAGGTCGAGCGTGTTCCCCCCCTCGTGCGTGGGCCCATGAATCACCTGGGTCAGGTTCATGGCTGCCATGGATGCCATGAACTCCTGAGCCAAACCCGACACCCCCCCCAGAGACGGCAAGTTAAAGTCCCCCAGAACTATAAGCCTGGGGAACTCCACCGCCACGCAGCTGGGGGACAGGTGCGTTAGCAGCAAACCCAACTGACCCCCAGGGCCCAATCTCACGAGGAGGGCCTCACACCCTCCTATCTGCGGGACAGTGACCTCCCTTGGAAACAAGGTCTCTCTAACAATTATGGCTACCCCTCCACCCCTTCCCTGGGCTCAAGACCGGTACAGCACACGGAAACCTGGAGGGCATAGATCACACAGAGGGACACCCCCTCCGGGCCCAACCAGGTTTCCGTAATGCATGCCATCTGACCCCCAAATCCACGACTTGTATTCATAATTGCTGGGGACCAGTGGTGGTGTTCAGCAGGTTCTGACCAGTTCTGGAGAACCGGCAGTGGAAATTTTGAGTAGTTCAGAGAACTGGCAAATACCACCCCTCTTGACTGGAGATTTTACAGTATCTTTCCCCTGCCACACCCACCAAGCCACACCCACAGAACCGGTAGTAAAAAAATTTGAATCCCACTACTGCTGGGGACACATAGATTGATGTTAGAATAATTAATTTGGTGGAGTGATATACTTTATGAAAGCAATGTTATATTTGTTTTTCTTCATATACCAAAGATATAATACGTTGGTTTTAGAAAAAAAACAGATGTGCAAGCCATAGCTTTTTCCTCTTCTGTTCAGTCACGTCCAATTTTCAGGCACTGCCTAAACAAATTCCTTCAGGTTTCTGGATTTGTAACTGGCTGACAAACTGTACCCAGTGAGTAGTCCTTAATGGTACTGTATCTGCATGGAGGGAAGTAAGCAGTGGCATACCACAAGTTTCTGTCTTAGGCCAATATCTTCATAAATGACTTAGATGAAGGAATAGAAGAAGAACTCATTAAATTTGCAGGTGACACTGAGCTGGCAGGAATAGCCAACACCCCAGAAGACAAGCTCAGGATTCACAAATATCTTGACAGACTTGAACAACAGGCCCTATCCAACAAAATGAAAAAGTGGAGAAAAGCAGTGTTTTACACCTAGGCAGGTAAAACCAAAGCTACAAGTACAGATTAGGTGAAACCTGGCTCAAAAACAGTAACTGTGAAAGGGACCTTGGAGATGATCACTTAAGCATGAGCCAGCTGCGTGCAATAGCAGCTAATACAAAAAAACTAATGCAATCCTTGGTTGTATAAAAAAAATTACAGGAGGTACTAGAACCATAGTAAGACCACACCTGGAATACTGCATCCAGTTTTGGTCACATTACACAAGAGATGTTGAGACTTTGCAAAGAAGAGCAACTAAGATGATTAAGGGCCTGGATACAAAGACATATGAAGAACGGTTGCAGGAATTGGGTATGGCCAGCCTAGAGAAAAGAGGCAGCCACAAAGAAGAAGGAGTTAACTTATTTTCCAAAGCACCAGGGGGGCAATACAAGAAACAATGGATGGAAACTAATCAAGGAGAGAAGCCACTTGGAATTAAGAGAAACTTCCTAACAGTGAGGACAATTAACCAGTGGAACAGCTTGCCTTCAGATGCTGTAGGTGTTCCATCACTGGGGTTTTTAGCCACCTCCAGATTAAGCAGGAGACCCTATACCATTTCAGCCACCTATCTTATATGGTATAGGGTCTCCTGATTAAACAGGGGGTTGGACTAGAAGACCTCCAAGATCCTTTCCCACTGTATTCTGATTGAGTATTCTGATAGAGAAGTGATTTGCCATTGCCTCCTTCAGAAGACTTAGGGAAAACAAGTAGTTGGCTTTGCATCTAAGGCACCATAGAACTCACGGTCTTTCTGGTTTCCTGATGCCTGTTCTGACTGTCATTCTCCCTAATGTCAACTAGAGGAATTGAAAGGAGAAGGGGTATATAGCTAACTACTATTAATAAAGCCTTAGCAATTGTTTATTTGCTGAAAAAATATATCTAGTTTTTGAAGTTACTCCAAAAATGTATTTGATCTTGCACCTCCATTAATGCTGATTTAACTATATAAATGGAAATAAATACACATTCATACTATCCATATTTTTACATAAATAGGCTAGTAAGCTTATTTAGAAAGGGCACCATTTGCAAAACCATATGCCAGAATGTTCATTTAGCCTTGGACAGCAGGCTCTGGAGGGTTGATGAGCATCTTGAGGTCATTATAATTAGGATTCTATGCTGGATGGAAGTTTGCCAACAGTGAATGTGCTATGAAGAGGTTTAAAATGTCAGTTGTTTCTTTTTCTGTATTTATACAAAAAACATTTCTCATTTATGAAGCGCCTCAGATAGTTTGGCAAACAATGGGGAGCTCTGGATAAAAAAGCAAAGTAAATGTGAATATGTATAATGAAAAGGATCGTATATACTTGAGTCATCCCTTCCTAACCTAAGCTTCCATATTCTTATCCATATCTTTTGTAGAACATTTAAAAGAGAAACTGGAGGAATATATGGCTCATATTGACAAAGTGAGAATTGTGCGCACCAAGAAGCGGGAAGGACTTATTCGCACCAGATTACTTGGAGCTTCAATAGCTACAGGAGAAGTATTGACTTTTCTAGATTCGCACTGTGAAGTTAATCTGAACTGGCTACCTCCTTTACTAAGTAAGAACCATAAAATACCCTAATCTGAATATTGAAGTATTTTTGCCGTTGTTTCTTTTTTTACCTCTTCTGTCACTTTTGAAATGATAACTATCGGTATGTACAATGTCAGATAGATAGACACAAAAAGATTCATTGTGCAACCAAATGTTTTGATTTGACTATGATTCCTAAAAATAATGTTTATGGATATTAGGGTTTGGTAGATCTATTGCTATGACCTATTCTATTCTATGTTGTGAAGAAACAAAATTTGAATGGAAGATATTTTGCAAATACAGTGCTTTTTCCACTTGCATGTAACCACAGCACAACCATTTTCTGGAATATCATTTTCCATGGCACACCTGTAATTTTATCATTATCTCACTTCAATCCATGAAGTAAAATAGGCTTTAGCTGTCTTTAGCTCTATTTGTATTAAAAAAAATCTTCTAACTCTGACACGGTACAAAACATTCCTCAAGCTGTGATTAGGTTTTGTCACTTCTTTCCTTTGAAGGAAATCAGTGACTTGAAACAGAAACAATTGAAGCAGCATAGGGATTGACAATAGAGGCACCAGATTTCAAGGTAGTTTTCTACTGGGTCAAAGACGAGAGGAAAGCATTTCCACACAATAATGGGAAACTGCAAAAATGGGGAAAGGCAGAGGCATAAGTAAATCTCTCCCAAACCTAAGGCAAACATTCTAGTTGGAGCTGCCAAAGGAAAAATTCAGGTGTCAGCCTTTTCTCTCAGACCAGCAATTGATGGTGAGCAGGAGAAAGGGAAGCAGGCAATATTGTAACTGCTTGCTCAATGTGGTCGCTGCAGCAAAATTAAGCGTCTGTCTTTTGTTTTCGGACTGAATTTCCTCCACTTAAAGTCTGTTCTTGGGAGAGCTTTTTCTCGAGCCGAAGGTAACCTGGACATTGAGGGCAAAGTTGGAGGTATTGCTTATTTGACTGTGTTGCCTTTGTGCCACACCCCGGGTCATCACATTGTCATTTTTTCTAACCTTGTCAGTTATACAAATATATTTTCCCCTCCTGTTCAACTTCCTGTACTCATTGCCTCTGCTTCCTCGATACTCCATTTGGACTCAGAAAACCTTCTTTATTAGATTTACTGCCATTAAGGAAAAGCAGAAAAATTCTGTTTTTCTGTAATGCTGAGAAACATTGATTCATGCTTAATAAAAGTAAGTCTGCTGACAGTTCCATGCATTCATAAAGCAGAGCAACAATACATATAATTATTTAAATGCTGGTGAGGGGGAATACTCATTCAATGTCACACAACTCCAAGACCCAATGCCTGACATGGTTAAGTGGACCGAATAGGTATTTAAATTCTAAACACAGTGTCAGCATTCCAACCAAACTCTCCATCCTAATTCAGCACTCAGAGATAAAGTTCACCCAAGTAAGAATTTATTAGAGAAGTCATATTGGCACATCTGGGAAAACCTGAATCTGAATCCCATGTTTTCCCCTGCTATATTAAACTCATATCCAACCCCCTTACTGATGACCCTCAAGTGACACTCACTAATCCACCTCCATTCTGAACTCTCACCATTTGAAACTATATGGATATATACTATATTTGTTTCTAGATTTATATATTTATATACTTCCTATTAAGTTTTCTGCTACTGGATTGATATTATTATAAATTATATATTATACATTAATGTTCAATTTAGTTAATATATTTATAACTTAACTCTCCTAATATTACTATCACATTATATAACATATTAATATTTATATTTATTTATATTATTGAAAGATTATTGATATTTATATTATTGCTGTACTAATTTGATTAGAATTAATTTTCTATAATAAGAGTTATATAAGAATAATAATATAAACTTAGTATATTATTGACTTTAATAACTGATAAATTGATATTATTGAGTATTTAATAAGGGATCAAGTAATTACTAAATAATTGCTGACTATTGACTATAGCTTATTGAATTATAGAGATTTAATATTGAGGAGTAGTAGTAGAAAAATATTATTACTAGTAGTATAATTACTACTAGAAAACTGTTATAAGAAGATTGAAAGAAGATATTTACTGTAGTATATTGTGCTGTAAAACAAAGGGAAAGTGAAGATTATAGAAGTGGAGGGCTCTGAAAAGAAAGAAAAGGACTGGGAGAAGTGGATAAAAAATAGTATTGTGATAAGACTGTTCAAAATGGCTAACAATACAAATTTGTCTAAGATAGGAACAGGAAAAAAGATACCCACACAAACTATGACAATGGTGACAACGGCAAGTCCCTCCACGCAAAAGTCTATTGATGAAATGCTGCCAAAAGAAAGATCAAATTCCATAAAAGATCTACAAGATCTAATGTTGAATATGCAAGAAATGATGGTGAAAAACCATGAGGACATGAAGAAAGAGATGGGGTTGTGAGAACTGAATTAAAAGAAAAAATACAAATAATAGATGAAAAATTTGAATGTTTTCAGCAAGAGGTGTGGAAAAATCAATAGAAAATAGTAGAAATAGAGACAAGGATGGAGAAGGAGGAAAAAAGGATTGACGACTTAACCAGAAAATTGGCACAAGCAAATAAATAGTTCGAAACAACAGTAATCTTTTTAGAGGTAGAAAAGGCAGCCTACTACTTGAGGTTCCAAAATTTGAAGGAAGAAAAAGTGGAAGATCTACTGGATGTGATGGCAGATATACTTGCAAAAGCGTTGGGGACGGGAAAAAAGAGATGTTAACAGAAATGGACAAATTGTATAGGGTGCAGATGAACTATGCAAGGAGGCACAACCTCCCAAGAGAAGTCCATGTTCGACTAGTTAAAAAATTGATTTGTGATGAAATTCTGCATAGAACAAGAGACGACCCAATTGAGCATGGCAGAAAACAGATAACTGACTTGAAACAAGTACCGAGGAGAATAAGAGACTTAAGAAGACCCTATCATTTTTTAACAACAAAATTGATAAAATACAACATGAATTTTAGATGGTTGACACCGGAGGGTATTATGGTTACATGGCAGGAGAAAAGATATCGACTAGACACACTTGACAAAGTGAAAGAATTCTATGATCAACAATTTATGAATGAAGAGGAGACAGAAGAGGCAGTTGAAGAAAAAGAAACAGCAGAAGAAAGAGGAATAGAAACAACAAACATAGAAGGAAGTTCATTAAATAATAAAGATAGACGATATGGAAGATGAGGAAAAATGGAAGAATACGAAAGGACCGATAAAGAGCCTAAAGAAATTAGAATGACAAGAAGTACCAGACAAAGAAATTGATAAAAAAAAGAGAAAGATGTGAATTGATATCGATGAATATTAATGGTATAAACTTTCTGGTGAAAAGGAAAAAATTGTTTAACAATTTACAAAGTTTAAATGTTGATATAATAGCACTACAGGAAGTGCATATAAAAGGAAATCAAAAGTATTTGTTAGATAATAAAAAATTAGGGAAAATTTTTTCATCACTAGAAGTGCAAAAGAAAAGAGGCATGGTACTATATATAAAAGATTGGATTTTGGCCAAATAAATTTTTAGAGACAAAGAAGGTAGGATATTGATGGTGGAGACTGAACTGGAAAACAGATATTATTGGTTGAAATTTATGCACCAAATGGACCACAAGAAACTTTTTTCCAAAAATTATATAATAAAATTAAGGATTCGTAATATGAGGAAGTTTGTCTTTTGGGTGATTTTAACATGGTTATTGATAAAACATTGGATTATAAAAGCAACAATATGATAATAAAGAAGAAAAAAACACTACCAATTTTTTTTATGATTTGGTAAAGGAAGTTAAGATTTATGATGCATGGAGAGAAAGATACCCAGAAAAAAAAACAATTTACCTACTATTCTAATAGACATCAGTCCTGGTCGAGATTAGATATGGCATGGATGTCCAAAAACTCATTTCAGAAATATTAGATATTGACATAGAGACAAACTTATGGGCGACCATAGTTCTATCAGGTTTAGTTGGAAGGGGCAAAGAAAAACCTCATGATGGATGCTGCAAAGGTCAATTTTAAAAGAAGAAGATTTTGGGTCCAAATTGGAGAGGGAATTGAAGTTCTTTTTCAAAGAAAATAAGGAAGGGGATACATCTCCACAAAATAACTGGGATACAGCAAAAGCATTTATGAGAGGGGTGGCAATAAACTACATGGCGAAAAAGAGCAAAGAGAAAAAGCAACAACAAAAAACACTAGAAGGCGAATATAGGGGCTTGGAGATGAAACTACAAGATGAACCCCGCAAAAAACAAATAAAATTACAAATGGATTTAACAAAACACAAAATAAACTTATTGGAGAAGGTAGAACTAGTCCAACAACTGAAAGTGACAAAGCAATATTTGTTTGAGAATGCTAATAAGCCAGGATGATGATTGGCCTATAAATTGAAAAAACAAAAAGAAAAGAGGTGGATTACTAAATTAAGAAATGAGCAGTTGGAGTTATGTTACCAAGAAGAACATAAAAGAAAGATAATTTAGACATTCTATGAGAAATTATATAAGGAAAAAGATAATCTAATAGAGGGAAAAGTGATAAACTGCCTAAAGAAAGCAGAACTTCCGAGAATTTTGGAAGAGGAAAAAAATATGTTGAATGGAAAAATAAGATTAGAAGAAGTAAACTGGGAGATAAATAAACAAAAAAATGACAAGGCACTGGAATCAGATGGACTTCCAGTGGAACTATATAAGGCTCAACAAGATATATTAAGTAATAAATTGCTCAAAATATTCAATGAAGTTTTAGATGAGGCAAGAATTCCACAATCTTGGAATGAAGCTACAATTACAATTATTCCCAGAGAAAAAATGATCAAACAAACATTGGAAATTATAGACCAATATCTCTCTTAAATGTGGATTACAAAATTTTTGTAACTGTAGCTGATAGACTTAAGAAAATTTTAAATGAATTCATTCATACAGATCAGAATGGATTTCTTCCACATAGACATCTTAAAAATAATGTAAGGTCAATCCTTGACATAATAGAGTATTATGAAGAACATAGTTGTGATCAGGTGGCATTATTGTTTTTAGATGCTAAAAAGGCATCTGATAACGTGAAATGGAATTTCATCTTGCAATAAATTAAATACATGGATTTTGGACAAAAAAATTTAAATGTGATTTTGGCAATATATAATAAGCAAGAAGCCAAAATATTGATGAATGGGGGAACAACAAATAAATTTGAAATACAAAAAGGAACAAGGCAGAGATGTCCACTATCGCCACTTTTGTTTATTTTTAGAAGTATTAACGAGAATAATCAGGAAGGAAACAGAAATAAAAGGGTTAAAAATAAAAAAAGGAAGAGTTCAAATTGCAAGCCTTCGCTGACAATTTAGTTTTTATCTTAGTAGAGCAACAAGATTCGGGACCAAAGCTTATAGAAAACTTAGGAGAATTAGGAGAAGTTGTGGGGCTAAAAATTAATAGGGAGAAAACAAAAATAATTACAAAAATATGACAAATAAACAAAAGGAAACACTAGCCAGGATAATGGACATCCAAATAATAGATAAAATAAAATATCTGGGATTAGGATATCTGTGAGATGTACAACACTCAAAGATGATAATTATAACCCATTAATTAAACGAATAGCAGAAGATTTGGAAAAATGGGACAAATTAAGATGATCTTTTATGGGCAGAATAGCAACCATAAAAATGAACATATTACCAAAATTATTGTTTCTCTTCCAGAATGCCCCAATAAAATTGGAAAAAAAAACTTTTTTGATGATTTGAATAAATTGACGTTGAGATTCATATGGCCCAAAAAACCCCCAAGAATTAAATTAAAATTGTTGCAAGATGCCACAGATAGGGATGGATTTGGCCTACCTAACTGGGAATTGTATTATAGAGCTGCAATCCTAACATGGGTTAAAGATTGGACAAATCACAAGAATAAAAGAATATTAACTCTAGAAGATTACAATTTACAGGCAGGATGGCACACATTTTTATGGCAGGACAAACAAAAAGACCATAGATACTTCCCAAGACACAAAATTAGGCAGACCTTGTTAACCTCATGGAACAAAACTAAAAGACAAATTTATGTAGAAACACCAATATGGCTATTTACACTGGAAGCTTACTCCGCCAAGGAAAAATGATTACTTATGAGGATATTTTAAATGATAGAGGAGAATTACGATCAAAGCAAGATTTGAAAGACCAAGGAGTGGATATAGAATGGTGGGCTTACTTACAACTCCAATTGAGATATGGGAAAGATATGAAAGAATGGGGAATCAGCAAGTGTAAAACACAATTAGATGTACTATTGGGAACTGATGAGAAATTGATAAAAAAATTTATAAAGTGTTATTGGAATGTAAATTAGAGGAAGAAAAAGTAAAAGAAACGATGTTGGCATGGATGAAAGATTTTGGGTATAGTATAAATTTGGATGACTGGAAAATGTTATGGGAACGAAACAAAAAAATGACTTTGGCCACATCGTTTAAAGAAAATTTATATAAATTGTTTTATAGATGTCATATACCACCATCATAATTGGCTAAAATGTACCCACATCTTTCCCCTGTATGTTGGAAGTATAATAAGGAAAATGGAACATATTATCATTTATGGTGGAATTGCAAAGAAGCCCAAATGTTTTAGCAGAAAATCCAGAAATAGTTAGAAGAGTTGTGTAAAATTAAAATAGAGTATAGACCTGAATTTTTCTTGTTAGGAATTAATGTGGGAAAATACGACAAAGATATTATATATTTAATAATCCATGTAATCACAACTGCAAGATTAGCCTATGCCCAACAGTGGAAATGTAAAGAAACCCCAGGTGAAATAGAAATAATTAGGAAAATTTGGATGCACGCAGAAATGGATAAATTGACAAAAGAATTAAAAAATAAGGATGAATCTGATTATTACAAAATATGGGACAAGTTTTATCACTGGCTGGAAAAAAGGAAGGATCAAGAAAATAAGAAATGATTAAGGTTTATGTATATATTATATACTATGTATATAGAATGTACATATGTACTACTTTTTATATGACTTAGCGATGTAAGACAACTATGTGGGTTAGGATGATTGCTCTATGTTCATTGTTTTTTAAATGTCTTTTTCTTTCTTTTTTGTGTATGTTTAATAAAAATTTAATTAAAAAAAAGTGACCGGGAATAGTGATGGTGTAGCGGCTGGAAGGGGTGCAGCTGCGGCTGTAGGAATTGGCCATGGCATTGGATCCGACATCCACTGGTATTGGATCCACACGTGTCCTGGATAAAAAGCCCACCCTGGCAGAACTTGGTCTTCAGGTGGCATCCCCGGAGGTGCTGGTGGAGCTTGTTGGATTGGCCTGGTTGCACCTTCTTGATCCAAGGGCTCGGTCAGTCTGCTGGCCTTGGGGTTCATCCTGCTACAGCAGGTGACAATGCTGCGGCCACAATGAAGGGACTTCATTGCTGGAACCCAGGCCTTGGCTCGGCCACCCCCGCATGAGCCACAGTGGGTGCCTCACTCAGGCCCGCCATTGTTCCATACTCCAGATAGTGAAAAACTGGCGGTGGCAGCACTCATCCAGGCTGATTTGCATGTGGGGAAGTTTGAACCATGGGACCCACACTGAGCAGTTCAAATTTTTTAGATAACCTGGCTAGTGACTGACCACCGGTTGAAACTTCCACTCCTCAAATCTGCTAGCCTCTAGGGATCACAGTGGTCTCCCTTTGTTGGCAACTCCAGTTCCCGGTGGCCACTGTGCTCCCAGAGAGGGGGACACAAATTGCTGGTTCTGTTGGTGGGGTTTGCCAAAGGATTGGTCCTTTGGGTCTCGTGCTGCTCCAGATTTCAGCCTGTGCGGTCTCGGCTGCAGCCACTTCTGCCTCCAAAGGGTAACAGCAGGTTTCATAGATTTTCCTGTGCACAGGTCCAGTGGCCCCTTCACCGATCTCTGGTTCTTGTTCCATCTTCCCTGAGTCTTTACTCTCCCGATGCTTGTAGGGAGCATCTCAGGACTCAGGACTCCAAGCAGCAGCTCCGCTTTTGCAAAAACTGCTGTGATTTTCTTTTTAGGGGATTCGGGTTAATGTCAGCATTCCAACCAAACTCTCCATCCCAATTCAGCACTCAGAGACAAAGTTCATCCAAGTAGGAATTTATTAGAGAAGTCATATTGGCACATCTGGGAAAACCCGAATCTGAAATCCCGTGTTTTCCCCTGCTATATTAAACTCACATCCAACCCTCTTACTGATGACCCTTAAGTCACACTTGCTAATCCACCTCCATTCTGAACTCTTGCCAAGTCCAGTCACTCCCCTTCCAGAGATTCGGCCTTGAGCTCTGGTGAAAGAATGTTGTTGTGGCTATCCTCCCTTCTCACTTTACTTTCATTCCCACAGTTACCCATCATCCCTTGTGGCAGCCCCAAATCTGATTCAAGATGGATCAAGATTCAAGATGGCTGTCAGACAGACTGTCCCATACCTAACCAAATCTCAAGGAAAATACTGTTCTAAAGGCAGGACCAACAGAGAAGGCATGCTTCTTGATCTCCACACGATAATATTGCCTAAACTAAATGACCCAAAGCCTGCTGACAATGTCAGATCATAGTAGATGAAAAGATGTCTTTAGATATAATCACCTGATGAGTCTGACAAAGTCCAGTATAACTTGGGATTCATCTGAATACCCTTTAAGCCACTACTATTGTGAGATGAAATAAATACCCTAAAATTTTTGAGCTTTCTTTTTGAAAATTAATTTTTGTAGATTAATTCCGACATAAAATAGTATTATGGGGCATATAAAAGTGTAATGGACTGGAAGATCCCTGCATTTCAAGTACTGGATTATAGTAAAGCCAAATATATTTCAATAACAAGAAGCAGCATTTTATTTGTGATCGTTGTATACAAACCTTAAATGAGTATTTTTCATTCATTTTTCTTTCTGAGCATCCTTGTTGGCTCCTTATGTGACAGACTGGAAACAGCAGAGGCCAGCACAATGACAAAAATATACATGGTTTGACTTTGATGGTCTCGCTGGGATGCTTCTCTCTTTGAAGAACTATAATTGCTTCTAATCATTGTGCAAATGCATCAAGCCCAGACAAGACTGAGCCTGGATGCAGATATGAAAACTGAAATGCTTCTAGGGCTATAGGGACTTGCCTAAGCAATCTTCTGCTTAAAAAAATAGTAAAGCAGAGGAAAAGGGGAGAAGGCCAAGGCCTTTTTATGGGGGGGAGGTAAGGTGATAAATGGCTTGACTGTCTTGCTGTTTTTGTATTTTCTGTTTTCATATTTCAGACCAGATTGCAGTGAACCATAAAACTATTGTATGTCCCATGATCGATGTCATTGACCACAATCACTTTGGGTATGAGGCACAAGCAGGGGATGCCATGCGTGGAGCCTTTGATTGGGAAATGTATTACAAAAGAATACCAATTCCACCGGAGCTCCAAAGGACTGATCCCAGTGACCCTTTTGAGTAAGTAGTCATTGCACTGAGCATGAAAATGAAACACTACAGTTGATGGGGCCTTGGAGCAAATTAGGCTCGGATTGTACAGTTTTATTAAAACTAGTAGCATGTAGGGCAATGTGAGGAAAATGAAAGGATGGATAAAGGGATCCATAGGAATGCCTCTAGCACTGTGATTTGATCAGAAAGAAGGCTGTTTGTAAGGTCTGGCCTCTCCTCCTTATTCAAGAAAGTAAAGACTCTTGAAACTTTGGCATTTCAAAAGCAACCTTTTATTGAGCAGGAGTAAAAGCAGGACAAAAGAAAAGCAGACTCTGAGTTCCCTCAGGCAATACAGTTAGAATAATAGGGATTAGAGACCCCTCCCTTCAGTCCAAAGTGGATTCAACCAATTCACAGGTGTTGTGATGTTATTGTAATGCCTGTCCTGGGATTCTGATAAGGGAGCATTCTCAGGGTCATCTTCTGCCGCCTTTCAGAATGAAACAAATCACATGGCCTTCTCCTCCCTTCACATTCCTCACAAGGTGAGAAAATCTCAGGGTGCTCAGGTGCCAGGATAAAGGTTATAAAATGAAAAGTTACAAGCAAGGAAAAAAGCAATAAGCAAAGAAGAAAGTACACCTAAATACTACATCCCTCCTTCCCCCCAAATGAATGGCAGTATCCCGAACAGGGATCTGACACTGTTTGACATTAACAGGAGAAAAAATAATAGGTAATGGGAAATAAATCTGTGTTGATTCCTATTATACAAAATAATCTTTAATGAGACTTTATTTGATCATTTTTGTTTGCTAGAGATTGACACAACAGATAATCAAACTTCAGTTTGCTCTCATCTAGCTAAGACTTGATTGTGTTGCTATTACATACATCTTATTTTTATTTATTTGTGACCCATGTTTATTTTTTATTTTTTTACAAATAACTCAAAACAGCAAATATATTCAACACACTTTCCTGCTTGTAGTTTTGCCATAACAACCCTATCAGGTGGGTTGGGATGAGAGACAGTGACTGGCTTAAGCTCAACCATTTTTCATGCTAGGATATGACCTGAATTCATGATCTTCCACTTTTGAGCCTGGTGCCTTAACCAGTAGACAAAACTGCTCAGGCAATACACAATTGATAAGCCAGCTTTTTATTCTTAATATTTCATGGTTCACAATAAGTCTCTCCCTAGTCTTCACTAAGTCAGCTCCCTTTTTTATTGATTTTTGTGTCTATATTGTAAAACAGAATTTATGCTCGTCTGCCAACAAAACTAAAATCAATGGCAGTGGAGGAAAGAAACGAGTTTTGGTTAGTAACTCCAATAATAGATAGCAGACTTGCAAGATACGTTGGAAATCTTCTAGACCAACCCCTGCTCAGGCCAGAAACCCTATACATTTCAGACAAATGATTGTCCAATCTCTTCTTGAAAACTTCCAGTGTTGGAGCATTCACATCTTCTGGAGGCAAGTCGTTCCACTGATTAATTGTTCTAAATGACAAGAAATTTCTCAATTCTAGATTGCATTCTGGAAACAGTGTGATCGAACTGTTACATTTATGATAATTGTACAGTACTATGTGCATTTGCAAAACTTAAAATAAAAATTATATATGTATGGCTTGCATGAGTCTTTGCATAGAAAGGAAATATCAAGATAGTTTAACAGAGCTAATATAACTCATTAATTACCCAGGTATACTTAGCATGTCAGCTGTCTCATTAGAGGCAAGACCATGTCGGATCACTTCTAGTCCACATTAAAAGGTACTTACCACTGTCTTTCTTGGGCAGCCATAGGTTCCTCTCATCATTGTATGATCCATCTTATCTCCACCTAGAGGTAGAAACTTAAAAGTACAAAGTCTGTGGTAAGAACAGTGAAGAGCTGTACTGAGGAGGCAAAGTAAAAGATACAGGTTGCTCCAATTGCATGGACTGGGGTATTTCTGAAGCTGCTTCAATGTACTTAGATGAATTTACTGAGACTGTGACCTCATATGTTAGCATTGCGAGGACAAAAAGTTTATGTATATATAACAGCAATAAGCCTTGGTTTTTACATGGGGCTGCCCTTGCAGACCACTCAGAGGCTTCAGCTGGTGCAGAATGTGGCCATGCAGGTTGTGATGGGAGTATCCCAATACTCCCATATTACACCCCTACTGTGTGAGTTGCATTGGTTGCCAGTTGCCCTCCGGGTGAGATTCAAGGTTCTGGTAATCACCTATAAAGCCCTACATGGCTTAGGGCCGGGGTATTTGCGGGAACTTCTACTGCCAGCAATGACTGCCCAGCGTCCCGTGCGCTCCCACAGACAGGGCCTCTTCGGGGTTCCATCGGCCAGACAGTATCGGCTGGCGACCCCCAGGGGGAGAGCCTTCTCTGTGGGAGCACCCACCCTGTGGAATCAGCTGCCCTTGGAGCTGCGGATGGCTCCTGACCTTCGATCCTTCCATCGCGACCTGAAGACATGGCTCTTTCAACAGCCCGACCTGGGCTGAGAGGGGGTTTTATTGGTTTTTATTGGTGCATATTGGCTGTTGTCAGTTTTAATTAGTATTTTGGGGATTTCTATTTAATATTTTTTAAATTTTAATTTTTTTGGATTATATATTTTTACTGTTGTGAGCTGCCCTGAGTCCTTCGGGAGATAGGGCGGCATATAAATCCCAATATAAATAAATAAAATAAATAAATAGCTAAGCTCAAGCAGGTTTGTCATGTCCAAAAGGATAGAAGGTAGGATCTTGTACAATCAGGCCAAGAACATTAACAAGGGAAATCAGGGTAGCAAAGAGAAGCCACTTTGAAAAGCTGAGAAATCTGTTCTCAGCTAATGAATCTACAACTGTGTGGAGACCCCTGAAGAACATCATTAGCTACAGTAGACCCCCCTCCATTCCTGAAGAGAATCAACTGCAGAATGTGTTCTGCTGTAGGTTTGAGCAGAAAACAGTGTCATTTACTGTTACTTACCCCACTTCAAATACACCAACAGTAGCCAATTTTCTTACACCTACTAGTGTTCCTCTGGGCTTCTGATGATCTTAGAAAAAGATGTGTGAATTTGTTTCATAGACAAAAGGTCAGGAAAGCACCAGGCTCAGACAGAGTGATTCCTTGCTTGAAAGCTTTTTGCTGAACAACTGGACCCCATCTTCACATTAATTTTTAATAAATCACTGTGTTATGTCCCTTCTTGCTTCAAATGCTCTCCCATCATTCTAGTTTCTAAGAAATCCTCCATCAGGGAGCTGAATGAATACAGGTCAGTTGCTGTGATATCTGTGCTTATGAAGATCTTTGAGGGGTTAGTATTGATAGTTAGGATGTAGAAAGAACAGTTGCAATCAGCCTGTCTCCCACAGAAGATCTGGATATAGACCAGGTCAGGAGAGTTGAGAAGATATCTGTAGACCCCTAACATCCTGGACATAAACTGTTTTCAGTTCCTTACCTTGGGATGATCCTGTAGGGCAGTGGTTCTTAACCTTTTTGAAAGAATCGCCCCCTTGAGCCGTTGAGGAAGTTGTCATCGCCCCCCTTCCCCAATATAACCGCCCCCTGCCACCTCTTAGTGTCCCCAAGGGGGCCAGCAGAGGGGTGCTAAGAGGCGGCAGGGGGGCGTTCGAGGCACCAGCCCTGCAGGCTCACCCTATTGACTGTTGTACCGCACCTGAACCGGCACCTCGAATGCGGCAGCATGTTGGGAAAAGCCGCTGCCACCGCTTTCCCAAAGTGCTGCCGCTCTCGCATTCTTTCTGTCTTGTCTATCCGTCCATCCATCCATCAATCCATTCAAAAGGTCTGTCTGTTTGCCTGCCTGCCTTCCTGCCTATCTACCTACCTACCTGTTTTTTTTAATTACATTTATATGCCACCCTTCTCCGAAGACTCAGGGTGGCTTACAATTTTTGGAGCACAACCCAATGCGCTCAGCAATAGCCTTCATTCCATTGTATATGCCTGCTTATTACTAAGCGACATTTTTACAAGGTCAGCTAATTGCCCCCAACAATCTTGGGTCCTCAATTTACCTACCCAGAGAGGATGGAAGGCTGAGTCAACTTTGAGCCTGGTGGGATTCGAGCCTACAGTAATTGTAGACAGCTGGATCTTAAGAGCAGGCATTAACAGCCTGAGCCACCAAAGCTCCTTTTTGTCTACCTACCTACCTATCTACCAATATAGATCTCTCTCTCTCTCCCAATATATCTAGCTCCATTGCCCCATTCCCCATATCGCCCCCTTCCATTCCTTCACCCCCACGTCACCCCTTTTGTTCCATGCCCCCCTGAAAACAAATCGCCCTGGGGCAATACACCAGGTTAAGAACCACTGCTGTAGGGCATTGCATTGCCAAAATGACTAGACACACAAATAGTTTTTTTTTTCCCTCTCGTGCCATCACACTGCTGAAGACTTAGTTCTCACAATACTGTCTAAAGTCTATGTGTATATTAGAAGAAGCATTGGGCAGGAGAGAGTTAAAGAAGCAGACAGCATGAAATACGGGACTAAATAATCAACTGAAAATTACCCTCTGGATTAAACTACAAAGCATTCTTAAGAAAGAATTCAGCTGCGAACTGAAAGAGGTTTACAAAAAAAGGTGTGGATTCTTTGTGAAAGGACGGAGCTTCGAGCCGAGAGAGGTAGAAGCCATAAAGAAATTATACAGCCACTCCGGATGAGTATATTTTGATTTCATTTAAGCATTAATTTAAGCTGATTTATAGACTGCTAAAGACTGTTAAGGAGGAAATGTTTACCAATTGGATCCTTTTTGTGGATTGTGTGGCTTGAAAAGCTCTGAATAACTGGGAAGGAAAAGAAAAGAGGAGCTGCGGATTTGTTAGAACAAAGAGGGCCACCTGAGTTAAACTTAACTTGACTTTTTTCTTTAAAGAACCTGTCTCCTAAAATACAAAGAAAACTGACATAATAAAATAAGAGTTTCCGAAAATTGAAATATTGAAGTAAAGAAAGATATATGAAGACTTTGCTTTTGGATTTTGCTGATTTCATTATGGACTTGGTATTGGACTAATTGAGGACTAAAAGCTGAGAAGAAAGAAACAGAAGCCGGGTTTTTTGGGGGAATTAACTTTAAAGACATCAATTGGATTAAATAAAAAATTGTAAAATGGAAATATCCTTTCAGGTATTAAAACTGGAACTGGGTAAAATTAAGAAAACCTTGCAGGAAAAAGGTGAAACTTTTGGCCCCATTTTTAAATTTCTTGAAGAGGCAGTCGCAGAGTATGAACAACAAAGTATTGAAGAAGAGGTGGAGCAAATTCCAGAAGGGGCCATCTTTAACTATTATCACGAGAACAAAGGAACCCAAAGGGAAAGAGGAAAAGAATTGGGAAAAAAATACCGGAGGGTTGAGAAATTGAGTAAAGAGGGAAATATCTGGAAAATAAAAAAAGGGGAAAAGAATCAGCAAAAACTTGAAGGCTGGAAGATGGTCAAAAGAGAGAAGGGGTTAAAATTGGAGTCAAATAATAAAAGGGGAAATGTTAGGGGATGGAAGGCAGAAGAAACAGGATCTGGGAATAAAGGAATATGGGAAATTTGAAAAATGGGAGTAAACTTACACAGAGATAATGGTTGAATAACCTTGGGAGAGGGGGTTCTGCAAGATTAGGGGAATAATAGAGATAAATTTTTAGTTGTGAAAAGGGGACATAGAAGATGGATAATAGAAGTGTTATTTTTGGTAAAGCTCTCTCCTTTATGTATAAGAAATAAATATAATGAACATATGGAACATGATTATTAAATATATTGAATCTTTCTTTTCTGAGGATTGGAATGCTGACTTTCTTTTTATTTCTCTTGATTTAAGTATGAATGGAATAAATAATAAATGTAATAGTGTAGGAGGAGATTTGAAGGTGAAACTGGCATGAGAGTTGACTAATTGTTATTTCATTGATAATGGAATTTTATGCTCTTTATTACCTATAAAGATAATTGCAATAAATAATGAAATATGTTTATTGAACACATTGAAATATCTTAAATATCTTAAATATATTAAAATAAATGAAATGATATAGGAGGTGAGATGAAATGGAGTTAACATCAGGGCCTATTAAATGAGCAGATTAACATGTTCTTTTTTTTCTGAAACTAGATAAACTTTATGAAATTAAGATTAGAAAGGGGAAACCATGCAGAACCTGACTTATATGTGTTATATAATCTTAAATGGGATAAGTAATTTTAATGTGCTAGGTAATAAAATGTTAATATTTAATGGAAGAATATGTAACTCAAAAGTGGTGCACTTAAATTATTTCAGGGGGGAACCAATTTATAGAAGGAGTGTTATAAATTAGAATTTAAGAGGAATATACAAATGTGACAGCTAAAAGTATTAAAATATAATAATTATGAAGTTAATATATGTGAATTAAATAATGAGATAAACATTTGGAACAATATGATAAAATAGAAAATATATAAAAACATTGTTAAGATAAGAAATTGAATATAAAAACTGAATGTGTAGTTATGGTCATATTTGTATGTATATGTCAAACCTGTAATCATGCTGTTTACTGAAAAGAGACGTTAAAATGTGGAAAATTGAATAAAACTTGTTTAAAAAAAATAAAGTCTATGTGTATATTTACCCATGTAATATGGATGTAGTATTAATATTTATCCTTCTATTTTTTCTTTACTCCACTCTCTTATTAGTGTCATTATGATTATTATCATTACATGTAATCCCCCAGATATGAGGGTTTCTTTAGAGAATTTTCACCAGAACAAATTTATTCAGAAATGGTACTTACATTAGAAATTCAAAACTGCAATTAAAAAAAGCCTCTGTAGTCATGTGACTTGAATTCAGTCACTGCTGCAGTGGCTGCCATTTTTAACTCTGTGTCTTGCCTGTGCCGTTAGGGCTTATGAGGCAATTTCTGGAAGTTGGCAGGGTTTTTTTTTCCTGTGAGTTTTTTTTTTTTTGTCCCTGGTCACATGTCCAAACAAGATCTGGTGATTTTTGCAGCCAGCCCGGTGCCAAGATTATTTTTGATTTTTTTGATGCTGCTGCCTGGGCTTGAGAACTGAAGTGCTAGAATTGCTTCTGTAAGTATTTTAAAATATTCGTTTTTGTTACTCTATAGTACTGTACTTTTTGTAAGCATTTTGGGAACTGCTCTGCTTCTTTTTAAGTACTGTACTATACTTTGCAAATTACAGTATTATGTTTGTAAGTACAGTTCTTTGCAGAGGTAATGTTTGAATTTGCTTTAAAACTGCTTGTAGAAGTGCTCTCCCCAGCATCTACATAAAGCATTCCATAATGTTGTGTGCTATATCTCTTCTCTAAACTGCTGATTTTCAAATTTGCAAGCTATTTATATGAGTTTTTGGAGAGGCTTGTGCTGATCAGAGCAATGTTTTTTTTAAAGAGGTTTTAAATCTAAATTTCCTCCAGAAGTTGTGGGTACCCCATCACTGGAGGCTTTTAAGAAGAGACTGGATAGGCATTTATCAGAAATACTCTTGTGAGTGCAATGTGTTAAACTAGATGGCCTCAAGGTCTCCTCCATGTCTGTTATTATTGCAAGCCAAGAGTTCTGTAAATTCCTTTCCCATCTGGCTGGCTAATTAGTGGCAAGTGTTTTGTTTTTAAAGCAACTGCAATCGGAGGGTTCTGTAAATCCCCCACCCCACCAGAGGTGGTATTCAGCAGGTTCTGACCAGTTCTGGAGAACCAGTAGCAGAAATTTTGAGTAGTTCGGAGCAAATACTACCTCTGACTGGCCCTGCCCCCATCTATTCTCTGTCTCCCAAGTCCCAGCTGATCGGCTGGGTCTTCTTTTGTTGTCCTGCATAGGAGAATGGAGCTGTTAGTGGGGTGGGGAGGGAATAGGAATTTTGCAGTATCCTTCCCCTGCCATGCCCACCAAGCCACACCCACCAAGCCACACCACACCCATCAAGCCAGGCCCACAGAACCAGTAGTAAAAGTTTTTGAATTCCACCACTGGCGCACGCGCACACCCACACCCACCCACACACACACCCTGGGCAGCTGTCTGAAAATGCTTGAGCTGATTAACTGATTTTTAAAAGTGCAAACAAGAGTTCTACAAGTCTGCTTGGAGGAAATTTAGTTCCCCCTTCAGTTGTACTGGAAACAGCTGATCAGCAGAGGTGGAAACAACTGATTGGCAGCCAGGTGGGAAGTAAGTAAGATCTTCATTCATTTAACAAGCCATTTGATTCAATTCATGAATTTGATTTTTAAAAAATTGTAAAATTTAGTCTGATTCATTTGATGAATTTTTTGACCTACGAACCTAATGGGCAGGTTCCATTAGGTTCATATCTCGAGGACTACCTGTATTCTATTATTTTGCATGCTATTATTTTGTATGTACATTGAGAGTTTGCAGCAGAGACAAACTTCTTGTGTCTAATATACTTGGCCAAATACACTTGTGTATGTAAAAGAGAGAGAGAGAGAGAGAGGGAGGGAGGGGGACAGGGAGAGAGTGTCAGAAGTTCAGAGTGGATTTGGCATTTTTGTCCACATATCAAGTCCTTCCCAAAGACCTGGATGTTTGATAATGTTAGAGGTATTGTCATGGGATTAAGGCTGCTCTGAGTAGAGCTGCTTTTTGCAATTGACTGATGCTGAATTTGTCATTGCTAATGGTGTTTAAGTGCTGGTCCATTTGTTTTGGGATTACATGCAAGGCGTCTGTGATTATTGGTACTTTGCTTTTTTTGTCACAGTTGTATGTGTCTGTGTAGGTGTGTGATTATTGTTTTTTTAAAATATATATAATGCTAGCTAAGTAGGATTTTCATTCTAAGCACAGCAGAGAAATCCTACTTACATAGCATGACAACCAGTCCCTTCCCTCTGGAAATTGAAATTACTCCTACCACCACATCAGTTTTACGATTAGGTTAATACATACCAAACAAAAGACTAAGTCTGAGGTAGAGCAAAGATCTTTCAAAAAGTATAAATACTTTTCAGAATAGGGTCCATATTTATTCTATATATTCCAAACAGATTTTATTTAAGAATCTGTTCTAAAATTTCTACAGTGTTGCCAAAAGCAGCCATTTCTTACTTGGTACCTTCCAAGTACATTTCCTCTCATTCCAAGTCAATGTAATTCATAATATATGGACAAGGCTTGTTTTTAGGAAGTCTGGCCTATGAAACCCTGCAAACTCCTGTCAAAGAAACCCTGTTTCTTTGACAGGAGTTCCCATTTAATAAGAGAGAGATTTCCCCACTCACTGAATTAAGAATTGATACAGAATAGGTATTTGCCATCTAAAAAAAAGCATATAATCATTTTTGCAAGGATCCATATCATGGTTTGGTTTCTGGTAATGTTTCAACATTTGTACATTCTTGCTGATCAAAATCAGACTTTTTCAGCCAAGCAGTTTTGTTAGAGGCTTTATTCCTTTATTCCCCTCTGTCATTCTCTCATTCTCTGTACCTCCTTGTTTCCTCCTTCACTGGAAGCAGTTCCCATTACAATTGAACTGGAAGCAGTTCCTATTACAAGTGTTTATTTAGGAATAGGCCATGACAGTAAATGGAATTATTCTGACTCTTGAAGCTTCTCATTCACCAGTAATGTTTCTAAGCGAACACAATAGCTGAAATCAGGAAGAGGTTTCCATTGTCACACAGCAAGATTTAAATGAAAGCAACCACCCTTCTTCAAACTCAACCTTAAAAGAGTCTATTAAATTCCTGATCTTGGGAGAGGGATAATTCTGATTTTAATTTGTTTTAAAATTAAATATCTCTAATTATATGAAAATAAGAACAAAGCCATATCATTAAGTTATGTTGTGACATAAATATGAAAAGAGATAGGAACGTATATTCAGGATTTGATTAAAAAAAACTCTTACTGTGTGCATAAGCAGGACAAAATGTAAGAGCGTGTCTGTGTCTCTACAAAGCACTAAGAATTATTTTGCCATATAACTTTGACCAGTTATATACCACATTTATATACCAATGCCACAGGATATTCAAAATGAAGCACCTTCTTTTCCCTTTCATTTTATTTTGCAATTTATAACCAAATGAGATAGTTTCCTATTGAATTTTATTTATTTATATTATATTTATATTTTATTGGACTTATATGCCACCCTTCTCCCTGAGGACTCAGGGCGGCTCACAACATTAAAATAGGAATACAAATAGATTAGATAAAATACTATTAAACATTAAGCCCAATAAATTTAAAACCCAGAAACTAATCTAAAAACAATTAAAAAACCCATCCCACTCCACTTCAGTCCAGGCCGGATTGCTGAAAAAACCAGGTCTTCAGGTCGCGGCGAAAGGAACGGAGATCTGGGGCCAATTGGAGCCCCAAAGGAAGTTGGTTCCACAGGGTGGGCGCTACCACAGAGAAGGCCCTACCCCTGGGGGTCGCCAGCCAACACTGTCTGGCCGATGGCACCCCACGGAGGCCCTGTCTGTGGGAGCGTACAGGGCAAAGGGATGTCGAAGCTGGCAGGAGACGTTCCCACAAGTACCCCGGACCCAAGCCATGCAGGACTTTATATGTTAACACAAGCACCTTGAATCTCACTCGGAGGGCAGCCAGCAACCAATGCAGCTCGCACAGGAGGGGTGTAATGCTTTGACAACACTTGATTTTGGGGAATTGGGACATTTTTCTTATACTTAAATAACAATTGCTACTTAGTGTGGTTTTTCCAGTCACATTATCATTCAAATTGCAGGCTGTTTCTTGATTACTGCTCACCACAAAAATAGTGAATTGGGTTTCTCCTTTTCTTGTAAACTGATCAAAAGAAATTGTTGCAGAAGTAAACCAAGCATCCATTTAGATATTTGTTGTTCAGGCTACATTCTGCTCCATATTAGGATGCAAAAATATGCAGACATGTAGAAAAGTTCACCTCTCAAATAATTGTGTAAGCCCTTTTTGCAACTTGGCAGGTTCTTTGCATAGCTTACTCTTAACAGTTCTACCTTTCTAAATCCTAAACCAATCAAGCCACAGTTTTTCAAGATTGATCAAGAGTCAGTTGGCCACACTTTTTAAGGTAGACTGCCAAGAAAAATAATGTTTTCAAAATTAACCAAAAACAGTTACAGTTTTCTACGCTTTTCTCTTTCTGTATGCCTGATAAAGTAACTCAGGTCAATTCTGGAAAAAAAAATATACAACTTTATGATCAATTTCTCAAAGATTATGCAATATTCTATGCAGCAAGGTACCTTCTGAGATCTTTCTATGCACTCTGGCAGCTTTCAGAACTTTTGGAAGATTTTTTTTACTACCTCTTAAAATCTTACCTTCTTTATAAGATTTTTAGAAAGAAAAAATATAGGAATGAACTACTGTTGTAACTACAGAATGAAAGTGGTGGACTATTTTTTTTCCCACCTGACTCTAACAAAATTCTATGAATGAATAAATAATTACAAAATAAGAGCTTCATTTGGATGAACTAAATATGATATATTGCTATTTCATTCAAGCTTTGTAAATAAAATACAAGTAAAATAATGAGTTATTTTGATAGCAGGATATTTTGTATGTCTGGCAACTTTGTGAAGATTCAGACTGCAGTTATGATTCATGGAAATCAATAAAACTAACTGAGGAGCATATCTGCATTGGACTGGACTTTTAAACAATGCCAATATCTTGCCATTTAGTAAATTTGATGTGTCTGATAATTACATATATTGGGCATGATAATTACATACATTCTTAGTGTCAGGGCACATTCTTGCTTTCTAGAGATTATTAAAACCCTGCTCTGCAAGTAGCATAGGGATCCAAGAGTGATATGTGACTTCAGAGAAAAGGCTGGTGGGTTAGGAAAAACAGAAGTTTCTGCAGTTTCTGTTTCTGATAATACAGTACATGGTTCCATATGCTTTTCTCTTTTCTAAATAAAAATAGATTGCTTCTTCAGAGCTGTCAATTTAGTGTTCCATTCCACTAACTTGAAACCATATTTGAGCATACTTTTGTCTGTCATGCAATTGGTATCAAATCAAGTCATTGCATATATTCAATGACCTAGTATATTGTAGGTGATAAATATTAGACTGTTTAACTAACCAACTATGTATGTATGTATGTATGTATTTGTAGCATACTTTTGTCTGTCATGCAATTGGTATCAAATCAAGTCATTGCATATATATTCAATGACCAATTTTATGTATATGGTAGTATATTGTAGGTGATAAATATTAGACTGTTTAACTAACCATTACTGGTATGTATGTATGTATGTATGTATGTATGTATGTATGTATGTATGTTATTTAGGTTTCTTCAGGTATTTTCCCACGTAATAGTTGTGCTTTTATAGCGATGTTTCGGCAGAATCCCATCTGCCATCTTCAGGCTTGTGTATTGGGTTCTTTATTAATTGTGTGTTTCAGGCTTGGCAGCCTTTGACAAACAAAATCACGAGCCTAATCCACCAAAACACACCAAAACACAATAGAGACCCAAAAGATGAACAGACCTATGGAACAGCTGTCCTGTCCTACATAAAAGGTACAACAGACAAAATCAGCAAAATACTACGCAGACATCACATCAAAATTGCCTTCAAAACAGACAAAAAAATAGCAGCCATATTAAGAAACCCAAAGACAAAATTGACCTAGAAAACCAAGGCATATACGAAGTACCCTGTGCATCATGTCCTGCCACATACATAGGACAAACCAATAGAAAAATAAGTACCCGCCTTGAAGAACACAAGAATGCAATAAAAAAGCTGGAACACACTTCCTCACTAGTCCAACATATGAAAGCCACAGGCCATAGCATCAACTTCAATGGCACCAAAACCATAGCCCCTATAGAAAACACCAGCCACAGAATCATCAGAGAAAATCAAACTGAATAAAAAGGACTGCCCAGCCTGAAACATACGATACAAACAAACACCTAAAGAACCCAATACACAAGCCTGAAGATGGCAGATGGGATTCTGCCAAAACGTCGCTATAAAAGCACAACTATTACGTGGGAAAATACCATATGTGTGTGTGTGTGTGTGTGTGTGTGTATTTTGTATTTTATTTTTAACACAAACAACCCATCTTCCATTAACCAGTATGTCATCTGGGTACAAATATCTTGTGCAATAACAATCAGAGTTTACAGTCTTATTCATTACAATAATATTAATTCTATATTCTTTACTTAATACTGATATACATAATATATCTAATTATTATAACATTCCTCATCTTTATTTAATTCTATAATTCTATTAATATATTTTTCTATATTTCACTAATCTTTTTTTGTTTCTAACTTTCATATTTATTTTCTAGCCATCGATAAAATAGCTCCCATATCATATAATATTCAGTTTGTTCCTTCTCGTTAATTGCAAGTGTTAACCTATTCATTTTTTCACATTCTAATATTTTCCTGATCATGCTCTCATCATTTAGAATCTCTTCATTTTTCCAGTTTTGTGCAAATACAATTCTAGCTGCAGTTAATACATGAATAATTAAATATACATTCTCTTTACTATACATTTCAGGTAAAATCCCCAACAAAAATATTTCAGGTTTTAAATCAATGTGTTGTTGTATCATCTTTTCCAGCAACGTATGTATTTTTGTCAGGGATGATTGGACTTAAATCTACTTGTGACTATGTAGGATTTCTAGATGGATCCCTCTTTTAAACTTCACTCCCATGTTCTGCAACTCTGCCTACAAAATAGATAAATGGAAATTAATGATAGCCAAGTACTGTTTTCAGTTTATTTGAGTCAAAGTACCTATCTAGCCACTGATTTCAAATGGCACTAATAGAAGTTATTCTTCAGTATAATGGGGAGTCTAATATACTGACAGCATTGAATGGCTTCATTGAATTTTGGAATTCTGTTATTGTTAATAAATTGGTTATTGTTTGGTTGCCTTATATCATGTTGCTTTATCAAAAGTTTGCTTTCTGATTCTACGATTATACTATTTTTGGCTCCAAATAGGATTCTGCTCTCTGAGATAACCCTATCAGACTTTTCCAGGGCTTAGGGGCCTTACTGGAAAAGCAAGTAGAAGCTATGGACAAGTAGTTCTTTGTCCAGCATGAGTTGGTGTGTCAATTGCGACTCTACCTAGAACAAGATACTCTAAAGTCAGTCATACTTGTGGCCTACTCATCTTCCATATGAAGTACTATAATCTACAAAGCACTGCCATGGAGAACACTTTAACTGGTCCATATGCTTACAGGAAAGTGTAGTTAATGTCATGTAATACATTTGCAGTAAGTGCTGCACCATCTGCTGGTATATTTCCAAATGCAGTTAAGTGTAGGTTACTACACTTATACAGCCCTATATGATTCAGGGAAGGGATACCTATGAAATATTCTTTCTCAGATCACTTCTGTCTATCTCAGTCAAATGAATTTTCTATCAAATTCTCACTCTCACTACAGTGAGAACTGAACTGAAAGTGGGTATTCCCTAAGGAAGCTCCCTTCCTATGGAAAGTCTGTCCTTTTAGGCCAAAATGGCTCCTACTTTTACATTGGCTTCATGACTTCACTGTTTGACTACTCCTTATAGTATTTTTATGATTTAGGCAATTCAGAGATTAATAAAATAAATACATAGATTAAAAGTATTGTGAGATATAGATATATTTTGATATTAAATAAAAAGGGTTAACTAAGCTTTTATGAATTACTTTGAGTACTTTAAAATCGAAAAAAACCTACAGATTGTTATTTGACTTAAAATATTTTATGCTAAAATATAAGGGAAATAAAATCAGTAACCTAAGGTCAGCTTGTCTGTTGCCTTGGGCAACCAATTCCATATGTCAACAGAATACTGATTTAAGTGCCTTGACTTCAAAATTTGAAGAAGAAAAAAATGAACAGGTTCCAATAGAGAAAATATAATTTGTTTTCCTCTTTTAAAGAATGGTAATAGTAGTTCTTTTTTTTCTTTTTGCTAAGTGTAACAGAAAAAAAATATTTTCAAAATGGTTAGGTCAGAATGATTTCTATGCATTTATCTATTTAATTGCTCTGGTTTGGATCTTGAGGTAAATTGATTTACAAAGGAAAAAATAAACAGAAAGATTTACTGTTCTTTGCTTTCCCTAGCAGTTATCCTTAATTTGAAACGTCCTTTTTTTGGAGAAAGACTGACAAAATATCGTCATTTGCAAATTGAGGTAGAGTAATTATGGAGAAAGAAATCAATGGTTGTACCAATAGTACTAGAATCCCTTGGAGCAATGCCCAAGGTGCTGCCTAGATACATGGAAATTTTGAACTTATCAAACCTGAATATTCTGACTGCAAAAAAACAGCCTACTCAGAACTGACTTATATACTCAGACGCTACTTAACAGCTCTTAAGTCCTTGGTTAGGATTTAAACTATTAAGTTTTTCCCAGTCCCAGATTGTGAATCGAACTGAACATTAACCATAATAATATTGAATAAAATAATAACAACAACAATAATAATAACAGATGGGTCGTCATTTGGAACACAACATGCCGGATACCACAGTTGTTAAAAACCAAAACATACAATTTATTGATATCACTGTACCAGGAGACACCAGAGTCAAAGAAAAAGAACCGAAAAAATCACGAAATATCATAACCTGGCCATCGAAACTACACAATTATGGATGAATCATGTAACAGTGATACCCATTGTCATTGGGGCACTTGGTACCATGTCCAAGAATTTTGCAAAATACATCAAGAAGTTGCAGCTTCCTGCTGTAATACCAGTGAGCTGCAAAAGATTGCGGTACTTGGAACAACATACATTTTAAGAAGATACTTGGTTGATACCTAGGTTGCTGGCAACAACCCGTATCAACCATCAGAGCCAGTCAATGATATTTGTGATACATTTGTAAATGTTCAGTTGACTGAGTTTCATATTAATGAATAAAAGATAATAATAATAATAGAATGACAACAACAATAATTTGTGCTACATTTTTTCAGTTGACTGAGTTTCATGTTTAATGAATAAAAAAAGATAATAATGAGGAGGAGGAAGAAGAGGAGAGGGAAGGAGAAGGAGAAGAAGTTCTTTGGATTTAATCTGTTTTTACCAGTCCCAGACTGTGAATCTAATTGAAGATTAATCATAATCATAACAATATTGAATCAAAATTAATAATAATAATAATAATAATGGAGAAGGGGCAAAGAGGACGAGCAGGAAGAGGAAGAAGAAAAGGAGAAGGAGAAGAAGAAGGTGAATAAGAAGCCCTTCAGTCCTTGGTTAGGACTTGAACTGTTTTTACCAGTCCCAGACTGTGAACTGAATTTAAAATTAACCATAATAATAACAACAGGATTGATAAAAATTATTAATTTTCTCTGTTCCAAGAACAATAGCCCAACTGATTATTTTTTTGGCATGCTGTGATTGGACTAAGTAAAATAGACAGTTTTGAGTAACCATAGTAATTTGATGAAAAGCAGAAATTTGTTACAGCATTAGATAATTTGAATTTCAAATGGCTTCTGGATGTGGATCCAGATTGATGAGTGCGGTTGGTAGGGATAAGTATGGGGAATGGGTAAGTATAAGCTTTATGATACATTTGTAAAATGCTATTTCATTATGCCCAGTGGAAAAACACAGTGCACTTCTGCATACATTTACACTATCTGTGCATATCAATATTTTACCATGTTCACATAGAAAAGGGACAAGTAACGTTTTGGTGACTAAGGACCATGTTCATTGGGCTAGGGATTTGGATACTTTTTTTGTCTTTTTACATAAGCTATACTATTTTGGCTTATTTGCAATTTCCATTTGTTTACACTTCAAAATTATGGGAAACTATTGTAACATTATAGCAATTATAGCAATTACAGTCTGAACAGACTTGGGAGTCTGGCAGCACTGACATCATAGGATATCCACCCCAATCTAGATAGATAGATTCTAAGAAATGTTATGAAACTTATAGATTCAGGATTAGCAAGGAGTTGAACAAATTAGACCAGGAATGTCAGACTCAAGGCCCACAGGTCACTTCTGGCCCACGGGATGCTTAGATCTGTCCCGCGGGACCATCCTGGAAATAGCAAAGGATTGGTCCTCAGTGCCTTGGCCCAACCCAGGCCAACCGGACACTGATCTACAACCTGGTGGTGGCTGTTTCATTGGCAGAGTGCTGGAGAAGGCCATCACAATAGGAAAGGGAAGGGAAGGGAAGGGAAGGGAAGGGAAGGGAAGGGAAGGGAAGGGAAGGGATTATAATGAAAGGGAAGGAGAATCCTGCCTTAGCACTTGGTCACCAGCAGCCCTGTTGCCTTTTGCCATCCCTTGTCCCCTCCCATCCTATCACTGAGGATGCTTTGGTTACAAAACTGGGTCTCCACGGAGATGGAGTGGGCCTCCTCTGACCCACACACCATGAGCAACTTGGCCAAAGAGAGCGAGCACAGCAACAGCAGCCTCGAGGAGGAGATAAAACAGCCAGGCACCTTCTCATGGAAGTAGGGCTGGGCTGGGCTGTAGGATCTCAGTGCCCTGGGAACTTGCCCTCCACTGCCTAGTGCTCTGGACAGCCTGTGCCACCTGAAAGGGATGGCGAGGATCCTCTGGAGGACAAGGGTTTGGCCTTCTCCCTGGTCTTGCTTTCTTCTGCTGAACAATGGATCCCCCAGTCCCACCTGGGTCACCACAGGCGCCCCTGACATGAGTGACATCAAGCTGGCCATGCCCACCCTGGCCACGTCCCCCCGGGACCCCAAGGTCAAACACAACCCTGATGTGGCCTCAATGAAATCGAGTTTGACACCCCTGAATTAGAAAATATTCACAAAGATACTTTCCTTATTATGGGATCCCATTGTATGCAATAGATTCAGGATTATAATAACATATTTCAGCATTCTTTGTATGGAATTCTCTGATTTTTTTATCACTGCTCTCCATTGCGAGCTGGGTAAAGCTGCAGTGGAGCTCTGGTTTCCAAATTGAACTCAATAGTTAAGACAGTCATTTAGCTTGACTCTCCTCTCTTCCATAAAGAAGAATGAAGCAAATTATTCCTTATTCCTCCTTTCTTCTGTCCACTCCCCCAGCTAATTGTAGCTGTTTATGCGTGCAGTGTTACTCTAATTAATGCTAGAAATTCATTTTCAGAATAAGATTAACCTTATTTTGCCACTAATAAGGTCATTAAATAAGCTTTAATAACATCGTATTATATTGTTAAATATTAGACTATTTAGTGCTATATTTCATGTGAATTACTTCAAATGAGAAAGTAAGGCTATCTGTTGTATCAAAATATTTGTTACTCCTGACTTAAAGAGTAAGCAGACTTACTCCTTTCAACAAATAGCTGCAAAGAATGTTTAGATTTAATTAATTTTCAGATGGCCAATACAGGCATAAAATCAAGTGCTGCTGAATAGCAAATTGCTGAGGTTATATCCCCACCTACTGACAAGAAAAATGAATGTAATATAAAAACAGATTTACAGTGAATTTTTTTGTTCAGAAAGAATAATTAATTACAAATTTATTGTTTGCCAAGGACATTTATTCATTAAATCACCTCTATCTTGTTAGCCCTGATGCTTTTCACATTGTGCCATTACATGAATAGGATAGGATAGGATAGAATTGAATTGAATTGAATTGAATTGAATTCTTTATTGGCCAAATGTGATTGGACACACAAGGAATTTGTTTTGGTCCAAATGACATTGCATGCTGACAATTTAGGGTGCCTAGAGGAGGCAGCTTGAGATAAGGTGGGTGATCCACTCAAGTCTAACACTCAGCTGAAACTCTGGCAAGTTTGCTATGAGGCCACTCCCCTTTCACCTGAGCACTACCTGTTCTGCAATGCTGTTTTAGCTGTGAGGAATCTCACCTTAGAGCAAGGCTGTCAAACTCCCGGCCCACAGGCTGGATGCATCACATGCTGGCCACACCCACACCCGGTTTAGTGAAAGGGGAAAATGTAGTACAGCCATGATGTGAGTTTGACACCCCTGCTTTAGAGGTTCCTACCTCAACCAAGAGCTTGCGAAACTTACAGCACTCAACAGTTGAGTGTTACATATAACACTCCTCCTTTTCAATCCTGGGGCCTTGTTATAGGTCAGATGATTTGTGGGAGAAAACTTTCTATAGGAAATGGTAATGGAAAATGGGTAGGAAGTCATCTCTGCATTTAGCATTGCAATGGCTGTGGAAGAGATTGGAAGATCCATTTCTGTAGCCACTTTATTCACTATTGTTAAAGGTTACTGCAAGAGAAAGGATGTGAACCAAAGAAATAACCCACATTTCTCTTTCTTCTCTACTTTATAATGGGTGTTATCTGATGTGCCCAATAAAAGAGTTAGTTGAAGAAGTGGGGTGGCTGAGGAAAAAGGAAGAGGAAGATAGAAGAAATTAAGAATCAAAGGGGAAAAGGAAGGAAAAGAAAGAAAAGAGCAAAGGAACTGAAATAGAGATAAGTCAAAAGAAGCAACAGCAGTTCCTTGCAAGAGGAGCTGACAAGCAAGTGAAATCATCAGGTGCAGCAATACCAAAATGGTTACAATGATACCAGAAGCAGCCATACAACCCAATAATGGGAAATAGAAAGTTAGAAGATTCAGAGAATCTTCCAGAGTCCAGGTGTTGTTAAACCAAGATTTCTATAGGATGAATATAGAATGGACACCATCAATGGTCAGCAGAATGGAGTATCTAAAGCAGCTAAAGACTTCAAAAAGCAGCAAAGAAATAAACAATGTCAACCAGCCTCCAGCTAGTACCAAGCCAAGCAAATGAATGTGGTATAGAGTAGGTGGGAAAAGACTGGAGAAAATCTAAAAGTGAGCCCTTACGGTGGTTGTATGAAGCTAAATGGTGGTGGTTCTCTATCTATCTTGCAGTTCTTTTATGTTTTTATTCCTTTGTTTTTGTTTATTTTTGTTGTTACTTAGGTCCAATTATTTTTATATCGTGTTTTGCATGTATTTTATATTGTGTTTAAGTATTATTCTGCCTGAAAGATGCCCAGAGTTACTTTTTTATGGGATAGAAGCTATACATTTTCTAAATAAAGAAATGCTTTGAAAGCAGTAGTTGAAATGGGAAAATAGTTGAGAATAGTTAAAAGTGTGAGGGAGACAAATGCTATAGTATTCTGCATTTAGAAAATGAATCATAAAATATAAGCAAATACAACTATAACATTGCAAATAAAGTAAAATTAAGTAAAAAGTAAGATAAAACAACACAATATAAATGTAGGAATAAAGAGTCCTTGGTGCTCTCTGAGCTTGGTTGTTTTCTTGTAGATATTTCATTACCCAAATTGCATGGAAATCCAACAAAATGGATATCATAACATATCATAATACCATGCAACTTTATCATAAAATACCTGGCCACTCAACCTAATGCAGCACAACCAACACAAGCCCTAAAAATAATAACATTGCTATACATCAAAAAATCTCAGAAACCACCAACAGACTACTATGACATGGAATCAGTGTAACACACAAGCCAACTAAATCTCTCCAAAACCTGCTAAGTAAACTAAATGATCGAGCAGCCCCAGAAGAGAAAAACATGAGTCATCTACAATATAATGACTGCAACAACCACTGAGTAGGACAATCTGGCAAAAGTCTGGCAGAATACATTCATTAACACCAACTAGAAGTCAAAAGACATGATGAAAATTCTTTAATTTCAAAGCATATCGACAGACTTAACCATAGTTTTAATTGGGAAACTGTGACCATCCTAGGCCAAAAACACTAGGGAATTTATAGAATCCTGGCACTCTGACAAATTAGCCATCAATAAACACATAGACATAAACAATATCTATATACTACGAAAAGAGATGATCAACAAGCCAAAAAGGAAATAAAAAGACCAAACACCTCCCCACCAGTAATCAGCATCCAGATGAGCATACATTAATTTAAAGGTTAACAGCAGATCAACAATCAAGCAAGCAATATCCCAATCAAGGAACTGCCAAACAATCCAATAGTAAATAGCCCAACCAAAGCAAAGAGAATGCCACCAAGACCATTCCTGCCAACACTTGAGAGAGCAAGCCACTAGGCTAGGGTATAAATTGAGATCAAATCCCACTCTCTACTAGCACTGATGTTACCTAATTTGGTTTATGAAATGTCTGCAAGAATATAACAACCAAGCTGACAGAGCACCAAGGACTGCCCATTTCAACTCCTTTATTCTCCTTTATATGCAGGAATAAACTTAGAGTAACACAAATTCTTTCCACCTCCATTATAGGAGAAAAGCATAGCAAAATTGGATGATCCCTATTACATAACTTTCTCTCTAGTTATTTGTTCCAGAGGAGAACATAATTAATATTACTTCATATGTGAGCTTTGATTAAGTTGTTTTCTCTGTGGAGACGAATCCCTCGCTACATGAGTAGGGCTCTTTAAGAATAATGAAAAAACATGTCTGAACTGGAGCTATACAATTTTTAATTTTTTCTACACTGCTGCTTTCCAGATGTATTTAGACTATGATTCCCAAAAACTAGGGAAACTAACCTAACATTCCAAGCCATTTATATTTTAATATCAAGAACTACAGGGCTTTTGAAAGTAGACCTGTTAATAATAATTGGCTTTCTTTTCTTTCTCTCTAATCATATTTCAATTTCAGAAAGAAATACAATAACTTTGAATGTGATATTCCATTCCATAAGTTCATAAATTATCTGAATGAATCTTTCTAATTACCTCAAGTTTTAGACATTAAGCATAATGTTTCTTTTCTTCTCTTATTGAAGGGGTGTCAAATTCAATTTCATTGAGGACCACATCACAGCTGTGGTTGACCTCAAAGGGCCGGGCAGGCGAGGTCCATTTAATGCCACTCCCCAAACAGCTGGCATGTTTCCTCTTTGTACTGGGTAGACCAGGCCAAAGCCATGCTGACCCAATGTTTTCTCTTCACATTGGGTAGACCAGGGTGAAGCGACACAGGCCAGCTTACATTTTCCAGGATGGCCCCACGGGCTGGAACTGACCACATCATGGGCCAAATCCGGCCCATGGGCCAAGTGTTGTTGTTTTTAATTCATATTTATATGCCGTCCTTCTCCGGAGACTCAGAGCAGCTTACAATTTGACACCTCTACCTTATTGCATCACTTTTTTCTTCAAAACCTACCAACAATTGCAAAGTGTGAATTAGTGTTCTACTCACAAAACACAATAAGATTGATGCATGGTAAAATACCCAACCATTTTAGTAATAAATTATAGTTATGAAAATACATTCATTATCCACTTTATATCTCAATATAGGTAGTCCTCATCTTACAACAGTTCACTAAGTGATATTCTAAGTTACAGTGGCACTGAGGAGAAGTGACTTATGACCACTTTTCACAGTTATGACCATTGCAGCATCCCAGGGTCAACGTAATTTACATTCAGATGCTTGACAGCTGACTCACATTTGCAGTATCCTGGGATCCTGTAATCACCTTTTGTGACCTCCTGAACAAGCAAAGTCAATGGGGAAACCAGATTCACTTAGTGTCACTTAGTTGTCACTTAACAACCATGTTACTAATTTAACAACTGCAGTGATTCGTTTAACAAATGTGGCAAGAATATTCATAAAATGGGACAAAACTCACTTAATAAATTTCTCACTTAGTAATATAAATTTTGGCTGAATTGTGGTTGCAAGTTAGGGACTACTCATAATGATTTGTGAGCAAACAGTTAGGGACCATGCATAACAAACAAAATAGAAAATATTTGTCAATGGATTCCCCACCCCAGTGACTTTAGGTGAATTTCCCCTTCTATCTAAAGGACCTTAAAATTAATTTGTTTTGTTTCCTTGCAATAGCATTCTAAATATGTTTTCAGAGTCAAAGGAACTGCATTTAGATTGCTATGTCTATTAATAACAAGCATTTTTAAGTGGTTCCAAATATTAAACTTTTACCTTGACAACGCACCATTAGGACTGCCAGGGAGCAAAACAGAAGGCTGCATTTTCAGAATACATATTTTATAACTCTCTCACATTAATATTGAATAGTTATTTGAGGAAAGACTTAGATCAGTTCATCTTACTGAAGTCTCTGAAGGTGATAAAAACTTCAACACATGATGTCAGTGACTTAGTGCAGATCTTATCTGGCCAATTGGAACTGTGTTAGGGAGATATTTATTAAATGAGAGTCATTTTGAAAATGAAACTCTTTGTATAATTATATTGCCTTAAATCAAACACCATGTTAACTAAAAGGTCAGATCTGCTCTTCCAACAACCAGTTCATCAAACTGGTCAGAAAGTTAACAACCGGTTCTCCTGAAGTAGTGCAAACTGGCTGAATCCTACCACTGATTGGCTGGGTCTTCTTTTGTTGTCCTGCATAGGAGAATGGAGCTGTTAGTGGGTTGGGAAGGGAATGGGGATTTTGCAGTATCCTTCCCCTGCCATGCCCACCAAGCCACGCCACGCCACACCCACCAAACCACGCCCACAGAACCGGTAATAATTTTTTAAAATCCCACCACTGATAGGGATGCTTTGTACAGGACTTATTCATCATGACAGGATTATGTAACCCTAATTTCCCTGATATGTTAGCAAAATTCTAAGAAGTCTCTATCCAGAGACCTCTCCTCAAACTTTACCTAATATTTGGGGTTGCCTTTATCTATAGTATGCATACACTTTACAAGTGGTGGCAAGCCACATCCAAGATTCATTTGGACTGTTCAATTTTTAAATATAAAATGAAGATTTGAATTTTTTCCTTGGTCCTGCAAATAACAACACAGTACCAAGGAACCCCCATGGTCATTATAAGCAGGTAAAAGAAAAATTATCAATTCTCTTTTGAGATAAACGATTATTGCTTTTTAAAGCTTTTGTGGTGGCACAATTGAGTCCCATGAATCCAGGGTTGCTAAGAGTGCATTATGGACAACTGCCATAAGAGTTAGAGATACAAGAGTTTCATCTGAATCCCTGACCTAATTCTCCAGTCCGTTAACAAGCTGTGTAATAGAATATCCAGACTCTAAATTCTCCTTCTGAGTTTCTTGGCACAGTTCCATGCCATTACTAATTCTACTCTTTTAAAATTCTGGCTTGCAGAACAGGATATGCAGTCAGTCAAGAAAGATACCGTCCCTCAGAGAGTTGTCTGGCATTTTTAGGGAAATTGTTACATGATGTACTTTTCTTCCTGCAGTTTCCAAACTTGTGAGGCAAATGCTTTTCTTTATTCTGTTCAACTTCGGAAGAAGATTTCCAGGATGCCATCATTTGATTTCCCCACAACCACACTTTGGTGCCCCTGATTCTATACACAGCCACAACCTCATTTTTAAGTGCACTAATGCAACTGATACTTATTCACAAATATTTACCATGAAGCAGAAATTTAAATATAGACTGAAGAAATCTCTTTGGGTCAGTGTTTTTTCAAATTTGGCAACTTTAACATGTGTAGACTTTGGTTCCCAGAATTCCTCATTCATCATATTGAGCAATGCTGGGGAATACTGTGAATTGAAGTCCACACATCTTAATGTTTCCAACTTTGAGGGGGGCAAACATTGGTTTAGCTTCAAAACTGTGTGTGTGGTGGGGGGTAAGCATCAATGGGTTTATTAGGACTATCCTAACATGGGTTATGTCTGTCCGTTATTTGCATCAGTTTCATGCTTTCAGATCACTTATTATTATAGTTCTTAATTATCTGGCATAGTGCTTTCATTTTATAAAAAATTTGAGATATATTTTACGTATTGGCTGAACTCTACCGTTCCTTTCTGCCAAGAATGGCGTATAAAGTCAGACGAAGTAATTGCATTATAGGAGTGTACTAATTTCTTTCTTTGGTCTGCATTTTGGAATCATACTTGTTGTCACCCTTTCTCACAACCATTTTTTTTTCTTTTTGAACCTCTCTATCAGGGCAACAAACTCCTATGCTATCTTCTTGAAAGCTTTTTGTGCTCTGTGCTTGAAAGAGCAGTGGCAATGCTATTACCCTGTCATTGGAGTTGATAAAGTATCTTGAACAGCCCCAAATGAGAAAATTCTCATCAATATAGGGATTGCCTAGAGTTTATGTGGTGCAATTGGTATATATTTATCTCTGTTGATCACCCTTAAAAGCTGAGGGGAAACTGGTACTGTGAGGGCTTAGAAGAAACACTGTGGTCTACAAGCCATGCAATTAGGATATATAGGCAAAAGAATATTTTGTATATTGAAGACATCACATCTGACTTGATGTACATAGTATTTGGAGGAAAAAAATTCCCACAGGAATGATTTTTAATGTTATTAATGCGTACTAATTGCCATGCCTTTCTTTAAAATATTGACCTTTTTTGCATAATAAAGAACATTTGTAGTGATTTGTTAAGCTGTTTAATATTGTTAAAAAATAAAATGTCTTGATTTGCATTAAAGGAACTTTCAGAAATAGCTAAAGTAGTGTATTAAAGCTGTACATCTCCAAGGGTGAAGTAGCCCTGAATACCAATTAGACCATTTGAACTGTTGCCATTCTCCAAACTGTCTGTTCAAATGAAAGCTTTTATTTAATAAAGGGTCTTTAATATTAAGAACTGAATATCAATCTGATGTACCAAATAAAATATCACGGAGGTTAACATAATCAGCTCTGGAAGATACCATTTTTGTTCTGCTCTACCTGTCAGTGGGCATCCAAAATTTTATTATTTCTTAACTATATTTGTCTAATTAGTGGTGTTATTTAGCATTGTGGTGATATTTTAATCAAGAGGGAAAAAATTAAAAATGATATGAATGATAGTTACTCTGTAGCATTTTTCAGCACTTCAGGCAAATCAGAGATGAGTCATCTAAGCAGTATAGAGAAGTTCCTTGAAAGACACATTATTTCATCCCCTTAAACAAAGAGGAGTTCTTTCTTTATTTGTCCATTTAAAGCTATTTATCCTACCTCTCAGCCAAAAGGGCTGGTAGAGCATTTGTATACCATCAGTGAAGGAAAAAGTATCAATAGCAGGAGAAGGAAGGAAGAGACTAAATGTAAGTATCTTTTTCTGACAGATATTTAATCACACAGTCTCCTAAGTGATTGGTATTTGGCAACTGCTTTTACTGGGACTCTAGTTCTCTTGGTAAAATAATGTTTATTAATACTTTTTGCTTATGTAATTGCTAATGCTATTAATACCGGGTGGGAGATGAGGGGGCACAAAGGCAGAGATAGTTTCGAGAGAAGGGCATTATTTTTTAATTTATGTTATCCTTGTTTTATCTGGCTCTTTTAATTAAGATATAATATTTTATATGTTTTTTATGTTTTTAATAGTACACTCAGAGTCTGCTCAATCACTTTGTGATTGAAATAAGCAGCCTCTAAATGTAATAAAGAAACAAAATTAAGAGTATTAAACTTCACAATTCTGCTTTAAGTGTTGTGAACTCTATGGTCCTCATTCTCAATTGTTATTATTCTATGACCCTTTTAATGTTAAAAAAGGAAAAAGTACTCCAAATTCGTTTGTTTGATAACAGCCATTCAAAATGTTGCTGTGACTTTTACAACCCAAGATGATTGTTGGGGTAGATGACTGTTGTTTTTATGTGTTCCGGAAAAGTGATCCTCAGGAAAATTGCCAGACTACTCTGCAAAATAGCTAATCATTTGGAGAAATGATAGGTTTGGAGAAAACATGACATATTCTGAGTTTTCCAAAAGATTTCATCTCCAAAGATAGAACTTTTTGCTCATTCCTAGTATTGTGGTTTTTTTTAACTGCGGATTTAAAAGTTCGTTGTATTAATAATTGTATCTAATTTTGTGTTAACTTGAGTGCCTTTTAATAAGAAATGTTAAATAATGAAGTGAAAACTGGCTTACAGCAAAGTGCCAACTTCTAGTGTCATTTTTGTTTTAGAAAGTATATATCACATAACCATCTTCTTAAAACTGAAACTACTGGAAGTTGCTGTCCAGGGCTTTACTGGAAGTATGCACAGCGAGCTTCAGGTAGCAGAAAATATCCTCAGGGCATACAGATGGTGGCAAGATATACCTCAGTTGCTGCCTTCTGTTAAATTAGTGTTTTGTGACTAGTCACATACCCCATATTAGTCATTTTTTGACTACATGAGCACCCATTATAGCCATTTGGTAAGAACATCTAATAATGTTCTCAAAGAGTTGAAAAAAAAACTTGCCAAAATGACCTTTGTGATAATATTAAAAGCAACTGTGTCCTCTTCGCTGATGACATAAAACTATTTAACACCATTGACAATACTGCTGCCCTATGAAGCAACCTTGACTATGTGTCAGAATGGTCAAACAATTGGCAACTTCAAATCTCGACCAACAAATGCTCTGTCTTACAAATTGGCAAGAAAAATCAGAACACTAAATATAAACTAGGCAGATACAACCTCATAGATGACCCTCACTCTGTCAAGGACCTAGGAGTACTCATTTCAAAAGATCTAAGCCCCAGAGCTCACTGTAACAGCATTACCAAAAAGGCATTAAGAATTGTTAACCTAATTTTGTGTAGCTTCTTCTCCAGTAACATTGAACTGCAAACCAGGGCATACAAAACCTTCGCCAGACCAATTCTTGAATACAGCTCATCTGCCTGGAATCCACATTGTATAACGGACATTAATACAATTGAGCAAGTCCAGAGGTATTTCACGAGAAGAGTACTCCACTCCTCCACTTGCAATAGAATACCTTATGCCACCAGGCTTGAAATATTGAACCTAGACAACTTAAAACTATGCCGCCTACGGTCTGACCTAAGCTTAATACACAAAATTATCTGCTACAACATTCTATCTGTAAATGATTACTTCTGCTTCAACCACAATAACACACAGCCAAGCAATAGATACAAACTCAAAGTAAACGGCTCCAAACTTGATTGCAGAAAATATGATTTCAGCAACAGAGTGGTCAGTGCCTGGAACTCACTACCTGACTCTGTTGTTACATCCTCAAACCCCCAAAACTTTAATGTTACTGTCTACCATGGACCTCACTCCATTCCTAAGAGGTCTGTAAGGGGGCGTGCATAAGTACACCAACGTGCCTACTATTCCTGTCCTATTGTTCCCATTTATTCATACTTATTTTTTATGTATATATTTATACCTGTTTATATGTTATGTTTATATGTTATGTTCATACATACTTATTTTCTCATACATGCTTGACAAACTAAATAAATAAAATAAATAAAGTATGGATGCAGGTTGCAAAAAATAGAACTGATTGAGTTTTCCTTTTTCATGTTTTCCCTTTTCCTTTAGAAAACATGATTACATTTAACAGCACATTAACCATGGATATTCTCATCCAAATCTTAAGTGGACCTAAACTGAAAAACAGCACTGAATTTCCACTGTTTGTTGCTTTGTAATCCTACCAGTGCAGCAGGGCTTTAAAATCCAGCCTGAGGTGAATTTGCTTGGCAGAGAGAGAAGCAAAGGCACTTTCGTTTTAGATTCTACGCAGGGAGCTCCTGACTGTTGAGTTGTCACCTTGGGAAATGTGAGTCTATTTGCCACTCCCAGAGTATACCATCAGGGTGTCCAAAAGGTATTGCTACTGACAGGGTGATTTATGAGGGAAGAAAACCACTAAAACTGAGCATGCTGTATCAAATGTGCTTGTAGTTGTTGTCTCTTTCTTGGGAATAAAAGAGACAGAGATAGAATGCCGACTTTTGCAAAGCTCATTTTTCTCCAAGGAACATTACTTCATTTCTTTCCTTCTATTATTCATTACCAAGACACCAAGTCTTCTAATGAATAAAGATCTTGTTCTTCTAAGTCCACTATACCCATTAAAGATGGAAAGACCTTATCAGGAGTCCACTTTAATTGACCTTAAAAGACAAGTTCAATTTGATTGTATTGCTTTTCTGTCTCTGGTGAAAGACTGAAGCTGATGAACCTTATGAATTAGAGTCTAATCTCTCGTGGAGTTATTCTAATTTTCTTGTCCTTAGTGCTTGTTTTGGGTCTTCTGTTGGATTTTATTTTAGGAAAATGCTTGCATTTACAGCAAAACATGGATGTACCTTGCAAAATACTGCTATGATTAAACAAATCAAAATAGAACATTATTTTATGAAAATTTCCTGTGATATTTATTTTTATCTGTTTAACAATTTGGTTTTTATTGCTATAATGCTATATTTAGTGTCACATGACAACACTATAGCTATAATAAAAAGCTGAAAATAATCTACAGGGCAGCATGAAATATATGAGGTAGCCATAACCCTATTGTAATATATATACATATAGTTATATCAGATTAAACCTTTATTAAAGTTAAAATCAGCAAAAGGGGAAGGGATGCAATCAATTAAAAAGAATAGAAAGTAATAATAAAATAAAAATAGTAAAAAATGAAAATGTATAAAATTATATATAAAAACCAACTAAAGCATTTTAACAAAAGGGGAATAGGAGCAGTAGATGAGTGTAGGGAAGCATAAAGTTGTTATATGGCAGACTAAATCTATCATGATAGAATGATGTACTAGATGGTGATTAAGACTACTTCATGACGTAGGTCAGCATCTGATGGATTTTATATGCTGCTGTGCAGAACCCCGCAACTTTATATTTTGTAGCAAGGTTAGTATCTAAGAGCAGCAGGGAAATGTAGAATTGTCCTGTGCATCCTGGGTATTTATGCAATAAAGGTGAGATGAGGCTTTCAAATGTGTCCCTGGAGCAGCACATGCTCTGTTGTTTCTGTGTGTCCAGAGTGACAGGGGCATTGTGTCTCTGTGTAGGAAACCTTCTTGGGCCTTCAAGAACAGCTGAGGGGAAGGCGTGACATTGTACCAGAGGAAAGGCCCTCGAATGGTTAGGCATTTCAAGGTTAGTTACATCTGCCAGAGAGAAGGCAGAATGCCTATTAAGGTTCACATTTGATTCAAAAAGCATTGGAGACCTGGCTAGATCCAACTGGCACTCTGAATCTGCTACACAATATTCAGTGACTGCTCTGGCCTAATCATATCCCATGTTGAGTAGAAGACATGGAGAGAAGCCCAAGGATGAGATTTTAGTTACTACTGCCTTTTTCTATGTGGACCAAAGGTAATAGCTATTACAGAGAAATCCATGTTAGTCATTTTAGCTTCCTTCAATTTTCAAGCTCTCTCCACGTTCAAACTTTTTGTCCCAAAGATGCTTTTTTCAAGAGGCAACTGGACTTTCTTGTTTTTCTTTGAAGACATTTTGCTCAGAGGTGGTATTTAGCAGGTTCTGACCAGTTCTGGAGAACCGATAGCAGACATTTTGAGTAGTTTGGAGAACCGGCAAATACCACCTCTGACTGGCCCCGATCACATCTATTCTCTGCCTCCCGAGTCCCAGCTGATCACCTGGGTCTTCTTTTGTTGCCTTCACAGGAGAATGGAGCTGGAAAGCATGTTAGTGGGGAGGGAGGGAATGGAGATTTGGCAGTATCCTTCCCCTGCCACGCCTACCAAGCCACGCCATGCCCACCAAGCCACACCTAAAGAACCGGTAGTAAAAAATTTTTAATCCCACCACTGTTTTTGCTTCTCATGCAAGAAGCTTCTTTATCTCTTACTGGCTGGTGGGGAATGGGAGGATTTATATTCCTTGCAGAGAGAAGCTGGTCATTTGCATTCTTTTAGAGAATTGTTGAGGCCACATTGGAGGTTTATCTGTGTCCTCAGAGTCACCTGAGTAGTGTAAATGGGTGTGGAGCTTTCTGGAAACTGCTGAAAGGACTGTGTTGTAGACTGGAGATAGATGATATCATACCCCACCCCCTCTGTTGGGAGAGACTGTTCAATTTGACATAGATGTATTCTTTGACACCTCTTTCAGCAAAGAGACCGTCTATGTCAAAATTGAACATAACAGTAAGCAAGATAGGCTATATTGGCTAGATGAAGTGGAACAGGAGATCCAAGAGCATCCGATAGAAATGATGACATGGTGATGATCAAATGAAGCGTGGGAAAAGAATGCCAATCCTTCCCTCCTTCATTTACAGATTACCAGCTTGTTTTAACTTAGAGGTTTTTAGCAGGAAAACTAGTTCTTACATTGGTAGGGTGACTAGTAGTTTTTCCCACTTTCACAAAAGTGGTAACCTTCCTTGTACACCCAAAAATACAATAAATAGAACTACACTTTTGTTTCTTTAATATGCTTCTTTCTCTCTCTCGGTGTATGATTATGTATATACACGGGAGGGAGGGAGGGAGGGAGAGAGAGAGAGAGTGAGTGAGTATTTGCTGGTATTCTTGTGTTGAAACATTAATATTCTTTCTAATAAATCTAATAAATCTTACTAATTAGAGCATTGAAAGACATGATCCATGAATTCATCATTTTCATACAAGATGCTACAAGAAAAGTCTGACAAATAGGTTATGTGATAAAGATGTTTGTAGATGGGCTTAAGCATCCGTGTAGAGTACCTTTAACACTTTCAAAGTAGAAGCTTTAAAATCTGAGCCCTAACTTTTTTTTCCTCAGTTAAAGGAACTAAACAGAACCATTTTTTTTATAATACAATGGATTTGTTTTATTACATAATATGCATTCTCTCAAAAGAACATACCTCTGTTTTTCCAAAATCAGCCAAACCAAAATCAAGTGCTGAGGTTTTCCTGGAGTCCCTGGAATTTCCTGGTACTTAAAAGCTTATTTTTACAGCCCTGGATCTAGCCATTAGATACTATGATCTCTACACATGTTTTTCTTCACTGCTTTCACCTAACACATGATTAGTAAAATGCATGCTTTACACCAGTGCACCAGTACATCAATATTTACATATATCAAGCTCACTGTGAGGTGAACACTAGAATAGTAGGATTACTTATGAGAAAGAAACACGACATTCGGACATCTCAGATAAATAGTCTTCTACCATGCATGGAGTCATCCTGATAATGCATCGAATAGGACTATCCCCTCAACCTTCATCTGTAATTTTCAACATTTCATTTTTTTTTATTGCAAATATGTTTATATCAGCAAGTTATTTTAGTTTTCAGCACTTGTTGCTAGAATACGGAAGCTTTTTTCACTTCTGAGGGAAATATTTGTCAATATGCTCTCAAGAATGTGTTATAATTCCTCTTACCAAAAAACCAGGTCACAGCATGTAAGTAATTTCGTCATTGTTATCTATCACTAACATCAGTAAAGAACCGAAATATAAATTGATATTACTGGATTCACACAAACAGTTAGTGGGAATGTAACATAGTTAAATTATCCTTTTAATTTTTTTTTTGCAATCCATATTGTAGTATTTATACATTATGTTAAAGAGTAGTGAACTTCAGTAACCTTATGGTATCTGAGCTGTAAAAATCCAGAAAACCAATAGATGCTGCCATCTAGTGGTCTGGATTTTTGCAGTCCAGATATGGTAGGCCTAGTTTAGAGACAGAATACTAAAATTTTTGATTGTTAACTTCTAGAATAACATAGTAGACTATATGAACAAGATACTTAGCCTCTAGTATCTACATATTCACTTCTGCCCTATATAGATTTGAGACCACTGAAATTTTCTTGACATTAGTTTCCAGAATACCAATTATCAAGATGCAGTATAAGGCCATGCTCCTGACCTTACCCATCATATTTCCCCTTTCTGAAATTAATTTTTCTGCATGAGTAATACTAAACATCTTATTTGAAATAACTTCTGAATTGCTGATTATGCCAAGTAAAACCATGATATGGTTCTTTCTGCCTTTATCCATCAAATATTTGTTCCACTGTAGAGATTATCTTAATCTGCAAAGGACTAGACAACATTTTTTGAGATAATATTCACCTTCAGTCCTGTTAGAAGTGTCAAGAACTGTGTTCAAAAATTGGGAGAAGTACAAAATGGGAAACTGGAATAAGTAATAAAATAAAAATAAAACATCTATGTAAATTAGTATTTAATAGTTAAATTAAATAATTTATATTGCATTTCAGGTAATGTCTATCTAAATACTTCCAAATCTATAAAAGATAGATAAGATAGCACAGGGTCAAGTATATTTGGTTGTTTTTGTTTGTTATTTAGTTATGTTTGCAAATAAAAAGTACAAACATTTTGGAGCATTTTGTCATCAAATGAGCTACTTAAAGGAAAGTTAAATATATTATTTAAAAGTTAAATACTGTATATTATTTAAAATATAGGTAAATATGTATTTAAAGTCAATATTTTTGGAATTAATTTTGGTTTAAATTTATTCATAAAACTTACATGTAGATCATTCTGTGTATTAAGGGATTCTGTGTACCTTAATCATAACAAACAGAACAGGAACCACTGATAAAGTATATGAAGTTCTATTGCTTTTATCAAGTATATTGAAACAATCCTACACAATTATGGGAAAGCATCTCCTTTCTCTTGCACTGATTAGTGCAACTGTCCCGATATAGTTTATCTGAAAAGGAATAAAAATCCACCCTCGAAGATCCAATTATTACAGAGGTTATTGAAAGGCTTTCTTCTCTTCAAGATTTCTTTTTGACATGGATGAATATTTTCTCCAAAGCAAGTCAACTGAAAGATTTTTCTTAAGTGATTTGTTTTTGTGGAAGGCTCTGCAATCCAAAAATGTCTCTCTCTCTTTCCCTCTTTGGCCCAGCTCTGAATGTTTGTGAGTTCATTCCCTATCCCTATTTGCCTCCTCTTTCTAATTTATCAGTCCTCCTCCATGTATTAATTACCTTCTGGTAAGTTCATAAATATCAGTTTTGGTCTTAACAAACTTTCAAGCAGCAGATAAACACATTTCCTTCTTGTTTCTGTGTTGGTCTGTATCTCTGTGTCTGTGTCCCTATTTTTCTATCTGGGTCTGGGTGTACATGGGTGGTGAGTAGGTGTGTATCTTTTCTCTCTTTCTATACCTTCCTGGGTCTCTTTCTGCTGGCTCCCTTCTTCCTACCTATTTGTTTCTTTGTATTTTGCTTTTAAAAGAAAAAAGGGCAGAGATTCTTTGTTTATAATTGTTCTTTGAATTCTAGTGCTTTTTAGCTATGGCCACATGTCCCTTGCCCCATGGTAAATATACCCCACCATTCATGCAGCCTCCATGTATGAACTATATCTCAAGGGAAGTCTTTAGCTGGGGTACCTTGAAGATGGCTCTTGTGTTGTACTCTGGAAGTGGTTTTTCACCCTTAACCAAGCTCAAATTGCTCCATGTAGACAATGTTGAGCACGTTGAATGCATATTCCATCTGGTGCTACTTCTGGCTTTGCCTGTGTGATGCAGGCCTGCCCTATTGGGCCCTTCCCTTTACTTCTCTTTCTCCCCTCAATCCCTCTCTAGGTGCAAAGGAGATGCAAACATCTGCTCCTGTGACCTTGTATCCTCTGCCAACTGGCCACAACTTGGTCAATTGCACTGTTACAAATGGATCTCATGGCCAGGAACAAAATTTGGAAAATCATCACCTCATTCCTTCAACCCTTTATTTTCATAACTCTTGAAATTATTTTTATTTGTACAGAGGGATCATTATCCAACACTACCGCTTTCCCATTTGATCTGTCATTGAGTTTTAATAAGAAAAACAAAAAGCTACCATCATCATACCTGTCAGTGACTGATAAATCCCCTTTGGCATCAGAAGAAAAAAGAGGAGGGGTGAGAAATTCTAAGTAAAATAAACAGCCAGCAGCAACATCTTCTGCCACTATGACACAAGGAAGCCATAACTGAGGAGAGGACCAGTAAAGAAATTATGGAGGAAGTCCGCCTCTGAATGAAAATGGCTTGAACAGATATTCCGAAATCTTGTGGTGTCCTTAAATTGCTGCAAACCCAAAAGCCAGTTTCCCAACATAATCTTTATTTCAAAAACTTATTTTAAGGCTCTTTAAACTTTTTAAAGTAAAAAATTTAAAATGGTAGGTGACTGCAGCTCTATGCCTTATTTGAAAGTAGTGCCAGGCACTAGTGAAAGGATGAAAGCAAAGATAATAGAAAGTATCCTGCAACAGGTTATCGTGCTTTATTTAGTTATGTACCCATAGTATCCATTTATGAATGTCCAAGGTGTCACAACAGAAAATTTTCAAGAACACCCACCATATGTTTTCAAAATTCCAATGTATCCATCAATGGAAAAACAGTCAATAGAGACTTATTGGGGTAAGGAAACAGCTATATGATACCATCCTTACTCTGGAAATACCAGCTTTCAAAGAACATAATGAAATGTGTTGTTAAGACAGTATGTTATATCTGAAAAGTCCAATAACTAAGTTGTTTCTTCATTGCATGCTAAATATTTGGATAAATTTTGTTGTTTACAGTAATGCTGCCTCAGAATACTGATGTCATTATTTAGTGATGTTGACCTGTTGTGTATTCCAAACATTTCTTCTATCACCCTCCTTTTTTCTCTTATAACACACAATATTAGAGGCTTGTTTCCATATATTTCTACATCCAGCCAAATGAATCTGTGTAAATGTAGAAAGATGGCTTTCATTTCATTGTTATTATCACATTGAAAACCTTTTTTATTTTTTATTTAGTATAAATGGGGAAACAATCTCTCTTTGTGGGATAATAAAACTGATGGCTCATTTCCTTTGGGGTCAAGAGCATTGCCTGCCCCTCTTTACCACTCTTCAAATGAAAAACAATATTGGGACAATAAACTGCTCAACTTTATCAGCTATCAGATTTTTTTCTCCTCTGCACAGGAGTAGATTCCAATGTTGTTCTGTCAATTCCATTTTTAAAAACTGCTTTCTTGCCTTTTACAAGAAAATGTTGTGCCTCTGGTGCAGAGGGGAAGAGGAATTGAATTTCATTACAGCTAAGTGCTTACCTTCTGTGAAAGCCAGCAGGGTGTATTATGGAATGTTAATAAAATAGGAGGAATGGAAGTAGAAGCACATTTCAGGAAGCTAAATTACTTTGGGCCACTAGCAGCCCTCTCATTTCATACTGACTGCTGCCTTTCCTACAGTCTAATTGCAATATTTCTGTGGACTTACAGCCCAGTGATAACTGGTTGGCTTGACTTTGCTTTACTGTAACCCAGAACAGCAGGAGCTTTGCACTTCTTCCCTGCTACTCCATAATAGATTCTGACATTGTATTAATCCCTAGAGACTTCCACCTAAATTAAATATGTGTATTTATCTTTTAGTCATCAGTCTTCCTGCCCATCTCCAGCTGAACTGCTGCAACTAAGTGGGAAAGGAGTAATCCGGTTGCATCCCTGATCAAAGGAACAATATTCACCTGTTTTCTGCTGCATGGCAGATCACAGGCCGTATCATTAATGGTATGTCTCGTCCATTTAGCCAAGTGTTAGGCCCTTGTCAGCTTGAATCAATGTCAGTATGTGCAGGTTTGAGACAGTACATAGAAAAGGCCATCAAATTCTAGCTCACTAAGAATGTGGGCCATGGAACCAATTCAATCCTCTCATGGAGGAAAAGAAAAAAAGAAAACATATTTCAACTTTTTGCCTGTTGTAATCAGATGCATCTAAGAGAAAGAAAGAATAAAATCTGTTTCTGGCTGAAGGTTGCTTTATTACTATCATCTAACTCTGCTGAAAAGAAAAAAAATAAATGAATTAAATGAAAGGATTCAAACAGAAATCAGAAATATTTTCTAAGATATAGGTTTGTAAGCAAATAGATTGAAATAACATTCTAGTGATTTTAGCTCTTAGATTTTTCATGCAGTTTTATCTTTTTCTCTTGTATATTAATAGTAATCTATCTTCTTTATTTTAAAAATAATTTATTATTATTTTTAATTTCATAATTTTAATAAATGATTTATATTATATTCAGGGGTGGGCTTCAGCCGGTTCATGCCGGTTTGACTAATTTTACATCTGGTTCAGTGAACGGGTAGTTCGAATGACTGGCTGGGCCCACCCACCTCACCCTCCCAGGAGTCTCCACGTGGCCATTTTGGATCGCAGGTAAGTGCAGGGCCTGTGCAGACGCTCAGGGAGGCCAGAAATGGGCCAGTTTCCGAACTCCAGAGAGCCTCCAGAGCCCAGGAAGGGCAAAACAGGGCCCCCCATGGCCTATTTTCGCTCCCAGGGTGGTGCAGAAGGCCACCATGGCCAGGCTCACCCAGCAACTGGGCAGACAACCTGTTGTTAAATTATTTGAAACCCACACCCACACACAAAGAGGCACACACATATTCGAGAGGGGAAAGAGAAAAACAAGCTTTTTTCCTGTTCTGAATGCTTTTTTAAGAGAGGAATACATTTTTACTTTGTGATTAATTCAGCATGACTTTCTTTTTATGTCTGAATATAATTTTAAAAATAAAAGCATTTTGATAGACAAAAGGGTCAATAACCTTGGCTAAATTTGGTGTGTGTGTGAGTGCCTATCTCTAAAACTGTAGGCTTACTTCCATTACCTTTAAAAAGAATTCCAACAAGTGGAAAAGATACCTGTGTATTGATTTACTTTCAGCAAAGCATGCTCAGCAATGGCTTTGGCTTGCTGTAGCATTGCTCATAAAATTCTAATCAACCACTTGTAATCCTAAACAAAGCATAACAAAACCTCTGGGCCAGCCAGATAGACATTTGTCATGTTTACTTCCTGCCATCTGTGAGAGATAATATTGTTCTAATTGGATATTAATCCTTCTGAAATGCAGTCTTTCTATTCTAAGTTCATTGTCTTAAAGTGGGATTCACTGTGCTATCATCTTTTTCAGGTTTGCAAGTTAAGAGGTGGTGGTGTTATTTTGCTCTAGCTAAAATAAATCATCTGGTTGGAAAATAGTTGTCTCTGCTTTTATTTGTGTCAGTGGAATTTGTACTGATGTGATGGAAACAAAGTTACTCACAGGCTTGCTTGTTAGCTTGAAAGTATTGTTTGTTCCTTTTTAAAACTCAAATTCACAGAGCATACACTTCTAATGCTGTGGTATCATTCTTGCCTGCTTTTTCAATTTGCTCAAAAGCTGTAGAAATAAAGATCTGACCTTCCCCATGTTCTAATTGGATTTTAGTACAGAAGACAAATAACACTATGCTTCTGAAAGCCTACAACAACACAGTGAGTTTGTACAGTTGGGAATTTATTTATTTCATCATCCATCTGAGCTTTTGGATGTGACTTATATAATTATCCCATTTCCCCTGGTGTTTTTTCTTCACAGGGACAATTCTGCAAGGTATATTAGATTTAGAGATATTGATTGACCCAAGATCACCAGGCAAACTTGGTGGCTGAGTGAGAATTTGAAACTAAATTTCACCAGTCCTAATATAATTGGCTTTGCATGGACATATGGTTGTTACTGTCTCAGGAAGCCTCGGTCAAAACACAAATGCTACATTAGAAATAACTAATAAAATGTCTAGAAGCATAAAATTCATTGTCCTTCCAAACAAGAGGGAAAGCGTGGTGTTCTTTGTCTATTATCTAAAGGTAAAGGTTTACGCTGTCCAGCTGAGTCCAGAGGCAGTCCTCATCTCTGTTTCTTAGCTGAGAGAACCAGCATTGTCCAAAGATATTTTCTGTGATCATGTGACCAGCACATGGAATGCTCTTACTTTCACATTGAAGTGGTACCTATTTATCTACTCGCATTTGCATCCTTTTGAATTGCTAGGTGGGCAGAAATTGGGGTAAGTAATGGAAGCTTATCCTGTTACATCGCACTTGGATCTGGAACCTGGACTGTCAGCTTTCCAGCTGACAAGCCTAGCTTCTTTAATCGCTGAGCCAGTGTCCCTGGCTATTGTCTATTGCTTAAGCCTTTCACATAAACTATAAAACTAAAAAAAAAAACCAGTATAATCTATCTAACTCAATACATTGGCTCAGTAGTTCTCCAAGTCTAATAAGATCTGTCATTATTTTGGATGACCAACTTTAACCCTCAGGAATGTAGTATGGCTACTTACCTCAATTTTTGAACATCCTGTAACAACTTTGAATTATTGTGCTGAATTTCATTTTCTTTCCATTTTGAGGAAACATACAGTGCTATTTCCCTAGTTCTGAAAAGTTTGCCATTCCGTTCTGGAAAGTGTCAGACAGAACTCATGATATGTTTCCTCTAACACTTAGATCAAATATATACAATAGTTTATTTTTTGTACTCAGTTAAAGAATATTATAAATATTGTAACTTACAATAAATTTGGAGTATCTTGTTTTAACAAATTATCATGCTGGTATTTCAGACAATGTGTCAGCCTCACTGGACACTGGATGATTGTTACTGACAAACCACGGTACTCATGATTGAATGGTGTAGTTACAAGGGTTTATATTATCACAAACATCTAACTCAGTCCCAAAAGGCAACATTGGATAAAATCCGATTAAAACTAGCGCTGAGAGCAACTGCCTCTCAGCGCTTATTATAGCTGCCTGTTAACCCCACCCAGTTAACCTATATCTGCCTGTCTCTTCTTCCACACCACATCTACCTATGCCTAACCCATCCAATCACCAACCCATCCAATCACCTTCAATCCCCCATCACCCCAGGAGCTGCTTCTAAACAGTAACCAACCACCCCACGCAATCTCATAGAGGAGCCAATAGGTCCGATGCTTTCACATGCTGATGCTGCTCACTTGCAAATGTCGCCAAACAGTGCCGTAACCACTGCCCACTGATGAGCAGTTCTGGTGTTCCGTAGCAGCTGCATCTCGGAATGCAAATGCTGGCAGTCCGTGATGATGCTCCCCACAGCTGGATGAAAAAGCCTGGATGAAAGAGGCAGGCATCGTGAGAAGGCAGGCGGTTCTAGAAGGCAAGTGTTGTGTTCCCCAGTGCCTGCCATAACGTCGCTTTACCCAGCGTTGCGAGGAGACAGGCTTCACTTTCCCCAGGTCCTGTCAAGGTGTCGGGCTCCAGGGACAACTGCTCACCTTGAGCCCAACACAATGTTCAAGATGTGTCTCTGATCTCAACATGCAATTAATTTAACAACAAATTCTTTTTCAAGTGTATTTGACACCCCAGAGAATCTTTAGTAAGCCTTGAATGTCAACTTTAGTTTACTGGAAGTTTAACGTGGCAGAATGTTTAACGTTTAACAGAAAATTTAATGTTTAACGTTAAACAGAAAGTTTAATGTGGTCAAACAATCGGCAACTCCAAATCTCGACCAACAAATGCTCTGTCCTACACATTGGTAAAAAAAAAATCAGTACACCAAATACAAACTAAGTGGATATGACCTCGTTGATGACCCTCACTCTGTCAAGGACCTCGGAGCACTCATATCTAATGGCCTAAGCACCAGAGCTCACTCTAACAGCATTGCCAAAAAGGCATTAAGACTTGTAAATCTAATCTTACAAAACTTCTCCTCCGGAAAAATAGAATTGCTAACTAGGGCATACAAAACCTTTGCTAGACCAATACTCGAATGCAGCACATCTGTCTGGAATCCGCACTGTATATTGGACATTAATACAATTGAGCGAGTCCAGAAGTATTTCACGAGAAGAGTACTACACTCCTCTGCTTGCAACAGAATACCCTCTATTAACCAGGCTTGAAATTTTAGGCTTGGACAACCTTGAACTACGCCACCTATGGTTGGACTTAAGCATAGTACACAAAATTATCTGCTACAATGTCCTACCAGTCAATGACTACTTCAGCTTCAATCGCAACAATACAAGAGCATAAAACAGATACAAACTCAATGTTAACCGCTTCAAACTTGATTGCAGAAAATACGACTTCAGCAACAGAGTGGTGAATGCCTGGAATGCACTACCTGACTCTTTTGTTACATCCTCTAACCCCACTCCATTATATTTATTTATTTATTTATTTATTTATTTATTTATTTATTTATTTAGACTTGTATGCCGCCCTTCTCCCTAAGGACTCAGGGCGGCGAACATTATAAAAACCGAACAGATTACAATAAAAAATAATTAAATAACTACAAGCCTAAAAACAGTTAATTAAAATTTAAATAAAACGACAAAAATAATCCCCCCCCCTAAAAAACCAACCCCCAGGTCAGTCCAGACCGGCCTGCTGAAATAGCCAGGTCTTCAGGTCTCAGCGAAAGGAGCGGAGATCAGGGCCAAACGGAGATCCACAGGGAGCTGATTCTTTAACCTTAAACTATCCACTATTGACCTCACCAGAGGTCTGTAAGGGGCGTGCATAAGTGCATAATCATGCTTACCATCCCTGTCCTATTGTCCCCATTTATTCGTACCTATTTCCTGTATTCTTACTCATGTTTATACTTATACCTATTATCTTGTAAGCGATTGACAAATCAAATAAATAAATAATAAATAAAATAAGAATGGATATTCAAATATAGCCTTCAGCTTCTTCTATCATTCTTTTCTGATTTGCTGAGTTTAAATTTTGTATCAGTGAGATGTATTTATAGTCCAGCTATAAATTGGTTTGGAATGAACAGAAGAAAGTCTAACCACTACTATCCTAATATATACATATATCTATCTACATGTCAAATGCTATGTTAAATATTTATAGATATGCCTGTTGCAGTTTTCTGTATCAAGAAATCCTGAAATTATGAATGGGGGCATGGAGCCCTGCCTCTTAATATTGTGAAAATTGAAATACACATTGAGCTTATGTATTATGTGCCATTGCTTGCAATGAAATGAACATCTTTTATCAGAAAGAAATACCCTTTACACTGTGGTCTGTTGCCAGCCAATATTTGGCCAGGTTTTTATTTAACATATATGCTGGGTGTCAACAACTTTTGTGTGCATGGGAGGGGAGCTCTTTCAAACTATTCATTTCATGTCATTATTTTCTCCAAGATATATTCACCAGCAACTGATTTCCTGTAGATTCAATTCCTCAGTTCCTAAGTGGTATTGAAACTATGCAAAGATGGTGTCTAAAGTGAAATGCAGGCAAAGAAGCTACTTTGTGGTAGCTCAGTTTAAAATAAAATTGCTGTCTTTTTGGTATTTTTTTTATCAAAACTTTTTGAAATGTGCAAATGTTATACCATGCTGGGAGCAAAAGTGTATATATAAAAATAAATAAAGTGATAATTCTGAAATAGGAAAAATGTGATAAATCATATTCTTTATTCTTTGATTCAACTACCTCAAAGTCCAAATCTAGTTGATGTTAATATGTTATATCTTCAACTATATCTATTTAATCCAATTTTCTACATTTTAATGAATCCCCAAACCTGAATCTGTTATTGCATATGTAATATAAATGAAAAGGGAGGACAGTCATTGAAAACCAATAACAATTATTCCATATTCTATATAACTGTATCAAATCTGTATATTTGTCAGCATGCAAATATTGTTTTCCACTACTTTGATCAAATGAAACCTCCTATAGTTTATATATTTTTATATATTGATTTTAATTTCTTTCAAAAGAAAGGAATATTTTAAATGAATCTTAGTTCTGAATTATGTAGTCAGTGAATCATAGACCAATAGGGTAATTTTTAGCAAATACATTTTTACAGTAGCAATATTTATTTATGTCTAGTTGATAGATAGTTAGGTAATAAGTTTAAGTCCCAGCTTTCCTTCAGAAATTCAAAGATAGCATAAATAGAAGTGTCTTTGTAAATTTTTCTTTGCAAACGCAAACTTGTGAGATACGCTGCCTAATAGATAGTGAATGGGCCATATCATATTGTAAAGTTAAAATTAAAGCTCGTCTTTACTCCATAACGTTCTGAATTTTTTCAAAATAAAAGATCTTAAAATAAAGGCTCATTTTATTCTAAAACATTTGTCTATGGGTTAAATAAATATGAATATTGCCTAGGGATGAGAAGTAAAACTATGCATGTTTTAAATATAGCATTTAGATTTAGCATTTATTTCGGTGAGCTGAAAATTGCAAGATATCGCTATTCCAGCTTTTGGAGTTAAATGCATTCACTAAAATATTCTATCAAATTTTTTGGAGAACTGGCAAATACCACCTCTGACTGGAGATTTTACAGTATCCTTCTCTGCCATGCCCATCAAGCCACGCCCACAGGACCATTTGAAACCACTGGTACATCCACTGGTACATACTGTATGCATAATGCTGTCCACATTAGGGAAAGCATAATTCCATGTTAAGATTATTACCATGAAGTAGTTGCACTTTAGTTTCATATCCTGGGTTTTCTTCTACGAGTTCAAAGTGGCATATACAACATTCCTTCCTACAATTTTTATCAGAACAAATCTGCAAAGTAGGTTGAGACTTCCCAATTCTCTCCATCACCCAAATCACTATATGAAGCTAGTTCTCATTTACAGTCTAATGCAATCATCCTTTCTTAGAAATTATTGGAATTAAGACAGGCCAGACATTGCTGTCTTTCATTTGTCCCCTTATTTTTCCATCCTTATGCTTTGCTAGAGCTTGTTATAGCTTTTTCTTTATTGCAGGGGATCTATGCAGGACAGAAAAATAAAACAACTTTGCAATATCCTCAATGAATCTTCTTGAAAACTATACCTAGCATTCAGTGATGGAATTCAAATTCTTTTACTACCGGTTCTGTGGGCGTGGCTTGGTGGACATGGCAGGGAAAGGATACTGTAAAATCTCCACTCAGAGGTAGTATTTGCCGCTTCTCCAAACTACTCAAAATTTCTGCTACCAGTTCTCCAGAACTGGTCAGAACCTGCTGAATACCACCTCTGCTAGCATTTGAACTACCCATATCTGATTGTAACAGTATAATGTTTACAAAAGCTAAACTGTGTAACTCTGTTACAGATAATGCGGTCTTATGATCATGAGTATGTATGGCATCCTCGCTCAACCTAAACCATAATCTCATCTGTTGTGAGATTTCGTGGTGGCAACTGAACAACTATCTAATTACCTTATCACTTAGTAGCAAACATGTTGATATTAAAATAGTGAATTACTTTATGGAAAAGATTCTAACAATACTGTCATATAATATGCAATATGGTTCTCCTAGTCTGATACCTTCCAGATATGTTGAAATTGTAATTCTCAGAATTCCTAGCTAGTCGCTGACTGGGAATTATGCAAGATGAAATCCAACCCATATGGAGGATAAAAACCTCCATATACATATGTGATATTGTAAAAATAGCAAGTATCAGCATCTGTGACAGATTAACAAGGATTATCATATCATGATAATATCCATCACTTGAAGTATCTTGTTTCTTCTGTAGATCTCCTGTTATGGCTGGAGGCCTCTTTGCTGTTAACAGAAAGTGGTTTTGGGAACTTGGTGGCTATGACCCTGGATTAGAAATCTGGGGAGGAGAACAGTATGAAATATCATTCAAGGTAAGCACGCTTATGGTACATACTATGTACTTACGGTACAACCATTTCTATGATCAGAGGTGGTATTTAGTAGGTTCTGACCAGTTCTGGAGAACCGGTAGCGGACATTTTGATTAGTTCAGAGAACCAGCAAATACCACCTCTGACTAGCCCCGCCTCTATCTATTATCTGCCTCCCAAGTCCCAGCTGATTGGCTGGGTCTTCTTTTGTTGCCCCGCACAGGAGAACAGAGCTAGAAAGTAGGTTAGTGGGGTGGGGAGGGAATGGGATTTTGCAGTAACCTTCCTCCAGGAGTGGGGTGGGAATGGAGATTTTACAATATCCTTCCCCTGCCACACCACCAAGTCACGCCCACTAAACCATACCATGCCCGCCAAGCCAATCTCACAGAACCAGTAGTATTTTTTTTAATCTTACCACTGTCTATGATGATGGTATATATGCTGAAGAGCAAATTAAAAATGCAGCACAACAAATTTTGCTACACATTCTGTCTACTCCTTTAAAAAAAAAGATCGCTGGAAGATATGGATTTAAATGGAATATTAGGAAGAACCTAGTTATCCCTTTTCCTTCTCAATGTGTTTTTTTTTGCTTTGTGTTCTCCCTATAATAATCTAGTGAATTATTGGATAAAAAACTAAATCGATTTTTTATATGATTCAACAGGTTCAGATGTTCCTTATGCATATCTGAACATATCCCTTATCTCACTCTCTTCTGAGCAAAGTAATCTTCTACATCTCATAACAGTTATAAACAGCAGTGCTTTAAATATTCCTGAAGGAGTGATACATCAATCACAAGGTTTCTTCTTCTTATAGTCAGATCCCAGAAATCTTGTACTGACTCAGGAAACAGTAGAAGGCAATAAGATCTGGAAACTGGAAACAAGGTTGCACACACCAAATCTTAAAAACAATAAGTGCAAAAGTAGCATTCTGTATGTGTATGTTGAAGGATGTCAAACTCAGCAATATTGTGGCTGCAACTTTGCAGTTGACCCTCCCCTCTGGTATGTGCCACCAAATGTACAAATAAAAAGGGTGGGATTTCTATAATGATACTGCATTTTGTAGATTTTAGCCCCTATGAGCCACTGTCACATGCAAAATCAGATGCTTATTTGATAATCTACAATTTGACAATATATAATTTCATAAGGTATATCTTTTTAAAATATAGATGAAATGGTTCCCATTTGAATTTCCTGTTTTTCCATATCACAGATTTGGACCACAAAACAAAAGTTTGTATATTGCTCCAAGATGTTCCCAATTCAATTCAATTAATTAATTTAATTAATTCAATTTAATGCCTATCTTGTGTTTTAATGCAAATATAGAGTGTCAAATGTTAACAATTGTTCTACTCGTTGCTTTTCCAAACATCATTGGAGCATGAAACAAGTCCATCTGTATTAGTAATATACTAGAGAAGATTACACAGAAAGGACTCACAAATGATGGCATGGATGTCTTGAACTCCAAACCATGTAGTGAGGGTGATTTCACCAAAATAAAAATGAGCTAACAAAACAAATCTAAAGACATAAAAGTCCATAAGCCAAACATATGACAGTTGATTTAGACTACATCAGATTACATTCTCTATTATTAAGGTATTTAATAATAATAATAATAATAATTTATTCGACTTGTATGCCGCCCTTCTCCCTAAGGACTCAGGGAGGCTAACAATAAAACAGCAAATATTTACATAGAATTTACCTAAAAACAAATTAAATCTAAACAAGTCAAAATAAGCAATAAAACATTAAAACCTTAAAATTAAAACAACCCCCCCACACACCCGGGTCATTCCAGGCCAGCCTGTTGAAACAACCAAGTCTTCAGGTCCCGGCGGAAGGAGTGGAGATCAGGGGCCAAACGGAGATCCACGGGGAGCTGGTTCCAAAGGGTGGGCGCTCCCACGGAGAAGGCCCTGGGAACCGCCAGCCAGCAATGCCTAACTGATGGTACCACAAGGAGGCCCCTCCTGTGGGAGTGAACAGGACGATCGGAATGTGATGCTGGCAGGAGGCGTTCCCACAAATACCCTGGACCCAAGCCATTTAGGGCTTTATAAGTTGTTACTAGCACCTTGAAACTAACCCGGAAGGCAACCGGCAACCAATGCAGGTCACGCAGGAGGGGTGTTACATGGAAGTATCGGGATACTCCCATCACAGCCCGCACAGCCGCATTCTCCACCAGTTGTAACCTCCGGGTAGTTCGCAAGGGCAGCCCCATGTAGAGAGCATTACAGTAGTTGATTCTAGAAGTGACGAGTGCATGAGTGACCATTCGAAGGGCATCTCAGCTCAGGTAAGGGCGAAGCTGGCGAACCTGCCGAACCTGGGCGAAAGCCCCCCTGGCCACAGCCCCCACCTGCTCCTCCAAACTGAGCTGTGGGTCCAGGAGGATGCCCAGATTCCTCACCCTATCCTCGGGGGGCAACACCTCTCCCCCCAAGATGGAACATCACCAGAAAACCGAGATGCCTGTAAGAACAACCACTCCGTCTTGGTCGGGTTGAGTTGGAGCCTATTTCTCCCCATCCAGACCCGTACCGCCTCCAGGCACCGGGACATCACAGAGAGAGCATCACTGATCTGGCCTGGGGTGGAGATATAAAGCTGGGTATCATCTGCATATTGATGATACCTCACCCCAAAACCTTGGATGATCTCACCCAGCGGTTTCATGTAGATATTAAACAGGAGAGGCGAGAGGACCGAACCCTGTGGCACCCCACAAGTGAGGGGCCTTGGAGCCGATCTCTGCTCTCCTGCCAACACCGACTGCGAGCGGTCCGAGAGGTAGGAGGAGAACCACCGCAGAACGGTGCCCCCCACCCCCAAAGCCGCAGAAGGATACCATGGTCGATGGTATCGAAAGCCGCTGAGAGGTCTAATAGGACTAGGACAGAGGAAAAACCCCTGTCCCGAGCCCTCCAGAGATCATCCATCAGCGCGACCAATGCTGTCTCCGTGCTGTGTCCAGACCTGAAGCCCGATTGATATGGGCCTAGATAATCAGTTTCCTCCAGGAACAAGGGAAGTTGCTGCACCACCACGCTCTCAACAACCTTCGCTAAAAAGCGAAGGTTGGAGACTGGACGATAGTTATCCAAAACGGCTGGGTCCAAAGCAGGCTTCTTGAGGAGGGGTCTCACCATCGCCTCCTTCAAGGTGGCGGGGAAGACTCCATCACTCAAAGACACTTGACCAACAGCCTGGAGCCATCCGCCAGATGTCACCTCACTTGGAGGGAACACATCATCGACGCAGTCAGGGTGGAGAAGTAAACATGCCTCGCCGCTCTGATCGCTTCCAGGTAGGTCCTAATGTAGGCTCTTAACTGGCCACGGTCGAATTTGGAACGGCTCGTCCTCCACCTGCTCTCTAGGCATCTTCTCTGCCGTTTCATCCCCTGGAGCTCCTCCGAAAACCAGGGAGCTGACCGGGGTCTGCGGCGGGGAAGAGGCTGCAAGGGGACAACCTGGTCGAGTGCCCTCGAAGCCACCTGCTGCCAAGCGGTCGCCAGCACCTCGGCCGGGTTGTGGTCAAGGGAGGTGGGCAAGAACCCCAAAGCCACCTGAAACCTCTCAGGGTCCATCAGGCGTCTGGGGCGGAACCATCGAGTTGGCTCCTCATCCCAGCAACGAGGGATAGCCCCCTGAAAGACTAGCCGCAGGAGATAGAGATCCGTCCATGACAAGGGTAGAATAGACGGAGAAGCCACCCCAGATCACAATGCCACTTTCCCGAGATAAAAACAAGGCCGAGCGTGTTCCCCCCCGTGAGTGGGTCCTTGAATCACCTGAGTCAGGTCCATGGATGCCATGAACTCCTGAGCCAAGCCCGACGCCCCCCCAAGAGAAGGCAGGTTAAAGTCCCCCAGGACTATAAGCCTGGGGAGCTCCACCGCCACCCCCGAGAGGACGTCGAGCAGCCCAGGAAGGGCCGTCGCCATGCAGCTGGGGGACAGGTACGTCAGCAACAGACCCAACCGACCTCCCGGGCCCAACCTCACGAGGAGAGTCTCACACCCGCCTATCTCTGGAACATTGGCCTCCCTTGGAAACAGGGTCTCTCTAACAATTATGGCTACCCCTCCACCCCTTCCCTGGACTCGAGATTGATGAAGCACACGGAAACCGGTGGGGCATAGATCACACAGAGGGACACCCCCCCTCTGGCCCCAACCAGGTTTCCGTGATGCATGCCAGGTCCGCAGCCTCCTCCTCAATAAGCTCACGGAGGAGGGATGACTTATTAGCTACGGACCTAGCATTCAGGTAGATCAGCCTAAGCCCAGGGACCACACCTCCCGAGATCCCAGGGGAGCGGGCAGAGACCTGGGGGTCGGAGCGCACCACTGCTCATAAACAGGGGTGTGCTCCCATAACAAAATTTGGCCCCTGGTCTTGTCCCCCCCGCCATAACCGATCACCCGATTATAGCTAAATGCACATTGGTCTTGCATCTCACAATTCTGCCAGAAGACATAAAGACTGTATTATTCTACTTCCTATGTTCCTTTTATTTGTCATTGGAAGAAACATAATTGCATGACAGCCTATTCCTCACTACACAAATACCATGGTAACCATACTGGAAGTTTGGATACTAAAATGTATCTGTCTGCTTTGTTCCTTGATATATATATATATATACTGTATCCTTTGGAGAAGAATAAGTTACGCCATTTTATCTATATCTGCTCATTTATTTCATTACTGTGGGTTGACCCTAAGGGTACATGCCCTTCCCAATGGATATAATTTTAAATGACTTTCAATAGCATTTTATACTATTCATACAGAATAGAAGCTATTCTCTGCCTCACTCAGACCTCAGTTGGAAATAGGAAGAAACAGCACATAGAATGCATTGTTTCCTTTGAAACTAGAAGGCAAAAGGTAAAAGTATGGAAGTAAGATAAGGATTTTTTTTGTATAGAGTATTGAGAGTTAGGAAATAAGTAGTGAACCAAGTTTTCTTCTAAGGTAAAGGTAGTAATTTAACTTGCAATTTAGTTCAAAGGCCCATGGTGCCAGGGAATTAGAAATTCAGTATTTCTTTCTTGAATCTACAGTTAGTACTACAGCAGGTCACTTCCAGGATTAAAGCTTGGAGACCTCCTAAATCATGTTGCTCAGTCTTTACTTGCCTTTAATGCTTCTCAGCCTCATTGTTCACCCTCGCTAAAATCCCAAATGTCATATCACAGAACCAATGTAATATGATGCTAAATTTGCAGGAACATCTCCTGCCAGCAACGACTGCCCATCGTCCTGTGCGCTCCCACAAACAGGGCCTCCTTGGGGTGCCGTCGGCCAGACAGTGTTGGCTGGCAACCCCAGGGGAGGGCCTTCTCTGTGGGAGCACCCACCCTGTGGAATCAGTTGCCCTTGGAGCTGCAGTTGGCCCCTGACCTTCATTCTTTCCGTCGCGACCTGAAGACAGGCCAGCCTGGACTGAGGGGGGTGGGTTTTTATTGGTTTTTATGTACACTGTCGTTATGGGTTTTAGATATTTGTTTGGGATTTTTATTTAATAATTTTTAATAATTTTAAATTTTGTACTGTATGTTTTTACTGTTGTGAGCCGCCCTGAGTCCTTCGGGAGATAGGGTAGCATATAAATCCAAACAAACAAACAAACAAACAAATAAATAAATAAATTCATTGAACCAAAAAACCTATACTAAAATATCTGTCCAGGCTAGGAGCTCAATAAATGACTTTGAGCTACTTTGGCCCATCTATCCTCAGTTATATTGTAAAGACAAGTCACCTTCCCAATCTCCCCTTAATAGGGCCAGGCCAGATATTTTCATCTGCTGACCAGTACTATCATTGTATCATTCGTGTGTGTGGATGGACGGACGGACAGACAGACAGACAGACAGACGGACATATAGTTACGTTCATTAATGCTGCTACTATGCCATTTTTGCTCTTGACTGTTCAGATAATAGCCTGAATTAGACTGAAATGAAATTTATATTTATGCATTATGCATCATATTTATATAGCTACTCATCTCACAAAAACATAACTCTGGGCAATATACAACAATGAATTAAGAAGAAAAACCACTAACTATATAAAAACGCAATATATTTTAAAATCATTCTAAGAAAAATGGGGAAAAAACAGCTAATGCCACTAGAGACAAAGCACAAGTAACCACAAGACTCCTCCACACCCAGGTTCTATGTACTCCCCAAAGTACACAGGAACAGGATCCCCTTATGTCCAATTGTGTCTCTACTTGGAACACTGATGTACAAACTAGCAAAAACCTGCAGAGGAAACTCAGACACCTGTTCAACGAGTCAACCCACTCAATAAACTCCCCAGAACAATTTCTCTAATGCCATCAAGTACACCAAAATTAACAAGGAAGAAATGATGGTCTCCCTCGATGTCACTGCTCTCTTCACCTTGATTGATATTAACTTGGCTAAGCAAACCATACACCACCTACTCACTAAACACCATACCCACAAAGATGATGCCACCACAAATACTCCATGTTCACAGAAACCATCATGAAACTCCTGGATCTATGCCTCAATACATATTTCAATTTCAATGGGAAAATCTAAGCAAGCATAAGGTTCCCCAGTGGGATCACCCATATCAGGCCTAATAGTAGAAGCAGTCATGTAATGACTCGAATACAAAGCTCTACCCACCATCCAACCAAAATTCTGGGCATTCTATGTCAATGACACCTTCTTCATTGAAAAAGCACACCACCTACTCAATAACATATTTGTTGGGATCAAATTCACATGTGAAGAGGAAACAGACAACAGATTCCCATTCCTGAACACTGACATAAGGAAACTAGATAATGGAGAACTGGAAACCCGCTTCTACTGCAAACCCATGCATATGAATCAGTTCCTCAGCTTTGCTCCACCACACACAAAACAAGCTGTGCCCAGACCCTCTTCAGAAGGTTCAGGGCACATTGCATCACCACAATACTAAGAAAAGCAGAAGAGAAACGGCTCTGTAATGGCTATCCAAAAAAACTTTGTATTCTGACATACAGCACCCAACCACAACACACCATCCAGCCAACCACCATGCAAAAACTAACCCTAACTTCCCAAATGGGTGTCAGAAATGACAGCCAGAATTCTCCAACCCATATGAATAGCAATAAGCCACAAACCCACAGTTGATGACAAAACACACCACCAACTCAATAACATATTCCCTGGTATCTAATTCACATGTGAAGAGGGAACAGACAACAGACTCCCATTGCTCAGCATTGACAAGCAATTCCATCAACAGGCACATTGCCCTACAACCAGCCTACAAATCACCTCAGAATCCAAATCAACTGCACAGCTAACCAGAAACAGCACTGACCCTCAACCAATCCACACAGCCCCCCTACCAGCATTTCACTTCCCAGTGCCCTGACCTTTTGTAACTTTCCTATCACAAAACCCATCCATTGATGACTCACACCTGGCCCATCACAAGATCCATTACAAGACCCTCACTTGATACACCCACACCTGAAGCCCTTATAAACAGAAGAATACTAACACTGACATCCTTTAAGCTCCGCTGAAGAGTTTACCCCTAGCCTGGTAATGAAACATTCAAAAACCAATCCAGAAGCTCGGAGAATGAGCCATCACCCTTATATAAAAACAGTCACCATTAAAAACTATTTTAAAAATTATAAAAACCACACAAGCAGAGACGATGACCTTAGTCATAGTAAGGGATGCATTACTTAATTTAGTTCAATTGTTAAATAAAGACAAAGTGATTTTAAAAGAGTAGTATGCTAAAATACCATGTTAAATATGTTCGAAGTGGTACTAAAGTACAAACATCCATTTTCAATGTTTTGGGGTTGTTTTGTGTTTTTAAAGCGGGATGGTTTCAGAATTGTGTCTTTGCCTTTAAATGTGCTTTACAATTGTGTCATTACTTTACAATTAACATTTTTTCAGAATATAAAAGAAAGTAATATATTAACCTTTAGTGTAATGAATTTATGTTATTTTATATTTCTGGAGATTTCATCTCCAGCTGCTTATTTTTTTCAAGGAAACTAATTTTAAACAGTGTCACAATTTAAAAGCAAGTTTTGAAGTAATACAAATTAACAGAATTCTTAGTTTCCAAAAATTTATTTCCTCATAAAGTAAAATTTTGCTCTAATTTAAGGACATCTGGTTCAAAGGAGAGTTAGGCCATTAACTTATTGGAAAGGCTTAGGTTTGGGCATTGTTTAATAAGCAAGAATTCCAAATAGGAATGCAAGAATCTATCCCATTTTTCATTTTGGTTTTTTAATTTTTTTTAAATCCAGCATTAAACAGCTATATTTTAAATATATAGTAGGCAGATTTTATTATACATATTAGTAATTTTGATCTGGCTTCCAAACTATAGCTGCCAAAAGACAATATGAAGTGGCAACTGGTTCAATATTTAAGAATTGTGGACAAAGTCTCCAACATGTGAAACCAAAAGAGAGAAAGAGATGATGGAATCAGGAGGAGGACGATGAGGATGAGGACGATGTTTGGAACCTATGTTTAGTCTGGAAATTCAAGAGTGAGTCTGAAAGCAAAACTAAACCTTACACAATTGTAGGGTTGTTTTTTTTCAGTACACATCTCATTGCTTTGAACCCCATTAGACAGTTAAGATTAGACTTTGTCTTAATCTTTAGTTTTATGCATGTTTTTGTTGTTTTGCAAAATCATATAGTAAAGTAAATTAGTTGAATAGTAAAAGAAAGATTATTAGGGGAAGGGCAAGATGGGAAGAAATCAGCCAAATTCCTAGTGTTCTAACATTCACAACTAAAGAATTAATTCTAAGAAGACACTTAAGATATTTAAGCATTTCTTTCAGACTGCACATGGTTACAAAGTTCCTTCAAGTCTCACACACACACACACACACACACACACACACTGCATGTAAGTGAATGTTGATGGAAAAAATGTCCACATAATTCATAAATATTGATGGAAAAATGTCCACATAGTTTTGTAACCTTGCAAAATATGTAGGAGTAATGAATTGAAAATTGAATTGAAAAGTGATTGCAACATCAAAAGGTAACTTACGTGCATGGCTAAGATAGCATTATTCAGGCAGAATTTTAGTATCTTCTGACATAATTTCAAATATCGAGTTATATTTGTTTTAATGTAATAATTGAAAAATTTTTCATGTAGTGGGAATCAAATTACATAGATGCATCCTGATCACCAGGGACCCATTCTTTATTCTATTATAATACAGGTTTCAGTGTATCTCATAAAATCTTTCAAGATGCAAAGATTTTCATTTTTTCCAGGATATTCACCTTCACTGAAGCCCATGTTTTAGGTCCGTGGAACGATATATTGTGGAATAAAGATCCAATGAATATTGACTGGTCATTTTCTGTTGTTTTAGAAAATACTCTTCAGTCTCTTTCTGACAGAGAGAGAGAGTGTGTGTGTGCATGTTTAGAGGCACTATACTTCAACATTTTGTTTCTGGATCTTTTATATTTATATATTTATAATAACAGCAGTAATAATGGTGATGTGTGGAAATAATTTTCCATCAGCATCCTCCACTGTGATTTACAGTTTTGCTTCTCTTCAAAATGACCTCATAAACTTCAAGGAACAGTATAAGTTTTTTTTCCATGTACACTTTGGAGAGAAAAAATGCAGCACATATTTTGATAATTATTCAAGGTTGACTCAGCCTTCCATCCTCTCGGGGTAGGTAAATTGAGGACCCAAGATTGTTGGGGGCAATAAGCTGACTTTGTAAAAATGCCGCTTAGTAATAAGCAGGCATATACAATGGAATGAAGGCTATTGCTGAGCACACTGGGTTGTATCCCAAAATTGTGCCCTGAGTCTTTGGAGAAGGGCGGCATATAAATGTAATTAAAATAAATAAATAAATAAAATGTGGCATGTAAGACTCTGCCTAGATCCATGATGGTGAACCTATGCCACAGGGGGCATGCAGAGCCATCTCTCTGGGGACGCCAGCCGTTGCCCATTGCCCTTCTGAGTTCCGGCGTGCGCATGCATGCCAGCCAGCTGGTCTTCGAGCATGGGAGTGCTGGAAACCAGAAAAGCAGCTCACTGGAGCGCATGTGTTCGCTGGCCATCTGGTCTTCGTGCACGCGGGAGCACTGGACACTGGAAGTGCAGCTCCCCAAGCGCATGTGCCTGCTAGCCAGGTGGTCTTTGCGTGCGTGCATGCATGCTAGAAATTGGAAGACCAGGTGGCCGGTGCGCATGCAGATGCCAGGAAGCTAACCTTCCGGTTTCCGTAGTTCTCGCACATGCGCATCAGGGACCTGATCTTCCAGCTACTGGCGCACACATACGTACACACTCCCGTTCTGGCACTCGGTGCCGAAAAGTTTAGACACCACTGGCCTAGATCAGCTAGTAGAAGATAGCTACAATGTTTCCTTACACATGTACCAAAGTGTTCTATGTGGAGGAGCTTCACAGTAGGGTTGTGCAAATCTTTCAAAAGAGATACTTAGGGCATATAACTAAATATTTTTTTTCATACTATTTAAGCTGCCACATCTTTTTCCAATCAATCCAGTCAATACACCTACTTTGGAAGATATTCCAGTGGCTATGCATGTGGAGACAGCCAGAAGATACTTCTGAAGACTGTCTGGAAAAGATGCAGCTACTTTTACAATCTGAAATAAAGTGCTTTATATCCACTCCTGTGTATTCTAAAAAAAATCAGTATTGAAGATTTGCATAACTATTGTATATAATGCTTCTCAAGCAAATTATACTTCTTGTGTTTAATAGTCAGCTGGTTAATATTCTTAAAAAGATCTATAGCTCATATGGAAAATGTTTTATTCAATTTAATGGTGGGATTAAGAAAATAATTTCATTGTTGTTTATGCTAACTAGAGTTTCACTGCTATAATTTTTTTTTGAATTTTACATCTTGCTTATCCAAATCTCTGTTTTGCAGTTTGAAACTTCAGACAGTGTAATTCTGTTTACATTGTGAGTATATATGTGAGGGAAGAGAAAATGTGCTTGTTTTTACATTTTAATATTGTTTAATAGTTCAGAGAATATTATAAACATATTAGGATAGTTGATCTTTAAAAAAACAGTTTTCAGTCATTTAGAAAGTAATAAACAGGAATAGCTATAAAATGTATTTTAAACTGGTTCATACTGCATTTAAATTATCTATAAAAACTTGCTAAGTAGCGTATTATTCTGTATTTTCCATTTTATATTTAGTGGTTATGTTCCAAATGTTTTTACTTCAGCATTTCTAGTTTTTCTGCACTTTCTTCTGGTTATTCATTGCTAAGAATAGACAATCAAGATAAAAATGTAGATAGATCTAGATATGCTGAGGAGTAGATACACATATATACACTCATATACTCACATACTGTATTCACAACTTTTTAAAATAAGTTCTTTTGCAACATTTCTTTTATCTGCCAATACAGAATTTGGGCTCTTCTCATGTTGTGAAGTTCTGACCAAAATTCACCAAAGTGATCACTATCTTTCTTTGTGCTGGAAAGGAATGTGTTGGATTTCTCTTGAATAGTTAAGCAAGAAACTATAAAAATATACAGTACAAGGACACTAAAGCTTTGTAAGGAGATTTATTGTAGAAAAGCTAAGGAAGCCATTAATGAAAGAATTCCAGCGACTGTTATTTATCAAGTGCAGGAAGTATTCACAGTAAAATTAAGATTTAAATATCTCTTCTGGCTGCAGCAAGAGGCTTGAGGCTACTCTCTTTTGAGTGAGAAGAAATGCTTTCACCTGTCTTTTGTTTATGTAAAAGCCCAGTCTTGCATCAGTTATTTGCTTAGAACCTTGTCGGTATTAGCTATTTCAGAATTTATAACTGGCAGAGGTTTCACTAGGGCTGATACATGTGTGTGTGTGTGTGTGTGCGTACACACACACGTTTTGTCTTCAATATATTCATTACATTCTGTTCACTATTCAAGTGTTATGTGAAAACCTCATCTGATGTTAATTTATATGAGGTTTTCGGGTTAGAATCTGGCATAGAGAAGATTGTGACATGGAATATCAATGATAAAAAGCATTAATTAATTAGTTAAAAAACAGGAAAATACGTTGATATGTTGGCTGCATATGATCTAAGAGAAATGAGATATAAATGAAGATAGTATGAATGGAATGGATTAATATATGGAGGGACAAACAAGGGTAGATTTAATTATAAATGAAAGGGCTAAGATATTTGAAAGGATGACTTGGTGACATCTAGTTTGCTATATGTGCGTATAAAAATAAAATCCATAGTTTGGTAATAAATGCATGTTATGCTCTAGTAAGTTGTGATAATGGAAGTTTCAGCAATGATTTTTGGGAAAAATGAAAATATGTGCAACATTCTGAATGTGATTTGAGAAATTGGAGGAGAATATGCTTTTAGACGACATAAATCAGTGCTAACAAGAAAATGTAGAACAGTTATTAGGCCGTTTATAAATTCAAGTCTGAACTGATTACTGTTTGCTTAGTAAAAAGTCTGTTGGTTATGGTTTTCCCATGAATATATTCATATGTATATTGAGCAAAGGAATGAAAATATCCCTGAATGTGGTGGGTATATGTGTGTGTGTGTCTGTCTGTCTGTGTAAATGATAGACCATATTTTTCAGTTTCAAGATACATTTTGAGGAAAATAGGAGGGAAAAAAAGAAGTGTTCTGTGTAAAAAAACCTAAGAAGATAAATTATCATATTTTTCCATCTATAAGATGCCCCCATTTATAGGATCTGTCTCAGGCAGTGGGGGCAGTGGGGTCGGGGCCTGCTCAAAAGACGGCAGCCTAGGACCAAAGCACCAGCAAGAGTGCCAGAGGATCGGGGAGGGTGCCGAAGTGAGTGGGCATCCTGCCTGCAGCACCCATGCCGGCTGCCCCTTCCTGGACAGAGCTGGAATGCCATCACGTTTAAGTGCCAGAAGATGCCTGCCTTCCCTCTGGTAGGCCTGGGCAACTGCTGGAGAGAGACGGACCTGTTTCAGCACCCGGCACCCACATGGCCTCACTTCCTCCAAGATTTTGTTTGCCTACCTGATTTCCAGCTCCGTCGCATTTCTTGATCACATTTCTCACCATTGTGTGCAGGGAAACAAAAGTTTGTGGGACTAAAAAAAAGTTCAATCAATCAATTCCAACATTGCAAGGTTTTTTTTCCACAAGAAGTTGGAATTGATTGGTGGATAGATATTCAATCAGATGATAGCACAAGGTTGATCTTTTGGGGCCTAGAAGGTAGAAAGATTCAAACCTGACTAGCATTTAGATGGTAAGCCAGGAAGTAGAGGATCAACAAGGAAGTTGAAAAAAATCCAGAATGAGGCTATTAGCAAACTATTTCTGAATAGTTTCCAAAAATACTGCATGGATATATGCAACCAATTATTAAAAGTGAAATTCAGCTCCGTAAGGACAATATCATATACATATAGACCCCAGTTCAATCTTTGCTCTATATAATACTTCTTTCTATTTCCAAAGAAACAAATGACTACAACCAGAATAAATCTCAAAAGATTTTAAATATTGTATCTGCTTGTATTTTCAATGGCTGTTTAATTCTTGTGATCACATTTGAACTTCTGTTTCTTTCACAGGTCTGGATGTGTGGAGGTGGCATGTTTGACGTTCCATGTTCTAGAGTTGGGCACATCTATAGGAAATATGTTCCCTATAAAGTCCCATCTGGTACCAGTTTAGCAAGGGTAAGTTCCTGGACTTTAATAACTCCTTGACTTTAAAAAGTCTACATTACTTTTTTGCTTTATTTTAAATTATAGTCAAATATCACATCCCCAACTTTCAATCTTATCTTGAAGAATTAAGAATAAGAAATCAAATTTAAGGAATATTTTAAAAATATTAATTTATAAGCCATAATAAGAATGGCCAGTCACAAAAACATATTTACTAGAAGGAAAGCTGGTAATTGCTATTTGTCTAGTCTTTGAAGATGATATCCATTATATCAGTTGCATTTTTTTATTTTCTGGACAAGTGGAAGTAGTTCTGTGACCAGGAGTACCTGTTGTCAGCTTTAATCTGAATATCAGCTATGCCCTTTAATGGATCAGGATAATCTAATACAGTGGTGTCAAATTCAAGGCCTGGGGGCCAAATCTGGCCCATGGGGTGCTTAGATCTGCCCACAGGACCGTCCTGGAAACAGGAAGGTCTGGCCTACAGTGCCTCTGCCATTGAAAACGAAGCTTGGGAGGGCTGCATTCAGCCCCCGTGAGCTCCATTTTCACTGGCAGATGGCTGCAGGAGGCCACCACAGCCGAAAATGGAGCCTGAGAGGACCATGTGCACCACACCCTGAGCTCCATTTTCACTGGCAGAGGGTTGTATGAGGCCAGACTAAAAACAAAACAAAAGGAGAAACATTTCCCCTTTTGCATTTGAGCATCCAAGAAGGGACAGGAAAGGAGAAAGGGAAAGGGAAAGAAAAAGGAGGGAAGATGGGAAGAGAGCAAGGAAGGAAAAAGAAGGAAAGAGGGGAAGGAAAAAGAAAAGAGAATGAAGAGAGAAGGAAAAAGAAGAGGAGGGAGGGAGGCAGGAAGGGAGGCAATTATAATGAGAGGGAGGGAGTGTCTGTGATGTCTCCCTGTAGATGATGGCTTATCCACGTCTTCCTCAGAGGCCTCTAAGGAGAATGAGACAATTCCTGACATGTCAGGTATTGCTGATGCTGAGCTGCCGGCAGGACATGTTGATGCTTTAGATCATTTTGTAGTTGATACATTTCATCTTCACTGTGACTTTTTCATGTTTATTCTTGTGTTCCATGTTCTCACTGGATTCCCACTGTTTTTACAGAAAAAAAACCTATATATGTTTAATTTGTCAGCACCATAGAAACCTGACATAAACCCCACTAGTACTCTTAAAGATCCATACCTTTTGCTCAATAGCGTGTTAAGTACCACCTGACCTGAGTAGACCACCATGCTATATTGTCAGTCACTTTCTTTGATCTATCAACGTGTAAAATGCAGAAGTGGTTTATCATCACCTTCTCCCTCACAATGTGAAATTATGTATTTGTGATTGTTATTACAGATTAACAGAGTTGGAAGGGACCTTGTAGGTCATCTAGTCTAATCAGTTCCTCTTCATTCAAGAAGTAGCATCTTCATCATCTTCATTAATTTTTATTTGCAAAAAAGCACCCTTCATTCAACATTGAAATTAGTTGTGGATAATTCACACACATTCTGTCAACAGCAAATCAAAAATACTTGCAGGGTGCTTGGAACAACCATTTAACATAGCAGAAACATTAGCAGAAATCAATGCCTTATCTCTGAAAACAAGACCCAGGGTAGACATGATAGCAGTGTTCCAATATTTGAGGAACTGCCAGAGAGAGGAGGGGGTCAATCTATTTTCCAAAGCACCCGAATGCCAGAAAAAGAATAATGGTTGCAAACTGAACAAGCAGAGATTCAATCTGGAAATAAGGAGAAATTTTCTGACAGTGAGAACAATCAACCAATGGAACAGCTTGCCCTTGGAAGTTGTGGGAGCTTCATTACTTGAAACAGTCAAGAAGAGATTGACTGCCATTTGTCAGAAATAGTATAGGGGCTCCTGCTTGGACGTCGGGTTGAACTAGATGACCTACAAGGTCCCTTCCAACTCTGTTAATCTGAAGAACAAGAGCTTGGGTCGTTGAAAGCAGCGATCAAACTATTGTCCCATTGTACAGAGACTACTCAGCTGCTTCATTTTTCAAAAATACCTTTGAAGCTCTTCACTTAACTGTAGTTGACAATTTTAAAAGCACTATGCTTATTAAAAACCTGTCATCTCCAGTAACTAAACATAAACTAAATCTAATTGAACAAGAGGGAATGATCATAAATTTGAACACAACTAGACAGATATATTTTGAACACACCAATAAGCCAGGGAGATGTCTGTCATATAAACTTAAAAAAGGAAAAGAAAAAAGATTAATCTACCAACTAATAGATGGAAATGGTGATACTCAACATGGGATAGAACAGAAAAAAGAAATTGCCCATAAATACTTGAAGATCCATATAAAAAGAAGGGAGTAAATGAGGATATGATAAGGAATTACCTGGGCAAAACAAAAGATAAAATAATTGGGGAAGAGATGAGAGAACTATTAAATAAAGATATTACCTGTTCCGAATTGAAAATAGCAATAGAAAATCAAAAAAACAGTAAATCTCCAGGACCAGACGGGATTCCAGGGGAGCTCTATAAGACAATAGGAGAACAAATAGGACCCCTCATGGTAGAAGTTTATAACAATGTCTTACTTGCAGCCAGGATGCCGGACTCATGGAGAGGAACATTGATTTCGCTGATCCCGAAGGAGGATTTGGACCTCAGAAATATACAAAATTATAGGCCAATTTCCTTGCTAAATACTGACTATAAAATATTTGCTACCATTATAGCAAATAGATTAAAAAGAATTCTGAATGAGTATATACACAAAGATCAAAATGGATTCCTCCTGAACAGACAAATTAGGAATAACATAAGAACAGTCCTAGATGTTTTGGAATTTTATGAAGCCCATCCTGAAAAACAAATAGCCCTCATGTTTCTTGATGCCCAGAAGGCTTTTGACAATTTAAATTGGCAATGCTTAATTCAACAAATTTATAATATGAATTTAGGCATTAAATTTACAAATGTTTATAACTACTATCTACACCACACAAAAGGCGAATATTATAGTTAATGGGAAATATACACGACCAATAAAAATAGAGAAGGGAGTTAGACAGGGCTGTCCGCTCTCACCCCTGCTCTTTATATTATCTCTGGAAATATTACTAATGCGAATTAGACAAAACCCAGATATAAAGGGACTAAAGGTTAAGAAAGAAGAGTACAAGTTGCAAATATTCGCTGATGACATGGTTCTTTTTATTGAAGAACCAATAGAGAGAGGACAAGAACTGATGAATGAATTAGAACAATTTGGAGCAGTGGCAGGACTTAAAATCAATAGAAAGAAAATGAAATTAATGACCAAAAATTTAACAGAAAAACAGACATTAGAATTAGAAAAGGAGATGGGAATTCAAGTGATAAAGAAAATTAAATATTTAGGAATATGGTTGGCAGCACATTGGAAGACATTAAAGGAAAATAATTATGATAAACTAATGCAACAGGTAAAGAAAGATTTAGAAATATGGGTAAGCTACAACTTTCTTTATTAGGTAGGATTGCTGCCATTAAAATGACTATTTTTCCAAAATTCCTCTATATATTTCAGACGATAACAATCAAAATTCATAAAAAATATTTTGTGGAACTCAATAGGACAATTTCAAAATTTACCTGGCAAGGGAAAAAACCGAGAATAAATTTAAAGACAATGCAGGATATGAAGAGCAGGGGAGGGATGGCACTTCCAAACTGGGAGCTGTATCACAGTGCAGCCTCCCTAGTATGGTTGAAAGAATGGGTGAACTTAACTAATAAGAGAATATTAGTCCTAGAAGGTCATGACCTACAGAGGGGTGGCATGCCTTTTTATGGGATCTAGGGAAAACAAGTCAGAAATATTTTCATAGACACCTAATTACAGATGCCCTCCTGACTAATTGGAAGAAAATAAGGAAAAAATATTATTTAAAGATCCCGATCTGGATTTCAACTATGGAAGCGATGATACACCCTAATAATTTGGATATTACCAAGATGATTAAATATAAGGATTTATTGGATCTGCAAGGAAATTTGAAATCATGGCAGGACCTCCAAGATCAGGGACTACAAATCAACCATTGGGCATATCTCCAAGTTCACAACAGATATAGACAGGATAAGAAAGAATTCGGAATTTACAATAAACCTCAGCAATTGGACAAAATTCTCTTAGGCCCAGAGGAAAAAAAAATAACAAAATTTTATAATTACCTATTAGAGACAGAATTAGAGGAAGAAATAGTTAAAGGAAATATGATAGCCTGGAGTAGGAATATAGGATGTAGTATCACTCTCACAGAATGAGAGAGGGTCTGGAATAGAAATAATGAAATCACAAAATTGGCATCATACAAAGAAAATGCTTATAAAATGTTTTATAGATGGTATCTCCCCCCCTCGAGATTAGCGAAGATGCACCCCAATATTAGTCTGAACTGCTGGAAATACAAAAAAAATGAAGGAACATACTTCCACATGTGGTGGTCCTGTACAGAAGCACAAAGATACTGGCAGAGAATTAAAAAATGGCTGGAGGAAATGACAACAGAACAGATTGAATTCAAACCAGAGTTCTTTCTATTATTATTTTATTATTTTATTTGACTTGTATGCCACCACTCTCCGAAAGGACTCGGGGCAGCTCACAGATAAAAACATAGAACAATAAATAATTTCAAAAAAGATTAAACCTAACAAGCCAAATCCAACAGTAAAAACCCAATTAAAATCACACCCTCCCACACAGGAGGTCAGTCCAGCCCAGCCTGTAAGAACAGCCAGGTTTTTAGATCATGCCAGAAAGAGGAGAGATCGGGGACCAGCCAGAGCTCAACGGGTAGTTGATTCCATAAGGCGGGAGCCGCTACAGAATAGGCCCTTCCCCAGGGCACCGCCAGCAGACATTGTCATGCGGATGGCACCCTGAGGAGTCCCAGCCTGTGTGCTTGCACAGGGCGATTGGTATTTGATGTCGGCAGGAGACGCTCCCGCAAGTACCCCAGACCCAAGCCATGAAGGGCTTTGAATGTTAATACCAACACCTTGAATCTCACCCGGAGGGCAACCGGCAACCAATGCAGCTCGCGCAGGAGGGGCGTAACATGGGAGTACCGGGAAACTCCCATCACAACCCGCGGCCGCATTTTGCACCAGCTGGAGCTTCCGGATGGTACGCAAGGGCAGTCCTAAATAGAGAGCGTTGCAGTAGTCGAGTTGGGACGTGACAAGTGCATGAGTGACCATGCGAAGGGCATCTCGATCCAGGTACGGGCGCAACTGGCGAACCAGCCAAACCTGGGCAAAGGCCGCCCTATTAGGAATCTTTAATAAACAATTTCCAGAAAAAGTGAAGTATACAATATTACATATATTGACGGCAGCTAGATTGGCTTTTGCACAATGTTGGAAACAACCTCATACACCATCAGAGGAAATGATTATTCAAAAAATATCAAGTTGTGCAGAAATGGACAAATTAACTCTAGCACTAAAAAATCAAGAAACAATGTACTATGAGAGCTGGAAGTGCTGGTATGAATGGTTAGATCAAAGATGGGCTACATAACATTGTAAAAGAGGATAAGCTATAATTGTAGTGGTAATTACATATTCGCATTAAGGATTACTTGTAAATATGGCATAAAATAAGGACAGAAATAATGACCCACAAACTATCGAGGATGAAATTGTTTTTAATCACTTTTTGACTTTTCTTTTTACTTTTACTTTTCTCTTCTCTCTTCTCTCTTTTACTTCTTCACTCTGTTTCTTTTTTCCTTTTTCACATTTGTGTATGTGTTGTTTGTTTATTTTAATTGTAAAATTAATAAAGTTTGTTTAAAAAAAAACTGTCATCTTTCCTGGCTGTATATTTCTTTCTATGCCACTGGAGACATCAACACGCTTCAGATTGAATGGCCTCTGTTGTTGCTTTGTTTCTCCTTCCTCATCAGGTCCTCTGGTGTTAGTCAGAGGCATTTTCTTCCCTCTTTATTTTGCTAGCTGCTTTCCTCATTGTACCATTTGAAACTCTTAATCCCTTGTGCTCTTCAGTGCAGTTTTTCCATCTCTTTGAACTATGAGGAGAATTCTGCTGAGCAAGAATACCTTTGTTTCCATTCTTTATTCTTTGCTTACTCCTGAGGCAATATTTCTATTGTTTTATTTAAGTTCTTTTCTACACTTTATTTTTTTCCTAAGCTTCCTTTTCTGTTTCTTCTTTGTCATGACACCTTTTTCCATAGTTAACTAATTCTGGTTAATCATAATCCTCCACTTTCTCTCTCTCAGGCACACACCACTCATCCCCTTCTGTATCTGCATTTACATCTTGAGAGAAAAGCTCCTCCCTTGAGATCTCTAAGTTTAATGTCATCTTTAGCCATAATGTTAGGAAATTATTAACTAATCTTATGATTAATTAATTTAGATGGACCGTAAACCTCTGTCTATATATTTAAATTATATAAAGAAAGTTGAGCCCAGGTGATTTCAAATCAATATTTATTGTAACAAGCAGATTAAACAAATTAACACTCAGAAAGAATATTACCAGTGTCCTCTCTTCCTTTTGATTTCTCTTTAGGTCTTCCTAGTTTGACAACTGCCTATGCAGTTGGAGTCTCTCTGTCCCTTTGTCTCAGAAATATTATATAAATAGTCTCTAGCCCAGGACTGTCTTTTTCCTTGCAGCTTGAGGTTTCTTGAGGCTTCTTGAAGCTTCTTGATACCGTCTGCCTATGCAGCACAGCTTCCTTGAGACACAGATGAGACAGTCTGCCTATGCAGAAAGTCTGCCAGTTGGGACCTCTTGAGACGACAGAGACAACTGAGGTAAATGGCAGTTGGGCAGCCCCTTTTATACTCCAGTATAATTAAGGGGCGTGGTTTATAAAACCAGTACTTGGCACGTCATGCTGCGCTGCCATTGGTAGATTTGACTTTTCAAATCTAAACATTGTAAAGTGCACAGCACATTGGAAATCTTTTCCAACACATAAGAAGGCAGCAATGGTAAAATTCCAAAATCTTTTGTCAAGAAAACCCCAGGGACTAATTCTGGCAGTCAATTGATTCAAATACATGCATGTGTATATAAACAAATAAACAAATAAATCCTTACATCTGCTCTCTCTTCCCTTAATCTCTGCCACTTGTTTACTTTGACCCATCTCCGGATGTCCTATTGAACCAATTTCTTTAATAAATGCATCTATCTGGCAAGCTCTTGGTACACACTCATTGCATCGATGTTTTTAATTACTTCAGAACTCTAATTGCAGCCCAAGTTTGCAGGAACAAGAATGTTCAAATATCAGCTTGTTTAATGGAACTTACATTTGCATAATATAAACCACCAATGTATCCCTATGGATACCACACAGTGCACCATACCCGTTGCTCAAAACTAAAATCAGGAAAAGAAAGATGGTAGTGAGGTTTTAATTAATTGAATCTCTGAAAAAGCAAAACAAAATAGACTGGACTCACAAGATTTTTTTAAATGCCAGGAAAAAGGTATGATTTAGTTTGAATTCTAAATAATTAATCTAAAATTTAATATTTTTTCTGCCTGCAAACAATGCAGAAAAATCAACTACATTTTTCTTTTACTAAGTAACAAGTAAAATTAGAATTAGTAGTAGCATTGAATTGAAACCATTCATTGAGATTTTACTGTTATTTGGTTAATTAAACCCCTTTCAGTAATTGAAGTAAGGGAGGAGTGCTGTTGTTGATGATGTTTAAGAAGCTATCACTCTTTGCTTAAAAGCTATTTGCTAATGGATAACCATCTATATCTGGTTAAGAGAAGGATGTTCTATAACTTTAAGTATATATCAAAGATAACAACAATCACTTGGAATAAAGATTTTTCTGTCTGCAAACAATGCAGAAAATCAACTAGGCTTCTTGCTTTTTGTTGTTCAGAACCTGAAACGTGTGGCAGAAACTTGGATGGATGAGTTTGCTGAATATGTTTATCAGAGACGACCTGAATACAGGCATCTTTCCACTGGTGATATTTCAGCCCAGAAGGAGCTTCGCAAGCATCTCAAGTGCAAGGATTTCAAGTGGTTCATGGCTGCAGTGGCTTGGGATGTCCCCAAATATTTTCCACCAGTGGAGCCACCACCTGCTTCCTGGGGAGAGGTGAGGAACATACTTAAATCCAGGATTCAGCCTAATCCCATCTTTATTCAAAATAGTCAGATACAGCTATCCATTTTCAGCAAAGCTATTATTACTACAGTACAGATTTCACAAAATCAGCTTTAACTTTCATGGTCAGTGACTAGGCCACTGGAACTACCTAAGAATCAATTGTTGAGTGGTAAAACTGTTTCATTTGTTCCATCATCATTTATCAGTACATATACAAAAATGTACTGCCATCATTAATTTTTCCCCATTTGACATTTTAAGAAAAACATATTTACAAAATACAAGGCATAATATTCATATTTAAAATAAGTAAATTGCACTGAACTCTTCTTCAGAATATAGTACAGTGGAAATGATGATGTGTCAGTCTAATTTTCTCTTGTGAAGATAAAACATTAGCTTATATTCAGATTTGTCTTCCTTTTGGGTAAACATACTTGTGTGTGCATAGTAACTTGATAGAGAAGTTTCCTATTACTGTTTTGTTCATATTGAGGCAAAAATACAATTGCTTGAGTCAGTCTGAACAAATTCCAAGTGATGTTTTGAAATATTTGATCCTCTTGGTCTATTTGCTGCTATGTTTTGTTACTAATTTCCTGTTAGGTTTCAGTCAATAACTAGAGTAGTTCCAATTAGCTTGTCAACAGGAGATCTATTTGTGTATTTGTTGCTATAGCTTTTCTTCACATGCTTTCTCCCAAACATGCTCAGATAAACTTATGGGCAAAATTAAGCCCAATACTTTGTAACCACAATCCAAGTGAACAGAATGTTTAATTTGAAATAAAATATATATAGGTATACATACTTAGGTTTAAATTATATTTATCAACATTACATACTTAACTACATAATTGTGAATTAATTTATGAACAATGAATATAATAATTAATGGAAAGATAAAAGATGGACAGGGTGACATTTATCCCTTATCAGAATTTTGTAGAATACTTTGGCTATACTGCAGAATGGTAATTATTGTGCAGACAGCTTTCTTTCAATTGCTGCTCAATCTACCCACTCCTTGGAAAGGTACATGAAAAAGCTGGGTTTTTTTCCATATAAATAGAGATGTTCATTCATTCTTCAAGGATCCTAATAGCTGTTTCTGAGATGGAGGATAGTACATATCTTCATATAGAGCTATTCACTGCATGGAATGAAGCTAAACTTGTGCTGGGATCACTTTCAAGAATTTCTACTCTCCAATATCAGGATATGTTAGAGGAAAAATTGTATTCCAGTGTGTCAGGAAGAGAACAATCTCAATGAAAAGAAGTTCAGCCACATAAACCAAATCTTTGCAGGGGCCTTAAACATTGTATTTTAAGTGTGTGGATGAGTACATGGAAGCATGCACCCACATATGTATATATGTTTCTGGAAAAAAAATCTATGTGGTCACTGAGAATCAACACAAACAAGTAGTTGCTCACTGTTAGATGGAAAACTGGGATGTCGTGCAGCTCGTGATGAGCAAATCCTTGTTCTCCTAGCAACTTTTGGTGCTATGTAAATGCAACCAGTGGCACAAATTCTAAACAGTAACAAAGTCATGGAGAAAGAGGTTAACCCTGTAATGACCTGCAAGATGGGTGCTATGTTTGTATTCCAGCCCGTGGAGGACTCAAATTAAATCTGCACCAAGTGCAAACTGACCAGATTGCTAGAGGATAAAGTGGGAGGACCAAAGTTATGTCTGCCACTCTGAGTCTCATACATGAAAATGAGGAATATCTCAGAAAGGCTGAAGTCTGTATTCAAATTAAACACAGCAAGGAAGAAACAGCTATAAGGAAAAATGAAGCCTTAGAGCAGAGGTCCCCAAACCCTGGGCTGCAGACTGGCATTGGGATGCGATGTGCCAGCAACTAGACCGCCCAAGCAAGCAAAGCCTCATCCATACCAGCACTAGATGCAGGCAGTGTGTGAAACCATTACCCCTCCCATCCATAGAAAAACCTCTCTCCATGAAAACGGTCTGTGGTGCCCAAAAAGTTTGGGTAGCTAGAGGAAGACCAATGGCAACATATCACTCAGAGGACAAAAAACAAAACCCAACAGCAACAAAAAAAAAACCCAAGAAGAGTGTCCCTGCCACTGGAGTTGAGCAATTGATTTTATGTCCTCCCCCTGCAAGAAATCCCACAGGCTTCTGAAGTAGGGTCTTCATCTAATGTTCCAGTGACAGGAAGAAATGTAGCTCAAACTGTCACAAAAAGGAAGAACCTGCTAAGTTCTCCAAACAGAAAAGGGTGTGTAGTGGTGATTTGTGACAACTTTATCTCCTAAAAGGTGGAGGAGGGAAACAGGGTCAATTATACTGGATTAATTATTATTAATAGAGACAAAAAGGTTGAGGGAATGTTAGTTATAGGAACTTTGGAACATAGTGATCTTGTCATACTAGAATTCACCATAATGCAGGGACAGGTGGCTGAACAAAGTCAGACTAGCATTTTGGACTTCAAGAAAGCTGATTTCAACAAACTAAGGGAAAGAACAGGAAGGATTCCATAGGTATATTAGAAGTAAAAACAGTATAGGATGGTTTGGATACTGTAAAAATGAGATAGTAAAGGCCTAAACAAAACTAATAGAACAGATAAAAAAATAAGAGACTCCAGATGAAACCTGCATGATTGCACAAACTGAGGAACAGAGAATCTAATTTCTGAAATCTGCATTTTTCCCCCAAGCTAATTCTTGTGGCTAAGCCAGATACAGCACTAACTTAAAGTCAAATGAATTGAAAGAGCAATAGACTTCCCTCTTTTTAATTTTGCATCCTTGGTTTTTTTTCCCCCCTACTGGCACCCTACTTATACCTCATGACATTTTTAATAGGAGATTTATTATGTAAATCTGTGGGATTTGAAAGCTTTTATCTTGTAAGATGGCATGACAGTGACTCTGAGAAGAATGTAAAGGCACTGACTGTGGTAATCAAGGACAATACATTATCTGAACAGTTTATTCAACTGAGCAGCTTTTCAGACTTCGTTTGCCATATATTCCAAACTCTGCAGATTGCTTTATTTAGCACTCTAGTTCTTTGCCACTTTCAGTGTTCATTCTGCTGCTGAAGTGTCACTTGGTATTTTTCTAAGCCGTACAAACCTAGTTTTCAACAGGCAGATGAAACTTATAGAGCCATCATTTAGATAAAACCATAATCTGATTACTGCTTGGAAAATGGAGCCTGGGTCAATCAAATAACTGTTGCTAAATTTATTTTGTGACTTTATATAATGCTGATTAACGTACATGTTTTCCATCTCTTTTCTCATTTCCTATCATAGTCCAGGAATGTGTGTTAGGCTGAAAGATAAGCAATTTGTATAAAACAGTGCTGGTCACAACTGGTCAATTATTTTATGACTGATCATAAGCTAAGTGAGTCAACAGTAAAATGTGACTACAAAAAAAACCAAATGCAACTTTAGGTAGCACCTATAGAATGATAATTTACAAATTGTGGGAAGCAATAATTCTGCATTTGTCAGATCTCATTTTGAGTAGTGAATCTATTTCTGAGCGCTATATTTTAGGAATAACTTAATAGATGCAAAGCAGAACAATAAAAATAACAGTGGGATTCTGCCATATATCATTTCCATTATTACCTTTTTATTATCAGAGTACAACATATGTACAATGAGATTGGCTGAGCCTCCCTTCGTGCACCCCCCCAACACAACTCACAGTGAGGACAGAAGTCTCTAACCCAGTCCCAATTTTATTACACTATGTGACCTTGTTGCACAATGCGCTGGCCTCGCAAATCTATCTATGTTGACATGAAGTTATTTTCTGTTCAGAAGTCTGACAGCCCATGGGTAGAAACTGTTCTTCAGCCTGTTGGTGCGGCTGGCTATGCTTCTATATCTCCTACCAGATGGTAGGAGAGTGAAGAAGTGCTGACCAGGATATGAGTTGTCTCTGAGAATTTTCCTCATTCTTCTAAGGCAGCGAGCCCTAGCAATGTCATCTAGTGGTATCAGGGAACAGCCCGTGATATTTTGTGCTGTGCTCACCACCCTCTGTAATGTCTTTCTATCCGCGGCTCTCAAGCCAGCATACCACACCATAATGCAATATGTGAGGATGCTTTCTATTGTGGACCAGTAGAAGGAAGTCATCAGTCATTGTTCCACTTTATTCTTTCGCAAGACCCTAAGGAAATGGAGTCTCTGTTGGGCCTTTCTGGCCACCTGGGTTGTATTGATTTTCCAGGTAAGATCTTTGCTGAGGTAAACTCCCAGGAATTTAAAGGAGGAAACTCTCTCCACACAGTCCCCCTTGATGTAAAGTGGGGTGGGTTCCTCTCTTTTCTTCCGGAAGTCTAACACCATCTCCTTTGTCTTGCTGATGTTTAGGTGCAGGTTGTTTTCTAGTTACCATGAGGTTAATTTTTGAACCTCCCCCCTGTACGCTGTTTCGTCTCCACCTGTAATGAGACCCAATACAGTAGTATCATCTGTAAACTTAATAATCACAGTGGATGGGTCAGGCGATACACAATCATGTGTGTACAATGAGTACAGGTAGAGACTGAGCACACAGCCCTGTGGGGAGCCAGTGCTAAGCTTCGGGGAGGTGGATGTTCCTCTTCCTTTGGTAAAGATCTCAAAACAATTAAAATTATAACACAAATATTGCATTCACTTTACAACATCAAAAGTTTTCATTATGTTCAGGGGTGGGATTCTACCGGTTCCATCCGGTTCTATAGAACTGGATGTTATGATTCTGCTCAGTTCAGAGAACCAGCAAATCATGCCCCTGGCTGCCCTCACCCCTTCCCCTCCTGGACACTTGCCTTTGATGAGGCTGAAGATATGTTGCTGGAGCTGCAGGGCTTTAAGCCTGGAGCAAGAATCCCTTTCTCTCCTCCCCACCCCATCCCATTTGGAAGATATTGAATTTTGCTGTTGCTGACTACGTCCTCCATGCTTCCTAAATGAGGTAGATTGAGTGGGAAATGGCTGGTGTGTGTACAGGTGAAATTAAACCTTCCTATAACATCCATTCAGAAAACAAAGGAGAAGATATGGTTTAATTCTGTTTCAGCCCAGATTACTGAAGAGAAAGTAGTTTAAAATTATGATTTAATTGACTAATTCATTGGCTTCCCGGCACTTCTTGTAGCACTGAGCTGCTTGCCTTTTAAAATCCAGCACTGCTTTTCCAGCTGTACTCTTGAAATCCAAGAATGCTGGATTTCAAAATAAAAACCAAGGTGCTCAATGCTCCAAGGAGAAGAAGTTCCAGGAAGCATTGCTGGAGCTGAACTGGGCTTTAAAGCATTTTAAAGTAGCCTGGAGCAAGTATCCCTTTCTCTTTCCCCTACCCCCTGGGGTCTGTGCCTAGCCCATTTGGAAGATATTGAGTTAGTTTTGCTGTTGCTGACTACCTCCCCCATGCTTCCTAAATGAGGTAGATTGAGTGGGAAGTGGCTGATATGCGTGGGTGTGAAATTAAGCCTCCTTCCTATAAAATCCATTCAGAAAACAAAGGAGCAGATATTGTTTAATTCTGCTTCAGCCCAGATTGCTGGGAGAGAAAGTAGTTTAAAAGTATTACTTAATTGACTAGTTCATTGGCTTCCTGGCGTTCCTTGTAGCACTGAGCAGCAGCTGCTTGCCTTTTAAAATCCAGCGCTGAAGCCCAAGAGTGCTGGATTTCAAAATAAAAGCCAAGGAGCTCAGTGCTACAAGGAGAAGTTACAGGAAGCGTTGTTGGAGCTGAACCGGGCTTTAAAGCATTTTAAAGTAGCCTGGAGCAAGTATCCCTTGGGGTGGGACTTTAATATTGTTATGTATGCAGGTTTGAATGTCATTGGTTAAGTTTGAACTGTTCTTGTAAAATGTCAGAAATTATTGGAAATAAATTATGAGCCCTGGTGGCTCAGGCTGTTAAATGCCTGCATTTAAGTTCCAGCTGCCTACAATTACTGTAGGATTGAATCCCACCAGGCTCAAGGTTGACTCAGCCTTCCATCCTCTCAGGGTAGGTAAATTGAGGACCCAAGATTGTTGGGGGCAATAAGCTGACTTTGTAAAAATGGCGCTTAGTAATAAGCAGGCATATACAATGGAATGAAGGCTATTGCTGAGCACACTGGGTTGTATCCCCAAAATTGTAAGCCACCCTGAGTCTTCGGAGAAGGGCGGCATATAAATGTAATTTAAAAAAAAAAAAGTGCGGGAAAACCCTGCACTCTGATTGGCTGGCAACTGCGGCTGCTGGCTATAAGTAGCAGCCACAGACCAGCCAAATCGGGTCTGTTATGAGCTGTAGTCACTAATAAACTCTTCACTGAAGCACTCCGCATCTGACTCTTCATTCAAATCTAACACTGGCGACGAAGGTGGGATACTTCCCGAAGAGAAGACAATGCGGAGAAAGAGCTGAGAGAGATGGCTGTGCTGAACACCCCCAGCCCCGTTCGATCCGACGGCAGAAGACTGGGACTCGTATGCAGATCGTTTCCAAATGTATTTGGAGGAAAACGATCTCGCCGACATTTCCGACAAGCGGAAGAGGGCGGTCTTTCTCACCCATTGTGGTCCGGCCGTTTTCAAGATGGTGAAGGCATTGGCGGGAGCTGCAGACATGAAGGTAATGGACTGGCCCGACTTAGAAAAGTTACTAAGAGCCCATTACGCGCCACAAGCATTGTGCCTCATTAAGAGACACGAATTCTACCGTCGGGATCAAGGGGAAAGCGAAAACGTTAATGACTTCGTGGCAAGTTTAAGGGACATTGGGTGCATGTGAATTTATCAACTTAGAAGAGGCCATGCGCGATCGATTTGTTCTAGGCCTAAAAGACAAGGTTTTGCAGAGCAAATTATTAATGAAACCTAAGATAACGCTTAAGGAGGCCATAGAAGAAGCTTCTTCAGCAGAAGCTACCAAGTCCTCAGCAGCAGCCATGAAGAAAATTAACAAGGCCAAGCCATCCTGATGTGGAAAAATCCACAACAACCCATTGCGAGCAAATAGATTCTGATTCAGTCTGTAGTGAGGTGGAGGAAGGAATTTATAGACTCAGAATGGAAAGACCTTGGAAGAAAGAGGCAAGACTTTTATTGCAGAGGTTGTGGGGGCACCCCTGCACTGAATGCAAGTTTTTGATACCATCTGTCTCTGTTGTGAAAAAAGAGGTCACCTAGCAAGAGTCTGCAAATCATCCAGAACTCCACCAAGCAGAAAGAAGTTTCCTGACAAAGATTTCAAGCCTAACAACTTCAGTGAGAAAATGGGGGCAACACAGAAGCAAATGGGAAGAATGAAACTCATCAAACAGTCACCATTGGTCATTCTTCACCCTTAAGAAGCAGAAAAGTACATGTGAAGGTACTAATTGAAGGAAGGCCTTGCCAAATGGAAGTGGACTCAGGCTCCTATTTATCTATGGTGTCATGGGACACTATTCACAGGCTACTTCCCAACATTCAGAAGAAGCATTTCCAGAAGGAAGCACTGACTCTTAAAGACTACCAAGGGAACAAGATTCCAGTAGTTGGAACAAGAGAATTCAACGTGAAGTTCAAAGGCCACACCGAACGTTTGCCCCTGACCATCGTGGACAAGGACCGCCCAAGCTTGCTGGGCCTTGAGTGGTTCAATCCACTAGGTATCAAGGTGACTGGCATCAATCACGTGAGCAACACTGAATGGGAGGAGGCCTTGAAGTCTGAGTTTCCAGAGGTCTTCAGCAAAGGATTGGGCAAGTATATGGGGACCCCTATCACTTTCATCCTAGATCCCAAGGTGCCACCAATTCGTTTAAAGCCCAGAAGGGTCCCATTTGCCTTAAAGGAAAAAATTGATGCACAATTAGATAAATTAATACCTCAAGGAGTTTTAGAGCCCACTGACCACTCCAGATGGGAGACACCCATAGTCACACCAGTCAAGACTGATGGGTCAGTAAGAATCTGTGGAGACTATAAGGGGACATTGAACCATGCGCTTCAGCAGAGCGCATATCCAGTTCCAGTGGTGCATCATTTATCACATTCACTTGGCAGGGGCACAGTCTTTGCCAAATTGGATCTGGCCCAGGCATATCAACAATTAACAGTTGATGATGCCACTGCAGAGGCCCAAACCATTGTGACTCATAGAGGTGCCTTCAAATGTAAAAGGTTACAATTTGGAGTAAGCGTGGCACCAGGCATCTTCCAAAGCCTTATGGAAAGGATGCTCCAAGGACTGCCAGGGGTGCCTTACTTTGATGATGTGTTAATCTCTGCTGAAAATGACACCCAATTACAAGAGAGACTCAGAGAAGTCCTTACCAGATTCAAGAAAGCGGGGTTAAAAGTCAAGGAAGAAAAATGCACTCTTAGAACTGACAAGGTTGAGTTCTTGGGCTATATGATTGACAAGCATGCCAAAGTTCAAGCAATCAAAGAAGTCCCTAGACCAAAATGCAAAACAGACTTGCAAGCTTTCCTTGGACTTATTAACTTTTATCACATGTTCCTACCTCAGAAGGCAACCATTGCAGAACCATTACACAGATTACTTGACAAAAGTCTGTTTGGGTCTGGGGCAGGAAGGAACAATCAGCATTTAACAGTATTAAAAGACTAATCACGTCTGATGCTGTGCTCATACAGTTCTCTGAGAATTTACCTGTTGTACTGACTTGTGATGCATCCCCATTTGGAGTGGGGGGGTTGAGCCACAGGCTTCCCAGTGGGAGGGAAGCCCCTATTGCATTTTACTCTTTACAAGCATTAAACTGCAAAGGGAGGTTTTGGAAATGTTACATGAGGGTCATCCTGGTATTGTAAGGATGAAGGGATTGGCCAGGAGTTATGTATGGTGGCCAGGTATTGACAAAATGGTTGAAAACTGGGTTGCATCTTGTCCCAACTGTCAGGTAGTCAGGCCTGCCCCACCTCTCGCCCCCAAACAGGAATGGGAATGTCCTAGGGGCCCATGGTCTAGGATTCACATTGATTTTGCTGGCCCTACCAGAGGGCACACTTTCCTTATTATAGTTGATGCATATTCCGAATGGCTAGAGGTAATCCCTATGGCATCCACCACAACTGATGCTGTCATCAAGCAGCTTAAAAGCTTTTGTAACCCACGGGTTATCTGATGTTCTTGTCTCTGACAATGGCCTCAATTTACATCCAACCTTTTTGAATCCTATCTAGCACAGCTGGGTATCAGACATGCCCTGACAGCCCCTGGGCACCCTTTGGCTAACGGCCGGGCTGAACGAATGGTACATTTTACCAAGGAAAAGCTTCAGCAATTGGGTCCTGGGGACATCACTGAGAAAGTTGAAAAACTTCTTAGTGTTCAGCACATCACTCCTAACCCATCAACTAACTTATCCCCAGCAGAGTTGTTGATGGGTAGGAAACTTAGGTCTCCCCTTGACCGCCTTCATCCCACTTACGCACCCAACGCACCACTTGATTCCACTAGCAAAGTTCGCATGTTCAGTGTGGGTGATTCTGTTTATGCTAAGAACCTTATGGGTGAGCCTTCATGGATTCCTGCTGAAATAACTCAAATCACAGGCCCTCGTTCTTGCAGGGTACAAACAGAGGATGGAGTCCTCTGGAGCAGGCACATTGATCAGCTTAGATCCAGGTTACCTCAGGAACATCGCAATTGTTCCTCTCTAGTTCCCATACCTAATGCTTTTCTAGGGGAAGGGGAGGAACATGAGGATAATCAGCAAACAAGAATCAACCCCATGTGTAATGAGCCATTATGACAGGAACCATCCCAAAACCTGTCACAATGCCAAAATCCATCCTTACAAGTGGAAGATTGAACATCACTACCTGACTTGGGTGCTGACATTGGGCTGGAGATGGGTTGGGAGGAGAGACCAGATTCTAACAATCAAACAGGGTCTTCTTTCACAGGAAGTCTAACTAGGGAAATGTCAACAGACACATTTCCCCTCTCACTGGGTGAGAACGTTAAAACTTCTGAACCACGAAGGTCTCAAGCACACGTAAGAGCCCCACCTATTTAAAAGAATACATTAGATAGGTTGGGGTTTGAGTATGGACTGAACCTAGTGGGGAGGGGTGTTATGTATGCAGGTTTGAATGTCATTGGTTAAGTTTGAACTGTTCTTGTAAAATGTCAGAAATGATTGGTTTAAAAAGTGCGGGAAAACCCTGCACTCTGATTGGCTGGCAACTGCGGCTGCTGGCTATAAGTAGCAGCCGCAGCCCAGCCAAATCGGGTCTGTTATGAGCTGTAGTCACTAATAAACTCTTCACTGAAGCACTCCCTGTCTGACTCTTCATGCAAATCTAACAAATACCTTTAAAGCTGTGTCCTTGTGATGAAGGGGCAGTTTATATTACATTTTATAGATTAATCCACCAGTAGAAAATAGGCAACATCCATTTGAGGTCAATCCATGCATTTAGTGAGGAGGAGGAGGCAATATTAAATCAGAGCCTTGGTACAAGGGGCAATCCAGTAGAATTGCCTTGATGGTTCTGTCCAAGCAGAGACAGGAGTAAGTATGGAATCTTATTAAATCAATTCATACAGAGATACAATGCTCAGTATCTTTAAGTTGGTAATTCTTTCATGTTACTGACTTGGGAGTAATCAAATGATCAGGTCTCATACTGCCTGAGGAATTCTGGGAATTGAAGTCAACATCTCTTAAAGTTGCTAAGCTTGAAAAACATCAGAAGTACAACTTCTTGTGAGCCTGGGTTATTTTCCTGCATTTTGGGAATAAGGAAATTATCCTATGTGCTTGGTGCAGAGATGCAGCTGAAATTTAGTTAGATGCTAATTGGAAGGTTAAAGCCACAGATAGTCTTTGACTTACAACTATTTGTTTAGCCTCTATTAACGTTACAACAGCACTGAAAAAGTGACTTATATTCCCCCACACCGGGACGGACAGAGAGAGACAGAGGGAGGGAGGGAAGGAAAGAGAGAGACAAGAGACAGAGAGAAAGAGGGGGGAGAGAGAGAGAGAGAGACAAGACACACACACACACAGAAAGAGAGAGAGAGGGAAAGAGACGAGAGAGAGATACCTGTTTAAAAGAAAATAGAAAAATTGCTCTTTGAGTGTTTAAGGTGCAGACCCCAGGTTAGGCAAACACCATGGTCATTAAGTGGACCTTGTGGTCATTAAGCAAACACTGTGGTTGTTAAACAAGTCCATTTCCCCCAATGGGCATTTTTAACCGGAAACAAGAAGGAATTGTTGGAAACTGGCAAAAAACATAGAAAACCTCAGTCACAAGACTGTGTGGGATATTGTTACTGATCATAAGTGTGTGTGTGTGTGTGGCGTGCATGCGCATGCCTGTCAAAACACCAAAAACAAGTCAAGTAGCTCTAGGGAGGTCAGTCATAAATTAGAACACTTGCTAAGCAACTGGCCATTAAGCAAGGACCACTTATATTTGGTTTGTTAGTCACATGGTCACCTAGCCACGCCTACCCCAGTCACATGACCAGCAAGCCATGCCCAGCCAGTCACATACAACCTAGCCGCACCCACCCAGTCACATGATCACCAAGCCACACCCACAAATTAGGCCACGCCTACAGAACCGGTTGCTAAGAAATTTGAATCCCACCCCTGATTATGTTGCACAGTCTTCAGACCAAAGAACATATATATTGCCCAGCTAATTGGTTACTTTGAATTTGTATGGGAGCTGATCTTTTTCTCTTGGTATTTTGTGCTAATTTCAGGACTTGCTCTAGATCTAAACATTTATATGTATATCGCTGCATCTTGCCTGCAATATCTTTGATTCCATCAATACCTCCTATTGTACTAAGGCTTTAAATCTTAATTCCTCTTTCTTTTCAACAACAGAAGCTGGACCTTATCTTTACTAGTGTGATATATAACTGATGTTGTCATGCGGCATCATATGACATATTGGGACTTTTTTCCCTTTCGCTAAACTGGGCATGGGCATGGCCAGCGTGTGACGCATCCAGCCTGCATGACACATCCAGCTCGTGGGCTGGGAGTTTGACAGCCCTGGAGTAGAAGACTTCCAAAATTTGCACTTCCCTCCTCTCATGACCAGTCCGTCTTCACCTATATTAGCCTGGGTGTTTTGAGAACACTGAGGTGTTTGCAATAATCCACATTCTTTCTCCGGGTTCAGGGCCTTGAGTGCTGGTGCAAACTGGTTCTGAGCTTCTCTGTTCTCTGTTTCCTATCACATACCCATACAGGTTTGTTGCCCGTTTGTTCCTCCTCTTCCCCCTCCCTCTTCTAGCCTTTGGTGGCAAGATGCTAGCAAGGCACCAAGCCAAAGATGGCAGACATGACACACAGGATGTTCTACAGATAATTAAGACAAAAGCCTCAACCTAAATCATATTTTATATAGACTTAATATATCACAAGTAAGAAATCAAGTTTATAATTACCCTCTGCCTATAGTAGATGACCAACTAGTTCAATTGAGAAAGTAAAATACTTAAGCCAGACTTAGAAAGGTCTATACGCAAATTTATCTCCAGGCAACCTCCAGAGAAAACAACTTTTATAACAATTCAGAGGCTATTCTCATTTCAAGTATGCCTTTTGGTGGTAATAGACTTCCTGTAGGGAAGGTACTATGACGCATATCTGGAGAATATCATTATTTTCAACTCTGTTTGGAAGAATACCTGCAGCAGTTGAAGAATTTATTTCCAGACTTGAAGCAGCAGATTTAACTGTCTATCTAGCCAAAGGTTACCTGGGTTTTCTGAACTGCATTAACAAGGTTACATAGTGAACCAGCAAGAAATTAACCCAAAAGGAAAAAAAGGAAGTGAGGTAATCCTGGAATTAGTGGAATACTGTGGATGTCTTGTTCCTTGCTTTTCTGCCAAGGCAGAATTCTAAATTGCTTGTTCTCCTTTGTACTAAAACATATTAAGATTGCAAATGCCTCACAGATTTTAAAGTTATGGAGAATCAATAATAGTTTTTTTTCTCACACAATTAATGTGTGTAATTTCTTGAAACTTTCTTCAGAAAATAGATTTCTCCTATCCTACCTTCTGTCCTTTCTTTTTTGCTTTATCTAGCATGCAATTTTTTTTATTTGTGGATGGATGTACATATGGTACATACACACATTTTTAATGCTGGCTGACAACAGGCTATGAATGCATAGTTTTTCACTCAGAAGTATTGTATTGTATGGACTATAATCCATTATCTGCTTTTCTGGTAAAAAAAAAGTGTGTCATGGGACGGTGCATTTTCTATGCATTTTTTTGAAAGATGATGTTTTTGTGTAATCTTTAGAGCTGATCTGGAAAGTTGACAAATTGAATTTCCTGAGCCTGATGTTATAACTTGCTTTCAGCAAAACAATTACAGAAATTACAGAAATTTCTAAACATTAAATTATAAAATAAATATTGCTTTCTTGACATTAGCACTCCATATATGGATGTTTTCGAACAATTTCTCCTATAAAAACAGTTCTGGTAACTTTATACAGCTCACCTGAAAGCACGCAGTCTATTTAGTTAGCTATTTCAATTTACATGGCTGCCTACTTACAAGGCATCTAGGCATCTAACATTAATATAAGCCAAAAAAAGAATAAAGAATAAAGAATATACAAGAAAAGGGATAACTTTATAAACATTTAAAAAAAAAACCACATGTGCTGTAATATCAGTATCAAAAGTCACTACTATTACTAAATCATGTACAATGGCATTCCTTTTTTTAAAAAAAGAAAACTTGTACAGTAGTACCACAGTACTTATAATCAATTGGTCCCAAGAGCTGCAATGATTACCAAAAATTATGAGTACCAAACAAATATTTCCATAAGGAGTAGTATAGTGAGTCACAAGGCAGCCTATACAGTCAGGTTCTAGCTGGTGCATTGAATACCAAACAAACAATGAGTATTGACACAAAATGTTCACACCAAAATGCACTGAGTATCAAATTTGATGTGTTTCAAAGCAATTGAGTACCAAAGTATCACTATATAAGGTTTGCTAAGGCAAATGTACATGACAACAATCAGAGGCCATTTCTACTCTGTTATGTAGTGATTGCTATCACAAGATGAGAAATAAAATTGCTTTAATCTCTTAGAAAATAGATATCATTTTAGGTAGGGTACTTTAGCTAGGTTTTGCTCTGTTCCAGTAATAGCTCCTTGGGGGGCCTGATCTAGGTTCACAATTGTCTTTTTTATTTAGCAGTAGTGCATACCAAAGGAGATATTTCCATTTTAAATGCTGTTCTGTGAAGCTTATGAGAAAGGTCATTCTCCCTGACTCTCATATTTTAGCTACCAAAGGATTACACTAAGACAAAATCGTGGACTTCTTGCTGCATCCTGAACTTGGTTATTTGCTTGCAGACATTTCATTATCCAACTGGATACCCTTATCGGTACAAGTGTGGCCTTTGTTATATTTTTACATGCAGTAGCTTACCCTGCCAGTTTTGGTGGAGATGTAGCTTTCTCTTTAGTTTCTTGATTAGGGTATTGATCAACAAATATTCCCTTCTATTGAGACAATATTATTTCATGGGTGTTCTAAATGCAGATGAGGAAGATTGGCTCGAAATTGCACACCAAACAAATTTTAAATTTGGTTAAAAAAGGCACAGCAACTTTATTTACACTACCCTAATTATCAGGTCAGTTAAAGAGTGCACTTAATTACAAGATCAGCAGTAGTGAAGATTTTCACTGATCACCAAACCAACTGCTTTTGAGAAATTGGCCAACAGAAACATTAGTCCAGAATATTAATACACTAGTACAGGGGTTTTCAAACTTGACAGCTTTAAGACTTGTGGACTTCAACTCCCAGAATTCCTCCTCCAGTCATGATAGCTCAGGAATTCTGGGAGTTGAAGTCCACAAGTCTTAAACTTGCCAAGTTTGAAGACCCTTACACTAGTATGAAAGAGCTGTTTAAACCTCAATATTTCTCTGTAATATCCAGTTCCTGAGCAGCATACAGTTGATAACAATACAAGTTAACAATCAATTGATCTCAAGTTTTGATTCAATTGATGTAAATACAATAGCAATGCATGTAGATTGGGATACACCAAATCCAAGGCTTTATTGTGCATCTCTTGTGCAAAACCATTGAAAACTAAGCAGACACAACCCAAATGTAAGGCAAAACATACTACTTTCTTGAGCAGACTTCCTCCTCACCTCTCACAATGGCTTGTTACCTTGACTTGACAAGATTTTTTTCCCACAGTTATGATAAAACTGTTTTTTATTTAGCTTCTGTCCATTTATAGTGACAAAAATAAAAATTTACTCAAATCTAATGGCAGTACTCAACTGCAAGATACTGTAATGTTAAAATAATAGGTAGTGCATCCTGTCATACCATTAAATCGTTACAAAGAAGTAATTACAAATTAATCTGCAACAAAGTTCTTTATAATTATTGTAAAGTCAAACATGCAATATGAACTTTGATTCTCCAGATACTCCTCCTTTACTCCCCAATGTTCAATTAATAGATACCTTTCTCATAAATCACCTTACATTCTTATAGGCTAAAAGCAAAATGCAGCTGATTTTTAGCCAAAAGTAAAACTTCTTATCAATTTGGTACTGAACTGAATTGACAAAAAAAACCAAAGGTTTCTTTGCTTTCTTTCCAGACAAATCAGCATTTCCCAAGCTGTGTTGTGATGCTTAAAATAGATTTGTTAATTTTTACAGATTCGAAATGTGGCAGCTAATCTCTGTATGGACAGTAAGCATGGTGGAACAGGCACTGAACTCAGACTAGATATATGTGTGAAGGATGGTTCTGAACGGACATGGTCACATGAGCAGGTATGTTAAGACAGCAAGTATATTTTAGGGCTGTTTTATTTTTTCAATGCGTTGATCACACTAGCAGCTCTTAGAATTATAGGACTTGGGCAGAACTTTGGAGGTATTCTAGTTTAAGCCTCTGCCCAAAAAAGGAGACCTTATACATCCTTGACAAATGGCTGTCCAATATTTTCTTGAAAAACTCTCACAATGAAACACCCACAATTCTGGAAGGCAAGCTGTTCCATTGCTTAATCATTCCCACTGTCAGGAAATTTCTCCTTAGTTCTAGGCTGGATCGCTCTTTAATGAGCTTGCCCTGCCCTTAGGTGCTTTGGAGAAGAAGATAAGCCTCTCTTCTGTAAGCCAAAGCAGTCCTATGCTGCTTTAACAAAGGGATAGAATCAAGATCATGTGAATTGTTAATATCACTTTATAATGCCTTGGTAAGTCCTCACTTGGAATACTGCATTCAGTTTTGGTCACCACAGTGTAAAAAAAAGATGTTGAGACTCTAGAAAAAGTACAGGAAGTGCAACAAAAATTATTAGGTGATTGGATGCTAAAACATAAAGAACAGTTGCTGAAATTGAGTATGTCTAGTACAATGAAAAAAAGAACTAAGAGTGACATGATACCAGTGTTCCAATATCTAAGGGCTGCCACAAAGAAGGGGGAATCAACCTATTCTCCAAAGCACCTGAAAGCAGGACAAGAAGCAATGAATAGAAACTAATCAAGGTGAAAAGCCACCTGGAACTAAATGAGAACAATTAACCAGTGGAACAACTTGCCTCCAGAAGTTGTGGGTTCTCCAACACTGGAAGTTTTTAAGAAGAGACTGGACAGCCATTTGTATGAAATCTTATAGGGTCTCCTGCCTGAGCAGGGTGCTGGACTAGAGGACCTCCATGGTTCCTTCCACTTCTGTTATTCTGTATGACAACCCTTCAAATACTGGAAGACAACTATAATGTCACTCCTAATCCTTCTCTTTCTTAGGCAAGGAAAACCTAGTTTCCTTTACATTCATCATAGGTTTTAGCCTCCAGATCTCTTATCATCTTTGATGCTCTTCTCTGGACTTTTTCTGGGGCCTCCGCATCTTTTTTCTATTGTGGTGACCAGAACTGAATGCCATATATGGTCTCACTAGCACGGTATAAAGTGGTACTATCACTTCTCATGATCTTGATGCTCTCCCTCTGTTGATGCAGCCTAGGAGCTGCAGCACACTGCTGGCTCATACTTAAGTGGTGGTCCACTCAGACATCTAGAACCTTTTCATAGTTACTATTACTGAGCCAGGTATTGCCTCTTCTAAATCTGTGCATTTGATTTCTCCTGCCTAAGTACAGAACCTTACTTTTCTCACCATTGAACTGCATCTTGTTGGATAGGGTCCAATACTCAAGTCCATCAAGGCCTTTCTAATTCTTGAGTCTGTATTCTAAAGTGTTGACAATTCTTCCCAGTGTCATCTGCAAATTCCCTTTATATTTCCTGATCTAGATCATTTATGAAGTTGTTGAAGAGTATTGAGCCTAAGACAAAACATTGAGGTACCCCAATGTATGCTTCCTTTCCTATAGATGTAGTTCCATTAAGGACTACATGCTGAATGCAGTTGGTCAGCTAACTATGAATCTATCTGATGGTGACACTGCCTATCCCACATTGTTCTGTCTTACCAAGAAATAGGCTGTGGTCTACTTTGTCAAAAGCCATACTGAAGTCCAAGCATTTCCCTGATCCACTAATTTAGTCACTTTATCAAAGAAGGCATCTTTGCTAAATCACAACACATTATCTCAGGCCTTGAGCTGATATAAAACTAAGTTATAATTTGCACTTTTCCAGTAGCCTCAGTGACAAGGCTGATAATTTAGTGATGTTATTGCAATTTTAATGTGGGACAACTTAAGGCCAGTAATTAGTGGACTTCCCTGGATGTATTTCCCATTTCATCCAGAATCACATGCCAAAAAGGAAAACAATTATTAATTGCTGCCCTTAATGTACCTACTGAGGCAGACTTAGATGAGTGAGAGTGGTTGCTTGAGATGGAGATTTTAACTATCTTTCAAATTGCCTAAGGGACAGATTACCAATGTGGATTTATTCTGCCTTGCTAAATTGCCAATCAGACTATTTCTGAGCATTGATTTAACATTCTTCAGAAATAGTACTGGGCCTCTTTGTTTAACTGCATACCTAGTGCTTTTTGGAAGAGAGCCCATATCTAGAAAGTAGCCCAATGTTGACCCATCAGTCAAGCATACAGTGAAGTTGAAGGGAACTGTCAGTAAGTGCTGTAAGGGATTAACAGTGAATGAATATAGCCAGAATCACCCAATATATTCCACATCCCTATGATACTTTCTGACCTCTTATTTAGGCTTACAAGATAAATAAGCAAAACTCCTATCAGTTTCAACCCAATTTCCATATCAATGATGTGGAAGAATGGCAGTGCTGGGCAGTTGATTGCCACAGCCGGCAATACCCATAAACAGATATTGGCCTTGTAAAACAATGTTAGAATAAATAAATGAAATAAGTAATAAAATCAATAAAAATATACCCGCATAAAAACTTTGTGGGAGTTTTGCAGGTGTAGCAAAAAAAAAAGGCAAAGCTTGTAATGCCCTAATTTGGGATGGAATCACCAATAAACAGCAAACAGAATCTGATTCTCTTTCCCAGTTTAAATCTGCTGAAATACCAGTCCTTTCTAAATTCATTGTATACCTCATTTAAAAGCCCATTAACCATATGTTTAAAAATAGTGGTAACTCTCTTCCAAAAGAGTTAAAATCTGTGTTCATAGGATGTCTGGCATTCTGTAGGTAGATTCAACTGTGGAAGTTGTGTATTTGAACTTGTTGGAAACTCAAGCCAAAATGGTAACAGAGGGCAGTGTTCAATGACCAGCAGGGTTGAGGAATGTCTGCAATAGCCTCAAGAGGCCAAGGCAGACTGAACGGCTCCCTGGCCTTGATTAGGTCGTTGCTGTCACTGATGTACTTATACCAAGTCTTCTGTCAAAAGGAGGAGGAAAATACTACTTTAAAATTAGAGCAGCTAAAGACAGATTTAAACTGCCTCTGTAGTGAGCTTGAGAAGAAACAAAGGCAGCATCATGAGATCTTCAGAAAGTGTTAATGAGACTTCTTTGTGAAGGGATGTAAAGATTAGCCCTAGCTAAACATGTACATCCTATCCATAAATTATATATTGAAGTGCTGTGCTTTGTTATGAAAATGGTCTAGAGGAAAGAAATGCATCAAGTTATTGAATAGCTAAAGTACCATTTGTGAATTAATATCATAAAATGTATGTAGCATATTAAGTTATCTGGAGGAGACCTTAATAAAAGAGACAAAAATAAAACTGAAAGAAAAGGTTCGTGTCTTTTTAATTATAGACAAACATTTAGTAAACATTAGACAAACTCTTCCCTTTTTGTTTCATGAACATGAAATATTAAATCCTGAAAATTACAGGCATTTTTTCTTTTTATCACATTTGGAAACCATCTCCATCACAGAAATATTTTATATTACTATAATTTTTCTATTGTATTGCATTATTGCAACACTAATGCAGCTTGCATTTGATAACTGTTTACAAGACTGTATCTCCACTAGTGATTTATACCATTTTATACCATTCTGTTTGCTAGTGTAATGACAACCCAATTTAATATTACCACAAAAATTACTGGGTGATTATGTAAAACACTTTAAATTTCTTCTAAAAAAATGGTTTATAGCAACATTAGTGTAAAATGTTTTGGTTAACAAGGCCCATTAAAATATCAGAATTATGCGCATGTTTTTAATTCTGCAAGGAACATATTCATGCTATTTAAGCTACTCCAGTATGCTGTAATTAGGATGTTGAATAGAACTGGGAAGATCCAGTTGATGTTGAACCATGAAAGTTCATTTGATGATTTTCATTTTAAGAGTTTGGAAAAAGTTCAGAGAAGAGCAAGGTAATTAAGAGCCCAAAGATTAAAATGTACGAAGAATGGCTGCAGGAATTGGGTATGGCTAGTCTATAGAAAAGAAGGACTAGGAGTACCATGATAGTAGTATTCCAGTATTTACAGACTGACACAAAGAAGATGGGGCCAATCTATTATCCAAACCACCTGAAGGCAGGATCAGAAACAAAGGATGAAAACTAATCAAGGAGAGAAGCAACCTGGAATTAAGGAGAAACTTTCTAACAGGGAGAACAATTAACAATTAATATTGAACCTTGGGTGGCTCAGGCTGTTAATTGCCTGCACTTAAGTTCCAGCTGCCTACAACTGCTGTAGGCTCGAATCCCACCAGGCTCAAGGTTGACTCAGCCTTCCATCCTCTCGGGGTAGGTAAATTGAGGACCCAAGATTGTTGGGGGCAATTAGCTGACCTTGTAAAAATGCCGCTTAGTAATAAGCAGGCATATACAATGGAATGAAGGCTGTTGCTGAGCACACTGGGTTGCATCCCAAAAATTGTAAGCCGCCCTGAGTCTCCAGAGAAGGGCGGCATATAAATGTAATTAAAAAAAAAAACAGTGGAACAGCTTGTCTTCAGAGATTGTGGGTGCTTCATCCCTGGAGAACTTTAAGAAGAGACTGGACAGCCACTTGTTTAAAATGCAGGGGTGGGATTCTACCAGTTCGCACCTATTCGCTAAAACCGGTTGTTAACATTCTAAGCAGTTTGGGGAACCGGTTGTTAGAAGAAATTACTGGCCTAACCCTGTAAGGAAAGCAGGAAGGAAACATTCTGGTGCTGCTTACAGAAACTGCCTCTCCATTAACCCTTATTACATTCTTCATAATAATAATAATTATTATTATTATTATAATAATTATTATTATTATTATTTATTCGACTTGTATGCCACCCTTCTCCCTAAGGACTCAGGGTGGCTAACAATAAAACAACAGATATTTACATATAATTTACTTAAAAACAAATTAAACCTATAAGTCGAAATAAACACTTAAAACATTAAAACCTTAAAAACTAAAACAGTTAAAAAACCCCACCCGGGTCATTCCAGGCCAGCCTGTTGAAACAACCAGGTCTTCAGGTCCCAGCGGAAGGAGTGGAGATCAGGGGCCAAACAGAGATCCACAGGGAGCTGGTTCCAAAGGGTGGGCGCTCCCACGGAGAAGGCCCTAGCCCTGGGAACCGCCAGCCGACAATGCCTAACCGACTGTATCCCAAGGAGGCTCCTCCATGGGAGCGAACAGGGCGATCGGAATGTGATGCTGGCAAGAGGCGTTCCCGCAAGTAGGCGTTCCCGCGTTCCCGCAAGTACCCTGGACCCAAGCCATTTAGGGTCTTGGCAGGACTAGACTTCCTGTCTCAGGAACATCCTCTCTGGAGGTTTTTTTTCCTTCTTTGCTGGTACTTTGCTTGTGTGGAGTGACCAATCAAAGTTACAGTGGCACTGAAAAAAGTGACATGACATTTTTCACACTCACGAGTGTTGCAGCATCCCACAGTCATGAGAGGCCAGGCAAGGAGATGCATGCCTCGATGTGAGTGATATTGAGTTGGCCACACCCAGCCAATAACATGACCACCAAGCCACATCCACCAAGACACATGACCACCAAGACACACACACTACCTAAGCCACACCCACAGAACCGGTTGTTAAAAATTTGAATCCCACCCCTGTTAAAATGGTATAGGGTTTCTTGTTTGAGGGGTTGGATTAGAAAACCTCCAAAGTCCCTTCCAGCTCTATTCTAATTGATTGATTGAACCAGTCAATCAATCTTTCAGTCAACAGGTGTCATAGGCTGCTGATTGGCGGATAGATTAGCAATGTGGTATATATTAGCTCAATTTCTCACCTTTTTTTTCTTTACTTTTCCTGCACATTGATTTTGATTTATTCAATATATAGATTTAAGCTCAAGAAGTCATTGACTTAATGGGGATTCATCGGAAACACGTGTCTAATCCACCTTAGCTATTTTATACAGCAAATGTGGTAAACCCTTTGCATTGCTTGTTCTTTATTCCTTTTAGTATTAAACTGACTATGGGCCTCACAGGTTATGGATTGTAATTTTGGTATAGTAGATCAGGTGTAATTGACAGACTGGATTTTATCATAGATTTTCTGTTATTTATTTTATTCCAGAATGTTTAATTGTATATTTACTGAGTGTTTTTATTTGTCCTGGTCTCTGGTCTATGACTATAATAAAACTTTTTAAAAAATTGATCCTAAAAATAGATATCCCCATACCAGTAACTCTTTTTTTCTAACAGGCCTATAGTTTTAATTCAAAATCTGTAGTTCCCTAAAATATCAGCAGAGAGCAGTGCTAGACAAATAGAGTTCCAAGTTGAACCAAGTCAGGAAAGAAAAATAATAATCCTAATTTTTTTAGAGATTTTGAGAGTCCGAAAGCATTAAGATAGAGAGCTTATCAAAAGTTAAAGTAAATTGAGGTGAATAAAATCATTTGAAGAATAAATGATTATTCAAATGTATGGATTTTATTTTTCAGCAAAGCTATATGCAATATAATGTTGTTCCAAAGGCAGCGAAAAACAATGTTGGTTTATTATTCTTGATTTAAACTAATGCATAATAAATATAACAAGTTTGTCATGGTTCAAAAGGTCAGAGAGATCTAGATTAAAGACATAACTTTATTTATAAGGTGTATTGACTACCTGAATCCAAAGAGCTCTTGGCAGTATATAGAAATAAAGCAAAATAAATAGCTTAATTATATAATAATACCAACACAAAACAGTAAAATTATTCTGGTTTTAACAATGCTACACCATTTGTTTTGAAAGGTTTTCCAAAAGAGCCAATTTCTCATGATAAACCACAAGCAGAGCAACCACCTTGCCTCCTACTTGTTCCATAAGATTGGGGCCCACACAAATAATGGCCATTGTCAAACATCCTCTCATTATATCTCATCTGTGGGCTTTTGGCAGATGCCCTTTGTCTGAGCTGGGTGGGAAAAATCTTTACTGGGAAAGGCAGTCTCTTAAAGACAGGCAGCCAGGTCCTTAACTATGTAGAGCTTTATAGATATTTATTAACAACCTGAATTACAATGGAAGCACAATAGCAACCAGGCATGTGTATTACATGGCAGTACTAACTCTCCTTAGTATGTACATAGACCATTATATTTTTTAATCAACTGAATTTTCCAGATGACTTTCAAGGGAGCCTTATGTAGAGCTAATAGCAGTAATCCAGTTGTAAGATAATAAGGGCATAAGTGATTATCCTTAGTGCATCCAATTCCAGGCAGTGGTGCAATTGGTGTAACGAACTAAAACTAAACAGATGCACTCGACCTCCTATTCTTGCAGCAAGAACTGTGAGCCCAGAACTCAAGTTGCAGTCTATCTTCCCTTAAGGAAAACAGCACAATTGATCATCAAAGTGGCTTTATTCTGGAAGCAGTATGTTTCTGATTTAAATGCATTCCATCTTGTTTGAGTTAATTCTAGTCTGTTTTTCCATCCATGCATTGACAGCTTTCAAGCACTAAATCAGGACTTCTGAATCCACACTTGACCCAGGTAGATATTACAATCCAATATCAAGAGCTGTGGTGGTACATTGATTAGAATGCAGTATTGCAGACTAATTCTGCTGACTGCCAGCAGTTCAAGACTCACCAGCTCAAGGTTGACTCAGCTTTTCAGCCTTCCAAGGTCAGTAAAATGAGGACCCAGTTTGTTGGGGGCAATATGCTGACTTCATAAACCACTTAAAAAGGGCTATAAAGCACTATGAAATGATATATAAGTCTAAGTGTTATTGCTATCACCTGCATGTTGATACCTCACTCCAAACCAATGGATAATCTTTTCCAATGATAATGTAGCTGTTAAACAAGAGCAGAGGAATGATTGAACTCTATGGCACTCTTTAATGGTGACTCTTAGTTCTGACTTATCTCATCCTATTTCTACCAGCTGGATCTACCCATTCAGGAGCAAAACCACCATAAAACAGTATCTCCCATGCCCATGGTTGATAATATCAAAGACCATTGGATAAGAATGGTTATATTCCCTATCCAAATCCTATTACCAGCCACTCATTAGAGCAACCAATACAATTTCCATCCCATGGTCAGGTTTGAATCAGATTGCCATGAGTCCAGATTGTTCTTCAGAGTTCTTTGTAATTGCCATACCACCATTTTCTCAACAACCTTCTTCAAAACAAAGAGCTGATTTATGAAGATGAACTGGTATATGTCAATTAAAAGTGAGTCCAATACTGATTTCTTAAGCAGAATAAAGAACAGTGTTCCAAAGCAGCTGGAACCATCCCATCTTAAACTGGTGTTGAAAATCTCTTTAATCATCTTAGTCAGTTGAATGATAGACCAATCCATTCGTGCAGACCTGACCTCATTAAGAACTGTGCTGTTTGCTAAAATCTACAAAGTAAAAAAAAACACCTTTAACAATATTGGCAAGCCACTGTTCCTTCAATTTCCATCCACTCTAGCTTACAAGCCAATATTTATACAAGTGAAATACCCATGAACTTTCACCCAATATTGCACTAATGGAATCTTCCAGTCCATCCTTCCTTAAAAATACTTAGGATACTCAAAATGGTATCAATGTTTGAGTAAAAAGGTTGAAAAGTAATTCTCCTTTGTTGCCCTTATTGTCATAGAGTGGACACAACTTTGAACCAATTTGCACATGTGAATGTATTCACTTCTCATTTTCTGCTAGCATTGTTCCAGGTATGAGATTTAGTATGAGGATGGCCTTGGTCTCACTTGTTGCTGTCCTGTGATAGACCTGGATTAGGGGGGCCACATCAATCCTAGTGCTCTTTTACCTCTCAGCAGTTTCCAATACCCTTGACCACAGTATCCTTTGGATCAACTTTGGGGATTTGGGATAAAAGGCATGGTGGCTAGTTTCAATCCATGATGAAAAATGGGGGAGATTGGCCCATGGCCTTTCCCCTATGGGATACCACAATGCTCAAAGCTCTCTCCTCTTGTGTTTATCATCAAACAAAACCATTGGGTAAGATCATCTGCTCCTCTGACCTTCAATATACTGATTATACCCAGTTATATATCTATATCTATGATAGCCAAGTGCTGCAATCAAAGTCCTAATCCAATGCCTAGATACTATGTAGATTTGGGCAAAAGGGTCCCATCCTGATGGCTCAAGGGGCTGTGTTTATTTGGGTTCCCGGGTAATGGGGGTGACACTCTTGACTGTCAGTGAGTTGTTCTTGGATCCTCAGGTCCTGCTTCAAGTTCAGGTGAAAGTGGAGGCTGAGAAACCATTCAAAAGTACATCATGCACCAGTGCTATCCTTTCCTGGACAAGGAGTTTCTTTAAATAGTCATGCCATAATCATAACATGTTGTGATTACTATTGTATATGCACTGTACATAGAGTTGTCCTTGAAGCCATTTGGAAGTTGTGTCCAGTCCAGAATGCAGTTGTGATCATGATGGGGGTGCCATAACAAGTACATGTGAATTTACAACTTAATGAGCTCATCTAGCTACTAGTTGGCACAATTCAAGATCCTGGTTATGAATTTAAAATCCTTCATGGCATAGGGTTTGGCTGCCTGAAGGACTGTCTTAAACCATCTCTTCCCAACTGCTCCTACCCAGCACTTTGGATTTTCTTGATTAAAGTGCCTAAACTGTTATAGTCTTTGTCATCCACAATGCTTTCCCCCTAGAGATTTTAATGGTTCCCAACTTTACATTGCATAGGAAATAGTTAAATACTATATGTTGTTCCCCCAGTACTTAGGGGCACAGTGATTGTAGAGACTTCCCATTTAGTTTTAATAACTTTATGACTGATATTTTGTTTTCTGGTCTGTGTGTTCATTTATATGTTGGGTTTTTAATTTAAGCTACATAGAGTCATCTAAGATACAGGTGTCCTTGAAATTTAACAAAAAAATTTTGTATGCCATTTTCAATGACTTTATCTATTATTGATTGTGAATCTGATTTTTTAACATAAACAATAGGGCAATATCTTTCCAGTTCTGTCTGTGATTTTGCTGCATCTACGTATTGTCCGATTGAGTATTTCAGTTTCATTAACATTAATAGCCAAGCTGGTACTTTCTATTTTTGGCCTTCATGGCATTTGTAAATAATACTTGTTCTCAGACAGCAAAAAGCATTCCTGCTGGGTTTTTCTTAAGGGTACAATTCTTAAGCCCCCATCCTGTTTTGGTATTATGTGATTTTTCTTCAGTATCTTTTCCAGAAATGCTCATGGAATGTTTTGATTTTCCAAATTTCTAATCTCATTTTAAGCCATTGCCTTTTATAGTTATGTTTAGATTCCATTTATGCAAAGAACCCTTCTGAGTTTCTTTAATAAAGTTTTTTTATTGATCTTGATCATAAAGCCCTTTCTTTTTATCTAATTTTCCCCCCTGAAAAAGTCCTTAGAAGATGCAATCTATTGACATCATTACAAGGATACAGGAGATTATTTAACTATCACTAATTTCTGGTTTGCTAGTCAAGATTTTCAGTGTACACCTGAGTTCAGTTGACTATTGTTGTAGTGTATTAAATTATTAGGATGATCCATAAGTTGATGGTTGTGATTGTATTTTCACTGCGTCGCCTAGACTTTAGGGGCTTTTTTAATTGTTTGCAATATTCTGGGCTTTCTTTTCTCTTTTTTCTTTTTTGGTTGAGCAAAATATCTAAAGTTTCCAAGATTACCAAATTTTATGTTATACCTTTGATGGCTTTGTTTATTTATTGAATATCTTCTTGAGAGTTAGCAATTTCCTTTTGCATATTTGGCAAGTACCAATTACACAAAAAATGCTTGCCTTCTTTTCTTCCTCCTCATTCCAGTCCAAGCCAGATTTGAAGCCCACTTAAAGCACCTTCTCTTTTAAGTTAGAGATGACAGTATATGGTGACCAGGGATTGGATAACATTTTTTTCAAGACTGATAGCTACATCCATGCAGAATAATGATACTTATTGGAGTTGACAGTATTTCCTATGTCCATATTCAAGTGGGGCTTAGAAGTGTTTCTATTTTTAAAAAAACCAGTCTCAATATTGTGTTATAACACATGCTTCAGATTTGTGAATTATTTGTCTCTTCATAAAGGAAAACTGCTGTCAGTTTTTGATGATCATAAAAAAAGTTGTGGGTGGCTCTGGGTTAGATACATGTTGCATCCTGGCACATAAAGTCCCAGCCTGTTTTGAGGATTCATGCCATTCTTCAGCTCTGTGGCAGCACCAGAAATTTCTTTGATGGCAGTCATTATTGTTTCAGTCTTGCATTGTCAATGAAACCTGCTTTGGCTTTTGTTCTTCCCAGGAAAGCTGCCAGCTCATAGCAGCTTTATTTTATCTTTAGAGCTAAGTAAATCGTGCAACAACTGAACAGGAACTGAAAGAATCTGGTTGCTTTATACAGGATTATACGCTGTTGTTTTCCTTGCTATAGACATGATGACAAACTTATTTTTGCTTTTACAATAGAGCAATACTTCACCAGAATGAAAAATACTCACCTTTTTAATGTAACTATTTTAGTGACATAATGAAGATGGAATTAAAATATATTACCAAACTGCAAACATTGCTTGTGTTAATAGCTGTACTACATATCAGCTAAGAATTGCATTTTGTAATTCTAGAATTGCAACAATGTGATAACCCATCAACAGACACACTATTCAAAATAGTGCAGTGGCCAAGTACTACCTGTGAATTATAAATGATAACCTGAAAAACTCCATAATGATGTACTGAAAGTTGACTACCATAATGAGTATTAGTCTAAAATTAGTCTGAAAAGAAGTGGGTCTAGTTTGGTGAGGATTTTTTAAGCATCTAGGCTTTTGTTTTTATTTAATCCTGTGAGGTCTGTGAAACATCTGATCAAACTGTCTGACTCAATAGTTTACACTTTCCCCAATAAAAATCTGTGGATCACTCAGACGATCATATGAAAAATTCTAATCAGCTGTAATGGACCCAATAGCTTTGAAAGAGAGTATATCGTGAGTTTTATAGCCATGGTTTGGCAAAAGAAATGACAAAAGAGAAAATTAAACTGACAATTCATAGCTTTGTTTAATTGAAAGGAAAAGGTTAAGTGCAGCACCTTCTGAATCAAGATAATTGTAAGTTACATAGTGAAACTTATATCTTTAATGGGAACGGAAGACAGTGGAGAAAGGGGAAGAAATACGCATATTACTTGAAAGGACTAATTAGTTTATAAAGCACATTCTTTTTCAGGCACATATTCCATGCACCATCAAAGGCAGTTGAATCCAAAGAGAGTTTAAATGGCTTTTGAAAAAAACATATTTTTAAACAATATTTTTAAAAAATTTCCCTATAGTCCTTCAGATGTGTTTGAAACTCTCATAGTCCTGTTCTGAAGATTATGAAACCAAAATCCTACCTAATTATAGGATACAAAGTTGTAGAAGACCGGAGATCAAAAATACACTACTTGGGACATTTACTAATTTTCCTCATTGTCACTCATGCCTTGGTCATGTCTTGAATGGACTAGTGCAAAGCACTGCATGTGAAGCTGCATTTGAAGTATGTTTAATAATTAGTGTTGTTTCCTTTAGAGTTCTTCAATTTCAGCCAGAAGAGAAAGAGACGGAGACAGAGAAAAAAAATATCTGCAGCCTTTTTAATAAATGATGTGAAATGTTACCATTATTTTATGGACATAAGTCTTAATATAATATCTAGATTATAGGTATCAACTGGGGTAACCAATGCCCAGCATAGGATAAGGCAAAGATAAAACATGCAGGTCCATAGTTTGCCTGAAACAATTAAATAATGCTTTTTAAGGCTGTATTCAAGAAGTGTTTTCAGGAAAAGTCAAACGAATTAAACAAACAAACTAATTAACATGGCAGCCAGTCAATGCAATCTAAACCCCATTCCATCTGAACATATATTGATGTCACAGAAAGGCTAGGCTATCTGGAATCAAACTTTGCGTCCAATCCTTCTAAGTGAGAACTAATCAGCAACATATCTAACGAAGATGAAAAGTAGACCTGGGCATCATTTAATTAAAAGATAGTATCCAGCCTCATCACCTTTGTTGATCATTCCAATAAAATCATGTGATGGTGGGGTACAAAATGGCACTGCATGCAGTATAAAAACCAAAGTGGAACAGAAATTTTCCAATACAACCCTTCATCTACTCTCAAAGTATTGTCAAAGCTTTGCCTCCAATTGCAATTTACTGTTGTGGTTAGCCAGCAGCAGGTGCAGATGGCTGAGGAGAGCGAGGACTCAGAGGAAGGGCCAGGACCATTAGGGAGTGGACTGCTGCCTTCAGAGATTATGGGGGCTGGCAGCAGTGATGAGGAGGTTCCTGAGGAGCCTGTGCCAAGTGTGCGTGCATGAAGGATTGCTCGGAGGAAAGAACAGTTACAGCAGCACAGGCGACTCGGGAGTAAGGCTGCAAGGTAATGGCCCCTCCTTCAAGAAGATAAAAGCAAGCTGTGAAATTAACCTTCTTTGCAGAAGGCAAAGAAGTTTTGAACTCAGCCTCGTGGACATTACAATTGGTATTTGAAGACTCTTGTAAACTATTTCTTATCTGTTGTTTTTTGTCAGACTTGAAAAAACTTGGCAAGGCTCTTTCTTGTCAGAGCTAATTAGTTGGAAGCAGCCTTTTACCTGTGAAGAAACAGGATTCTTAGCTGAAACTTAAACAGATTATACCTTTGTCTTGTGTTTGCTTTCTTGGAACCATGTTTGGGTCAGAACATTTACCCAGCTAGTGCAAGAATATGATGATCAATGTGAATACAATGATATACAGGAAGACTGATAAATCATCATAATTGGGGTTTTTTAATCTTTTTCTGAATCTAATATTTATCTGAATTTCTCCATTATCCATTTGATATTACCCATTACCTTATACATGTCTGTCTTTTCTGAAACATGCCTATTTATTTAACATTTCTTTTTTCTTCTCTGCTGTTTTTTCTTACCAAGATCTGAAACAAAAACTTGCTTGGGTATAAGAAATTACTGCAGTGGTTTGCATATTTTCTTGAATCTTCATTATGGCTGTATCCCATAACTAAATTGTTACACTTTCTAGCCCACGCAGTTTTGTTCCATATTTGCTGCTGTACAGCTAATAGCATTTTAACAACCATTTCTTCTGTACTTTAAAGAAGTCTAATGGGTAGTCTAATGGGTATTTCATCTGCATATATTACTTTCCTGTCTGTCCATTTATTACCTGTTATAGCACCCTTTTTTAGTGGTGGTTCCAAATAGATGTTGGATATAAAACTCAAATAGGAACATACTTTGCCAAAGAGCTAAACAAAAGAGCTGGGTAATATTGGATTGAAATTAGTAATGTAATTCCCAAAAAATCTTGAAAATTAATCTAGAATTTAAACCAGAGACTTTTTGTTAGTATTTATGAATAAAACATTGGGGGAAGAGAATCACGTCTTTTTTTAATGTTCACCTTTCTTTTGTGGGAGAAAGGGAATGGATATTATAGTTGTAAACTATGAGTTGAATAGAAGTATTTTTATGTCCTTGAAAGAAGAAGTTGGAAGTTATTCTTTAAATATATTTTGTTTTCCTTTCTTTCTTTATGTCTCATTGCACCTCTATTCCTAATTTCTTTTTAATTTTTATCTTTTTTTATTGATTGTTAGCTTATGTAATTTTTATGGGTACATTTTGTAAAATTTAATGCAACTGTGACTCAGATAAAAGCACAGTATAAAACAATTTAGAATATTAGAAACAATGAAAATGTTAACCATTAAAATTAAAAACCTTAAAAGTTAAGTTTTTTAAAAAGTGACCAATATGTAAATGGGATGAAGATGGAATCTTATCCTAATGTACTTTTCACCTGCAGTGTGGGATGCCCCCGTCGGAGACTCTAGCCAGTTGGCAGAAATAGGTTTTCAGGCCTTTCAGAAGGCCAAGGGGGTGGAGACAGATCTCACCTCAAGGGTCATCATATTCCAAAAAGTGGGAGACATGGCAGAAAAGTTTTTTCTCCTGAACCTACCAGCCAAATTTCCTTGGATTCCAATAGTATCCATAGCATGACCGTTCTGCCAGAGCAAGTGGGACAAACCAATCCTATTGGTGCAAGATAGTTCCTCAGGTAGCCTGGACCATGCCATAAAGGTCTTTAAAAGTGATAACCAATACAATGAATTAAACCCAGAAGCAAATGGACAATGAGTACAGTTTGTACAACTATGCTGTTACATGGCCACCTGAAAGGGTTCTAGAATTGTCCACAGTTACATTCTGTGCCAGTTCTAGCTTTTGAATACTTTTCAAGTGTAGACTCCAAATGTGAGATAACCAGGTTATGAATGACTGAGTGCAGGGCTTCACGATCCAGGAAACAATGCAGTTGGCTCACAATACAAAGTTGTACAAAGTCTCTCCTAACCATTACTGCCACCTGTTTTTCAAGCAGGGGTTGTGGGTCTAGGAAACCCCACCGCCACCCCAGGTTGCATATGGGGTCTCTCTGGGTAGTGGAGTTAATTAATTGGCAGTCCTTCCTCCTTTATTTATGAAAAGAAAAGCAAGAACATTTACATTCTGAATGTAAAGTAAATCTTGTCAGTGGTACCCCAATAGAATTGTATTCAAGGACTTTTCCTTTACGTTGATTGAATTAACCAGTAAGAATTGGAAAGGTGTAGACAAACTAAGCTGATTTTCCAATGGGAAAAATTATACCCACAAGCAAAAGATTTTTTTTTTGGAATGTAAACTCCATATCTATTTTAAGAATATGTACATTTCCTAACAGTGATAACATGTTCAAGGTTTTGGAAATTTGTATTGCATTTGAACTATTTTGCAAAGTGGCATCAAGTGTTACTTGCAACTCAAAAATTAGAGAAAATTAATGTTTGAAAGTGCTTATTTGTGAATTTTTAAAAATATTACCTTGTTCAGATTCTTAAACTGTTTCCTAATGTTTGCAAAATTTTGCATAAGTCTTAATTTCAAATAGTAATCTAATGTGAGGCTTCAGTGTAACACTTCAAGTGGAAATACTGGAAGACAATTTAAACCAAAATCTGCCTCCTTGGCTGCTAATTTTTTTTCATAGAAAACTACTCAGTGATGTGAACATTAATGTACTGATAGCCTAGACATACATTTTCTACCTTATTCTTAATGAACTTACCATTATTCTTGTCAATGATTGTCTTCTCATAGCTTCACTATTCTCTGGCTCTTATCCTACCATCCATTTTCCTGTAAATATTTGTATTTAGTTCCATAGAAATGTGGTCACGTTTTAATTTCTTAGCTCATGGAATATGTATTTCCTTTGGGTGCATTGTGAAATTTTTTATATTTAAAATATATTTTCCTTTAAACTAATTTGATCCTTTAATTAAATCTAACCTTTATTTTTAGCAGCTTATCGACATGTTATTAATGCTAAACTACTTCAACTTAATGATTAGTTCAGGTGCACCAAAATAGATTCAAATCTGACTGATTCAAATCCTTCTGCCACGTGTTTCTTTCAAAAGCCACATTCTATCACTGTTTTCCTTCACTGTTTTTCTTAGCTGTTCACCTTTGGTTGGAGAGAAGACATCCGTCCAGGAGAACCTCTTCACACTAGAAAATTCTGCTTCGATGCAATTTCACACAGTAGTCCTGTCACACTTTATGACTGTCATGGTATGAAAGGCAACCAGCAATGGAGCTATAGGAAGGTTGGTCTTGCTTTGTGATACTTTAAAGGCATGCAGTGATCCAGATAATTATGTAGAAGTTCGAAAGTTCATGCTAGCAGAATTAATACTGAAATTTCTAACAGTTTATTTTAAAAATGCAACTTGGTGTACAAAGAGCAATAGTGACAAGCCAGTGTGGACAAGAAGAGGACAAAATACATTAGATCCAACTATGTGAAATCAAAACCCAATTACACACACAATTTACCCAAATATATGAATAAATTTACCTTGTGGGATGCATACTCTATAACACTTCCACTAATAGCAATAACACTTAGACTTACATACAGCTTCATAGTGCTTTACAGCTCTCTCTAAGTGGTTTATAGAGTCAGCATCAGAGGTGGTATTCAGCAGGTTCTGACCCATTCTGGAGAACTGGTAGTGGAAATTTTGAGTAGTTTGGAGAACCTTCAAATACCACCGTCTGACTGGACATTTTACAGTATCCTTCCCCTGCCACGCCCACCAAGCCACGCCCACAGAACCGGTAGTAAAAACATTTGAATCCTACCACTGGTCAGCATATTGCCCCCAACAATCTGGGTCCTCATTTTATCAACCTCAGAATGATAGAAGGCTGAGTCAACCTTGAGCTGGTTAGGATTGAACTTGAAGTAGGCAGAGTTAGTCTGCAATACTTCATTCTAACCACTTAGAATGATTATCTTTACGGTGAACTTTCATGTTTAATGGTAATCTTACACCTCTGCTTAGGTGGGGATGGTTTTGGCAATAACATTTAGGATTTAAAAAATCCCTTTTGGCAATGGGATGAAGATGGGGTTAAGGTTAGATTTCCCTGGGGTTTATAGAAAATGATTTTATATCTTTAGTAAAAGTCTTAGGTTTATATTATGGTGGCAACAGTCTTTTCTTGTAACATTTCATCCTCACTGCCACTGAAAATTCTGTGGCAGTGAGGATGAAGTGATGCATAACTTTAGGTTTTTTTCAAATCTGTTGTTCAATTGAGTTTAGCAGTAGCTTTACTATGAATGTTTATGGCCAGTGGCAGGTTAACAATTTTACTAAAGTGTGGACTATTTCAAGTAAAAACTTACATTAGCTAGAGGATGAACTTGGGCTTAGGCTTCTTTGAATTGTATTGTTAATTTAGGGTGGGTTTTACAGTAGATGCTTGCTTGTTTGCTTGCTTGCTTATTTATTTATTTAATTATTTATATCCCGCCTTTATTATGTTTACAAATAACTGAAGGTGATGAACATATTCAACACACCCTCCTCCAACTTGTGAGAGTGGCCGCCCAAAGGCATTCAACTGGCTTTCATGGCTGAGGCAGGTCTAGAAATTATGGTCTCTTGCTTTCTAAACTGGTGCCTTAACCACTGGACCAAACTGGCTTGAATGTTTCGGAAAATTCTTTTTTTATATATAAATTTTTATTAAACAAAAAAAACCATTTAAAAACAGTGGACGTGGTGTAATCATCCTGGCACACCTATTTGTCATACATGACTATTTTGGATGGCAAATAATACATATTTACATAGTATATATATTTATATATTCCAACAATTCTCTATATTCCTAGTTCGTTTGTTTTTTTAATAAAAATTTTATTATTTTCCAAAGACAAACAAAACAAACAAACATAAAAACATAAACCAATAACAATTTCAAGTGTGTTGGTCGGTCACAAATCTCAGTGCCATCTCCTCACCATCAATACTCTCTATTACAGAAAAAAAAGCTATACAATGCAAACAAGAAGTAATAGAAAAAAAAAGAAGGATACAACCACCTATTTTCTATTTGGAGAGATCTCAAAAAACTTATGCATTTTAATTCATACATTACCTAAATTATCTCCTCTATTAACCAATATCATTATTATTAACTCTCTACAGTATTATAATCTCTATATTATATTTTCATTCAACAATATTATTTATCTCCATTATATCCATATATTACCAAGCTTTTTTATCTAACCATTGATAAAACATACTCCATATCTTGTAAAACTGTTTTTCTTCTTGATCTCTAATTTCAAATGTTAATCTGCTCATGTCGGCACAGTTCAAAATTTTCTTAATCACTTCCTCCTGCGCAGGTATCTTGTCGTTTCTCCAATTTTAGCAAATACAATTCTAGCCGCTGTTAATACATTAACAATCAAATATTTCAATTCTTTGCTGAATGTCTCTGGTACAATTCCCAGTAAAAATATCTCAGGTTTCAAGTCTATATGTTGTTGTGTCATTTTTTCCAACCACGTGTGGATTTTAGTCCAATATCTTTTTGCATCAGCACAAGTCCACCACATATTCTTGCAATCCTTCTCAGGGATAAGTGCCACCTGTAAAACATCTTATACAAATTTTCTTTATATGCAGTTGACATTGTCATTTTATAGTTCTGATCCCATAATGTTTTCTATATTCCTAGTTTGTTATTTTAACATCCTTATCTTATTTTAGTTTTGATTTTAAGTCCTTCCTTTTTCCCAAGCAATGGTAAAATTTATCCCATACTTTATAATATTCAGTCTCGTCTTTACTTTTTAATTCCAATGTTAGTTTATCCATTTCTGCACATTCCATATCTTTTTAATTATCTCCGCTTCATCGGGAATTTCCTTGAGTTTCCAGTTTCGAGCATAGACTAATCTTGTAGCTGTAATCACGTTTATTATTAGATACGTCATTTCTTTATTGTATCTCTCTATGTTAATTCACAATAGAAAGAGTTCCAGTTTATATTCAAGTTTGATTTCACCCATTTCCTCTAACTAACTCAATTTTATGCCAAAAATCCTGGGCTTTTGGCATATGGTCCACCATATATGATAATATAATCCATTTTTCTGTGAGCATTTCCAAGAAATAGGAGATAAGCTTGGATACATTTTAGCTAATTTTGTTGGAGGGTTGTGCCACAATGCTTAGGAAAATTCTTGATAAAATTATTTGTAATTACAGTAAAGTTAAGGTTACGTTTCATTAGTTCTATGGTTAATTTTATCATAATGGTTAAAAGAAATTTCATATTTTGCAGTAGCATTAGAGTTTCTTTATATATGAATTGCTTGCTCTATTGCATAACAAAATATAGGTAAGATTACACTTATTGAGCTGAATGGTATCCGGATTAGCTTTAAGGGGAGGCTTTGGAGTAAGGATTATTAGCTTTTAGGTTTGTCGTATAATAACCATTCTATCCTTTGCATTAAAATCCTATTGGCATTTAGTTATGAACAGGCATATTCTTCCTCCAGATATTCAATGTAATAATTTTAAATTTATTTATAGTCTTATAGTTTTGCTATATGAAGGTTGCATGCTTCAATAAAAGTAAGTAATTTTAGAGTTCTGGACTGCTTCATTGAAATCTAATGTTACATTTAGTTTGAAGTTAACTTTAGCAGAGACTTGTGTTTGAATAAGTTTTGAATAAAATATTTCTATGGCCATAGGATGAAGCCTGGATTAGCATTTGACTTCCTTCAGGTCTATCAATAATTTGCTCTTAAGAATTACTGTTAAGGTGGCTTTATTTGTTTAGTGGTAGATTGTGATTCCTTTGAATTGGGATTACCTATGTTGGTGATAAAGTAACTTTACTAATGAAGGCAAATTTTTTCTCACAGAATAAGCCATAAGTACTTTTTATCTTCCTTGAGATCTGACATAAATTCATTTGTCAGATTCCATATTTCCATAATTAGCAGTTGATTATGATTTTAATTCATCTTGCATGACGAATGCATTTGTTTGTATGTTTATTTGATTTTTATCCCACCTTTATTTCTTTATTTCAGTTTCAATTTCAATTCCATGTTTCAGTAACACATAAGATGAAAAATTACAATTCTCTTCAAGTTGAAGCTAGGCAGCTCTGAAAATATTCTTATTCTATGTTACAGACATGAGTTGTATCTATGAATTTAGTTCATCCTTTCATGTCTTAGGATTATAATTACCATATATCTAAATTGCTGCAAAAGTCTAATAAACCTTGTATCTAATAAAACAACACGCTTTACAGTTAAGAAGTCAAAGATGCCATCTACATTTAAATATTTTAAAAAATAAATAGCCCAACCTACCAAAAACAGAATAGACCAGGAATTCAAATTAAAATAGGCAAGAAAACAGTAGGAGAACACCTGTCCACTCAAGATGAGCTCAAATGACCAGGACTTGATGGGATTACCCACCAAGACAAGTTCAAGGTCCAAAATTATATTGAGAGACTTGAACACTGGGCCATATCTAAATTCAATGTAGAGAAAAGTAAGGTTTTTCACTTAGGCAAGGAAAACCAAATGAACAGGTACAGATTAGATGAAACTTGACTCTATAGCAGTAACTTCAAAAGGGATCTTGGTGTCCTAGTGGACTATCGCTTAGATATGAGCCAGCAGTGTGCTGCAGCCATCAAAAAGCCACTGTAATCCTAGGCTGCATTAACAGATGGATAGCATCAATATTATGTGAAATGTTAGTACTGTTTTAAAAAGACTTGGTAAAACCACACTTGGAATACTGCATCCAGTTTTGGTTATCACAATATTTAAAAAAAGATGCTTAGACTCTGTAAAGAGTGCAGAAAAGAGCAACAATTATGATTAAGGAGGTGGAGTCATATGAAGAATGGTTGTAGGAATTGGGTATGTCTAGTCTATTGAAAAGAAGGAATAGGGGCAACAGACAGCAATTTGATGGGTGGCCACAAAGAAGAGATGGTCACCTATTTTCCAAAGCACCAGAAGACAGGGCAGAAACAATGGTTGGAAACTAATCAAGGAGAAAAGCAACCTAGAACTAAGGAGAAAATTACTAAAGTTGAAACAATAATGGCTTGACTTCAGAAGTTGTGGATCTTCCATCACTGGAGGCTTTTAAAAAGAAACCTGACAGCCATCTGTCTGAAATAGTATAAGGTCTTCTGCTTGAGCAGGAGGTTGGACTAGAAGACCCCCAACTCCCTTCAAACTCTGTTATTCTGTTAATGTATTGAATTTAGTGGACTTATACTTTTAAGTAATCACTCATGGGATTGCACAATGTAGGTGTGTTTTAGCCCTACTCTTAAATGTGAAGGATTGTCAAACTTAATAGATTCCTCAGCAGGCACCATATGATTTTAATTCTTCTCCATACTTCTTGTATGTGTTTGAGGCACAAATGCATCCATTCCTCTGGGTTGTTACACAGGACACTCTCTTCTTTTTTCTTATCACCCAGTAGAAGTTGGATAATGTTTAATTTTTTTGTTGTGGAAAAGGATTCTGTTGTACAAACCCATTATATGCATCAATATTCTAACTCTTAACAATAACCAATATGGAGCCGCCTAACAATTAAAATCTTATAATCATATCTTCAGTATCATTTATTACAATATTGTGATAGATTTTTGAATAGAATGGTCAACAATTCATGGTGTTAGAAATTACAATAATGAAGGACTATGTCTTAATATAAACATTAACACTAGGATTAATAATGGTGGCCTGACTAGAAGCTAGAATAGAGGTAAAAATAAGAAATAGGGGAATATTAACATATATAATTTTTATATAATAGAATATAAGCAATAACTAGATGGAAAGATTAGAGGCTGAAAGATGGGATTACTATGTATGCTTAAATAATATTACCATTGGCATTAAAATGGAATATTGAAATATTGAATAACTACTTTAAAACATATATTAATACTAGGATTACATGAGCTTGATTAATGTAACAAATATTATTAATATTATTATTGCTACTTGTATCAAAATGCATTATACCCAGAGGGCATACTATTCATGTATTGATATTGATGTATATTTGAAAATAAAAATCCAATAAACTTTTTTTAAAAAAGAAATTACAAGATTCTTCTAAGCCATGGCAATATGATTTTTAAAAATCTATTATTCTGTTGGATGGAGAAAGCCAAATAAGTAATTTGAGAATATGGATCAAGTCACTGGAGAAGAGGCATATGGAATTAATAATTAGTGAAGGGATGGGATATATTCCAGGAAGGAAAGAAACAGCAGATGGCAGATATTTCCAAGTTCATATTTTCTGAAATTTTGACTTGAGGTTTTTATCTGAGAATATAACCTTGTTAAAATTTTGTGATGGGAAGTCTATTGACATTCATGTATGCTCAGTTATGCAAACTGTTTATTGTTTATGCTGTAGTCAAATATCAGTTTGCATAGGTGAACCGAGTTCTCATCCAAGCTGAGATGCTATCTGTAAGGTAGCTAAAAGAAACATGCTGGATGCTCAAATTATGCAAGCTTGCCCTATTTCTTTGAAGTTGGGTGCAAAAGCTCCGTTTATGTCAGAGAATTGTAATTGAAGTTTCTTGTTCAGAATCACAGCCAATTTCTTCCTTGCTTTCTCAGGCTGGGGAGAAAGCTTGATGACATGGAAGTCTTCATTAGTATCTAATGCTCCAGGTGTGACTGTGAAAGAGAACACATATCAAAGTGTTTTCCTTTGATTTGAGCCCATTGTATTTTTAATTTGAAGCTCAGTGAAATGAGTACCTTGTAGTATATGCCAGCAAGCAATGGAAAAAAATTGTGATTTACTTTTATTATGTGGGGTTGTGACAAAGCACAAAGTTTCTTCTTTCAAGCCAAAAATCTGTTTCTGACTGAGGAATTCCTTAAACCTCATATAAATGAAGTGTTTGGAAATACATGGTGCTAATCCCATAGCAGTGCATCCTGTCAGCTCACACCAATAGACAAATACTTATAAATAGCTATAAATTGTCTTAGTAAGGAGCCACAACCATTGAAAACAATAATGCTGAATCAATGATAGTGTTTGAGCAATTGTTTCAGCACTTCTCATATTATTAAGACTTTTCCCTAGTTTTTCTTACTGCTGGTATTTCTTTATTTGTTTGTAGTAGGGATTATAATTTTCTGGAAATTAAACATATTATTTCTGGAAGGTAATCATTTCTTTTAGACAGAACCTTTTGAATATCTATAGAATTTTGGGTAATGCACACAGCATCCAGGTAAGCCATCATTATCCCATGTTACAAGCAGGATACTGAGGTTGGCTGGATAGTAAGTCTTTGATTGGGCTGAAATATGAGCTGGTGAAGTTTGAGCATAGATAGTTACAGATTACCTATACATGCCAAATCCAGCAGCATGGAGTTATGAGAAAGTGATATATTGATTCTATTCCATATATGCAGGTTCAAATATGCAGAAAACTGAAGATACTGTGACTCAAAAGTCAAATGTCATTAATTTGTGCATTATATACTTGTGTTTATGGATTTTCTTTATTCATCCATTCATTTATTTCATTTTTTGTCCTCCAAAGAGCAAATATGTCTGACAAAGAGAGCCTGCCATTTTCCAAGGCATTCTGTTCCAGCTTTGAACAAACCTTATTGTCACCAAATTTTTCCTGGTATTCAGTCAAATTTAAGCCCATTCCTTTTCGTCCTGTCTTTTAGAATGCCTCTGAACAATTCAGCTCCATTTCCACATGAGTTATCTAAAGACTATTATCACAATTCTGATCAGTGTTTTCTTCTCCAAGTTAAACATACCCAAAACATCTACAAATGTTCTTTCTAAGTTTTTCTTTCCAGATATTTTATTATCTTGATTTCTCAGAAGTGCATTATAGTTGCATTTTGATTCTCAGGAATAGAGATCATCCATGTAAATGTGCAAGATGCTTTCCTTATATCCAATACACTTTTTAAAAAATAGGAAATTAAAAAAAACTGATCACAACTGACTTTCTGCCTTCAAGAGAAAGAAGCCAATGCTGGTGGCTTCATTATGTGATGTAAAGCATTTTCTGGAATTGTTAAGGTATTGAGATTTAAGAGCTGACCAGCTGCAGTAAGGCTGATGCAATGTAAGGCTGATACAATGAGGATGAATCAGCAAAGGTATTGCCGTTTTAAGATTATATATGGGTCCACAGAAGTCTTTACCACTTTAAGAGGTGTTTATATCAGGCAGCCATTAGAAGGCGTATTCTCTCTTTTTGTGTCCTGTATCCATTGCAGAGTTCTCTGTGTAGAGTTAAAAAGATTGATTGCTTGTCAGGTATTTGCCTACCACATATATTTCTGTATATGTCTTGTATATAAACCACTGTTAAATGTCTAAGTCTCTGTGTGCTGTGTTTTGCTCCTGGATTGCTCATAATAGTAGTCATGCTGCAAATGCTCTGACAGGAATGTGCCAGCCTCCTATACTAAATGGTTATTTTTAAGTCTAAAGAGATCAATAGACTAGGGTGTGATTTTTTTTTTAATAAAGATGCTTGTTTGTTTTTCACAGACCTTATCTTACAATTTCTTTTTCTGGCAGCAACTTCACTGTCATTTTTCAAGTGACTTTATAGAACAAAAATATTATCAGAACTGAGTTGCCTTGAGGCATGTGATACCTTTGTTGAACCTAGACTGATAGTTTCTTTAGTCTGTCTATCTCATATATGATATAGTATGGTAATAAATAGGCAGTCTTTACACTACGCCTAGGAACATACTATAGAAAAATGGATTTATTAAATAATTGACAGATGTCTTACTTGACATTTTATGAAAAGTTAATCATACTTAAGTTCAATTGAAATTAATGCTCTATATTTAGGGGTTTCTTGAGATCTATCTACATTGGCATCTGCTATGTTTTTATGTAACAAATACTGTCTCTCCAGTAAAAAAACTATTACCGACTACATTTCTACTTGGGAGATATTCCCACAATATACATGTTTCATTGTGATCCTTGGATTCAAATTCAAATAACTTTATTGTAGCCACTAACCAGCAGAAACAAAATAATTTTCAAATATCTAGAATATCCAAAATAAATAAGGAGGGTGATACTTGGACTTGGCTATTGTAATACTCACTGTTTTGAATAGAAGAGTAATAATCTATGAGAGAGAAAGAGACTTGTAATCTTCAGTAGAATCTGGATGGCTCACAACAATAATACCACAATAAAATCTAAGAATAAAATCACTATAAAATATAGAGTTACATGACCATCCAATACAGTACCTGAAAACATACATAACGGATTAAAAAGAGCAGCTACCATTCCTTCACTTTATCCTTAAAAAGGACAACATTGGGCTTCAGGGTTTAGTGACTATGGTCTAGGCAATAATTTCATAAATATCTTGCCTCTGAAGATGCCAATCATAGTTGCTGGTGAAACATCAGGAAATCTGTTGTCTAGTTCATGGTCACCAAACCCTGAAGCCCAATGCTCTCTAATAGGTATAATCTGTAAAAGTCTGCACCACTATATTATCCTCAAAAGATCCTTAATTAGAAGGATTTTCAGCTACTTCTGGAATGTCATTAGAGAGAGATAGTTAACATCAGAGATAGCTAATTCCAGAGTATGCTAGAGAACACTAGAGAAAATATGCCTCTGAGTTGCCACCTTTCCCCATCCCCGTGTCCTACCCACAATCCATCTGGGGAGAGCAAATCATCAAAAATCCTTCCCATTAGTAGGCAGGGGATAGGAAGATTCTATCTGGAGAATAAGGATAAGGAAAATAACTGTGATGGCTCAGCAGTTAAAGATGCTTAGCTTGTCCAAGACTTTTGGTTTGAGGCCAGAGTGCTGCACAATAGGGTGAGCTCCCGCTATTTGCCCCAGCTCCTGCCTACCTAGCAGTTCAAAAGCATGAAGTAGATAAATAGATATCACTTCAGTGGCAAAGTAACAGCACTCTGTGCACCTCAGCCTATAGTCATCCCAGACACATGATCATAGAAATGCCTTTGGACAATGCTGGCTCCCTCAGCTAAGATACAGAGATGAGGACTGACCCCTAGAGTCAGACACAACTTGATAGGGAAACTCTGGAGAATAAATCTCATAAGAACTTCGGAGCTGAGCCATATTTAACTTTATAGGAAATAATCAGCTTTGACATGTACCAGAAATCTAGTGGTGACCATGTGGATGCTGTAATGGTGTGAGGACTGGTCCTAAGTTACTTTTTTCAATGCCAGTGTAACTTTCAATGATTGTTAAACAAATGGTTGTAAGTCAAAGACTACCTATACAATAAATTCTTTTATATTTATTTTTCTTCCTTTCAATTAACAAAAAAGAAAAAAAAATATACCAAATAATAGTGATATAATAGTTGTCAAAAAAAATAAAAAGTGCTATAACAAAAACACTGCTATACAGAAACAGTCAATTCAAAATTAGATTTGACTTTTCAAAATGAAGCTGCCTTATCATTTTGGCAATACATCAGCAGTTAGGACTAGCAAATGTTCAGTTGGCTTTGGAGAAATATGGGTGGGTAAGAATAGCTTAAAACAAGGAGACCGACTGACTGTGATTATATTTTGGAGGATATGAGTATCTATCTTCTGAGTGCTGCTCCATGTCACTACAATACGTATAACTTTTCCTTTATCAGTTACCAATTTGGTTCTGATTTTACAATTTAGCCCTTGAATCTCATGTAGAATTGAGGATGGCATTAACAAAAACCAAGCACAGTTTGTTTGTTCATTTACTTATTATGTATTTTCCACATTGATTGGTAGCCATTCTTCATTACATCAGTCAGATTATTAGGAAATGAACTGCAACAAAAGGAAAGTTAACTACAGTATTACTTTGCCAATCCCATTAGATTTCAGGATTATCACCTAAATACAGTCTGAGTTACCTAGTTTGATTTCACATTATAGTCAGGGTTCATAAGGATGGGATTCAAATTTTGTAACAACCGGTTCTGTGGGTGTGGCTAGGTGGGCATGGGCATGTGACTGGGTGAGCATGGCTTTTTTGGCAGCACCTCCACCCAGTTTTTTGGGCTTACTGGGCCTCAGGAAAGCCTCCTGGGGGACATTTTTGCTCCCAGAAGGCTTCCCTGGGGCTCAGGAAGGAAAAAATGGAGCATGGGGGGGCATGCAGCATCCTGTGTGCTCCATTTTGGGCTCCCTGTGCTTCTGGGCCTCAGGGAAGCCTCCTGGGGGGCATTTTTGCTCCCAGGAACTTCCCTGGGGCTCCCAGGAAGGCAAAAATTGGAGAGGAGCAGTGCTATGCCCCCCCCCATTTTTTGCCTTCCTGGGCCTCAGGGAAGCCTCCTGGGCGAAGCAGTCATTAAGTGAGGGGATTCCCAGCAAAACTGATCATAGGAACAGCTGATTGTTGGGAGGGGGGAAATACCTTAAGGAGTGACTGGGTGGGGAAGAATGCAGTCAGTGATGTTGGGCATGCACATGCGCAATAAGGATTGACTGGGCGGAGAGGGACAGGGCCAGCCAGGGGCACGATTTTCCAGTTCTCCAAACTGCGCAGAATCATAACAACGGTTCTGTAGAACCGGTCCAAACTGGTAGAATCCCACCCCTGGGGTTCATGCTATAGCAATTCCTGCAATGGATATTATAGTGAATGCACAATTTAATCACTATGCTCATCAGTATGGACATGAGGCTTTTATCATGTAAAGGCAGTGCTTTACTACTAAGCTCCACTACCATGGTAGTTTTGGCAAGCCATTTCCTACAAGGTAGGAGTAAAACAAAAACAGGGCAGAACATTTAAGTTTGTTGGCTTGATATTAAAATCCTTGAAAGCAGGGAAATTATCTCTATAAATACTGGACAGTCTTTCCTATTTCTCTCATTGCCTGTGTTTGGATCACTGCATGGAGAGAGGGGGGGAGAGAGAGAGAGAGATGATAGGTAGGCAGGCAGGCAGATAAGGGGTGGGCAGAAGCAATTATCTTAGCATAAAAGGAAAAGCAGCTTGTCACTTACTTTCTTTTGGGATGGGTTTCTTCCCAGTCCAGCATACAGCCCTAAATTTTCCCGACATTAACTAAGCTGGGTTCCTTTAATTTTCTGGATCTGCTAAAATCAGCTAAGGTCTGCCATCTGCTGAAAGTCATATGTAAAAACAAAATTGTTCTGTTCTGTTCTGTTATATTCTTTCCATTCCATTCTAAATCAATATTTCTTAAACTTGGCAACCTTTAAGACATGTGGACTTCATCTCTCAGAATACGCTGATGTTCATAAATCTTAAAGTTTGCAAAATTTGAGAAACTCTGCAGTAGATAACATATAATTCATTGAAAATGATTTGGGGAAATATTTTCCAGTATTAAATTACACTCTAGAATTGCTACATAAATCTCAAAGAAACCAGACTTAGATGTTTCAAAGTATGTTCTGGAAAATATGTCCATTTTTAATCATCTGGCACTTGGTTCTTCATTAATTGTTTTTATTTTTATCCCACAGGACAAAACTTTATTCCATACTGTGAGCAGCAGCTGCATTGATTGCAATCCAGCAGAAAAGAAGATTTTCATGAATAGATGTGATCCTTTATCTGAAACTCAACAGTGGATTTTTGAGCATATTAATATGACTGTTATAGAAAAAATTATCAGCAAAGAAACCAGCTCTTAACAAGAAAACAAACTGTTCTGTATAGATTGAAAACAGTATTTTGGCCAGCATCTGGATTAGAGGAATCAGAAATTAAGTTTTCCTAGAGCCAGGAAATCTGTTCTGAAGATTAAGCAAATGCCAGGGCAGAAGCCAGCCATATATCACTGCAGATGGACAATAACTGAAGAACTTGGCTAAGAACATTACCAGCTGCTGCTGAGGCTTAAACTCTGCTGACAATTCCCTTGCTGGTCAAGGGAGAACTTTATTTAAAATAATGAAATGATTCAAATGCTCAGTGTGAATAAAGTTAAACAAGAGTTTTAGAGTTTCTCAGGTCAAACCCTGCTAATAGTGAGTAGGTACAATTAGTTGTTGTCGTATATGGGTAACTAATGGAGTGCATGACTGCTATAGGGGAGGTTCGAATGGGCATTGAACTAGCAACAACATGTATGAAATGCTGCCAGAATTGTGAAGGAGATGTGTTCTAATGCTATTTCATTCCCTCAGCAAATGTCCTGAGTCAAGAGGTTATCTAAATAAAGGGTCACAGCAGAGAATATTGACAGCCTTCTTGTTATGTTTCTTTTCAGTGTTGAATAGGGAATGGATTTTTTTAAAAGTAATTTTAGGGTTTCATTTTTGAATGAAGCATGAAAATGATTGTTATAGTTTTGAGATCCCATTTTTTTTGCAGTTCAACCAATTTCCATCAAAGCAATTAAATAAAATTTTGATCATTTAAACCGTGTTACTGAACAATCACCTGAAGTCATTCATATCTAAGCCATCATTTATAAAATAAACCAAAAAGGATATAGAGAACTCATTTTTCATCATCAGCATGTTGAGCATGTTGCAAATTTTTCAGAAAGAATTTCTTTTTGAAAATCTTAATTCTGTGTCTGTCATCTGTTAAGGAAATTCTTATAACTATTTTTAAATTGATAGAAAATGCATCATGAGTCTGTCAAGAAAAGCTATATTGCTTAAAGCAAAGAGATACTGTTTCACCAATATTAAGCCAGTTTATAGAGTTGTAGAAATAACTATTATCCAAAATGATATATCCAGTCCTTTGTAAGAATTAGGATTCCTAGAGGCACATGTGTTAGATGAGTGGTTATATAAATTTGATAAATAAATAAAATAAGTCCATTGAAGTACACCATTACAGGAATCATATGGTGTACCTCTTGATGGATTGCACCACTGTAGAGTATGGAAATGAAAAGGCATAATCTTGAATGCTCCCCTTTAAGTTTTTGCTCAAATCCATGTTTTTTTTAAATTTATCAATCAATTGACCATATTAAAAATCAGCATCAGCCACAGTAAAATATGAGATAAAATACACTAAAGTGTGATAAAATGCAATAAAATGTGACAAGATACACTGAAGTGAGATAAAATAGCTATGGTGAAATAAAATAGAATAAAATATAGTAGATAAGATAAAGATAAAAAGTAAGATAAATGGTTTAAGGAAAAATAGAAGAAAATTGTATAAATTAAATTGATTAATTGTATCAACTATATAAAACTGATAAAAATGGAAATAGATATTCTATTCAATTCAGTTTATTACAGTCAGAGACCAGAACAAATAAAAATACTCAGTAAATATACAATTAAAAATTCTAGTATAAAATAATAAATAAGAACTAAAATCTATGATAAAATCCAGTCTGACAATTATACATGGTCTAAATCCATGTTGCCTGCAAGTGTGAGTGAGCATTGAAATCTGCCATCTGAAACATTAGTAAACGCTTATACTATGTAGCTTTATTCCTAAGCATGATTATAAAGGCATTCTCTTTGAATGTGTGCCTAGCTATGGGGACAAAACTATTAAGGCAGCACTGTGGTCATAGCAGAATAAAGATACTACTGAATCTGCCTCATAGTTCAAAGGAAATGAAAAGATAGAATTAAAAACAATACTGTATTGTAACATGTATTGTCGTATAGTGTTGTAAATATTGTAAAAACAATATCATAGCTTAACAATATTTTTAGCTTTTGCCACTTCAAAAATGAACATTATTATTTTAATAGCCCTTTGATTTGAAAGTTATTTTTTTGAAACCTCATATGGATCAAGTGAGAAAAATAATTTAAAAAGATTCTTCTTGGAAGAAGGATAGTAAAATGTACATTAATATTTTAAAGAGAATATAGATCTCATTAATATTCTAAAGAGAATATAGATATAAACTTAGGAATTTTCAAACTGAAGAGATTGATATATGTAAATTGTAAATTGATATTGTAAATAGTAGATCTGGATATCCTAAAAACTAGTTGTGGGCCTCTTCAACCCCACTTTATGGGATGCCCAACTTGATACTATATAAAAAAACAAGACATGCTGATATTTTTTGTGAGTATTATTTCACAAGGGGTGTTTAACTTAGGCAGCAAATTTTCTTCTAAGAAACTTCTTATTTCATGGAATTCAGTGAAATTAAGCACCTAACTGTCCACAGGACTAGTATGTGTTGTAATAAACCTTAGAAGATAGGTATGATATTGTGTTTTTGTATGGAGCCTTAAGAGGTGGCAGTTTTTAAAAGCAAGATAAATGATGTTAAGCTTTCCTGCAGTGGATTGAGGTGTATTTTAGAGAGATATTTAATCTCTTTTTTCAATAGCATTTATAATGGGAATTACATAGATAGAATCATTTGGTACCTGCCTCACAAAGGTGCTTTAGCAAAGCCCTTCTAATGCTTCACCTACCTACCTCAGATATGAAAGTAACATGAATAAGAAAACATGCTGACTTGGACGTTGCCTGGATTAACAAGGTGCGCCCTAGATATTTGGTAACCAGGCCAATCTGCTGATAATTGGCCTACTGGAATAAACCATACACAGATAAGACAAGAAATCATGGAATCAATGGAATACTAGTACAACAGTAAACTAATGAGAGAGGATATATGAAATGTAATAAGGAATTATGGGTGTACATAAGACCTATATCCACAGTAACTGAGCAACCGTCAAGCTATACCCAAGAATGAAGTTCAGTCCAGTTCTTTATTTGCTTATATGCAATAGACAGAGTTTTGCCAGGCTAAACCCTTACTGGTCTCACTGTAACAGATATAAACAGTGAGATTCTATGAAGCAGTTGTCCTTACTCTCTTCTTCTGTTTCCTATCTAGCTCAGGGTTCTTGTCCATTCCTTTTTCTGGGTTCTTTTTTTAAAATAAATTTTATTATTTTCCAAAAACATCCTGGGAAACTGCTGGTTCACTGAAGTCCATCGTATCAGCTCCCCATCTGTGGACACTAACTCTCTCTCACAAAAACAGCTAGTCACATAATATTTCAACTTAATGAAGAGGAAGCTGCTCTCACAATTTGAAATACACAAATTATACATTGCATTCCAGACTGAAGAATATGTGGAAAAACAAGTGGGTGTGCAGCAAACACCTGAAGCTGGAACATCATTGCCACTTTTTCCATTACAGAGCTCAGCAGCTGATTGAGAAATAAACCTAGCTACAGTCAACACTTGAAACTAGTTACCAAGGCTTGAGGGTGAAGTACCATCAGATAGTATGCTAGAAAACATTAGTAGAGTCCTCATGACAATCCCTACAACTAACATAACTCAAACGAATGGACTGATATACAGTATAACTTTGCTAATACTGGAAATGCTTGGCTACACATCAAGAAGAACAACAGTACATGCCACAAACACCAGACCTCAGAAAATGAGGTTGGAGGCTAAAATCAAGGCAACTGGGACAGAAGTTAGTCAGCAGGTAAAACGATAAAAGAGGGTGGGGATTAAGGATAAGATTGGCTTCTGAAAAAACACAGGAGTTTGACTCCATCTGAAGCTTGATAAACAGCTAACAAAGGCCCACAGCACTGGCTACCAGACAAAGGAAATACACTAGGGAAGCATGAGACCAAGAAAATAAATGCTCTGTTCTCCAAAGAATCATCCAAGGCAGGGGTGTCAAATTCACAATGTCATGGCGTCGTCACGTGACATATAGGGACTTTTTCCCCCTTTGTTAAACCAGGCATGGGCATGGCCAGTACGTGACGCATCCAGCCCACGGGCCGTGAGTTTGACAGTCCTGATCCAAGATGTAATCCCAATTGCAGTGCAATAACACAGTAACAGCAGAGCCACAAAAAGTAAAAACTGAACAGTAGTAGAAGAACATATGGGAGAAAGAGAAAACACCAGTGCAAAGAAGCTGCAGAACCTAAGACCAAATCACAGCTTCCTCCCAGAATAGGAACCAAGTAACAGTTATCCAACAGGGGGGTCAAAAACATGAAGAGCTAGACCATAATCTCATACAAAACTGGTTTCCTTAACGCTAAAAAGTTTAATTGTATTTTAAGACAATTTTTTCAAGCATCAGTGTGCGCATAAAATTATTTTAAAATCTGTACAGTACACTAATTGTTCTTAGTAGCAAAGTGAACCTCTCTTTAAAAAAAGATAAGCACAGATAAACGAGTAACTGATTCCTCTAACAAGCTAAGACTTAACAGTGTGTTCAGTCAGATGACAACAGTGTAATAGCTGTCTTATATGGTGAAACAGTATCTTCTTGTAATGAACACCAACTACAGTGAAGTGATATTTATTGGCAATTTTACACGCAACAAATGATTCCAGGTAAGAAGGACAAAGAATACATCTTTGTTTATTGCTAGTAGTCAATTTGGTGATGGGGAATACTAGAGAACCATTTGGGGTTCTTTATCTTGTATTCTTCTTGTTCCTGTCAATTTAAATCTGTTCATCTCAATATCTAGGTTAATCTTGTCCCAGTTTTAAAGATAAGTAACTTGTGTAATGACTACAGTAAAGGACATTTTAAGCAGCAAGGTAAGGACTGAGTAACACAAGTTGCTTGGCAGCAGTTCCTAGTAGTTTACTGTTTTGACTAGTTTTATCATATATGGGAGGATGAGGAAGAAGACAGAGATATTCTATAATTGTATAATCTTAATTTCATCTATGGAAAATAAATTGTTGGGCATTATAATTTCTTCCCAAAGACTTAGTTCAGAAGAACTTGTCCGGAGAAAGATTTCCTTACAGATGAGCAAGTACAATATATTCTACATTATTTTGTAGAAAGAATACATTTTTACAGAAAACTCAGTCTATTAGGAAAGAATGAGAGATGTTTTCAATTGATTTTTTAAATAGCAGTAAGGCTGAAATATCCCAACATAATATGTTACCTTATTCATTTTCTGGTGAGTAAAATAACCCACCAAAATTCAAATTCCTAAATTTAGCCAAGTGAGGAACTGGGCTACAGGAAAAAAAATGGTTATAATAGCAGATTTCAGTTATACAATTATTCTGTGTTGCAATGCTGTGAATGAAAATTTAGCAAAAATGTCAAACAAACCAAAACTTATTCCAATTTTCCCAAGTGTCCATGTTACTGACAGGACAATTTTGAAGCTGCTTTTAATTTTTTTGTATCAACAGAAATAGCAATATCATTTAGGCTTATATATTGCCCCAAAGCCCTTTACAGTACTCTCTAGATCAGTGGTGGCTAATCTTTTTGGGCTCCTGTGCCAAAAATTGAGCGCGCATTAGCGCACGTGCACTCGCATGCCAGCACCCAGAATGCAATATGCCCCCCATGCCCCCTGTGCATGCACGTGCAATTCCCCCCCTCCACCACCACCCTCCACCCCCTTACCTGCACTGTGCCACACAGCTGGTTTTTCAGCTGGTTTGAGGCCTTTTCAGCCTCCCAGAAGCTTGGAAAAAGCCTCTTTTCAGGATGAACAATATGCCCATTTTGTCACTTTTGGTATTACAGGAAGTGATGAAATGGGCCTATTCGGCCTGAAAAGCCTTCTAGAGGCTCTGGGAGGCTGAAAAAGGCCTCAAGCCAGCTGAAAAATCAGCTGTGAGGCGTGTGCATGTGCAGTGAGATAAGTTTGCCTGTGGCTCGTGTGCTGGCACAAATGCCTCTGCATGCCACTTGTGGCACACATGCCATAGGTTCACCATCATGGCTCTAGGTGGTTTACAATGTATAAGCAATATTTGCATATTGCCTCCAACAATCTGGGTCCTAATTTATTCACCTCAGAAGGATGGAAGGCTGAGTCAACTGAGCTGGTCTGGATTAAACTCCTGGCAGTGGGCAAGATTTAGCCTTCAATACTGCATTCTAATCACTGCACCACCCTGGATCCTATAGTTCCTATAGGAGTTATACCCACAAATGTGGAGTGCTTTTGAAAAACAGTGTAACTGTTTTCCTCTGTTCAGGCTTCAAACAGCCAATAATGATCTTAATACAGACTCTTGTAGAAGATGCATCGAAGTTATTCTTTCATTAAATCATACAAATGTCTTTTCTACAAAAAAATGGGAACTCAGTGCCAGTCACTCTAACTTACTTGTACTCAACTGGTCCCCTCCTTATGCTCTGTGATTACAAGTTACAGTGACTGAGAATTGTGAACATTGCAATCACAAAAATATAATTCTGCAATATTCTGCCTAAACGTGTTATTCCTCTGATACAAAATCTCCAAAATTTGTGGCCACATTCAAATTGATACTAAATTATAATTTTAGATTATACCTTTGAATTGATTGGCTGTTCCCTACCTCAGTATAAGAAGGATAAGTGTGGACGTTTTCCACTTTTTTCAATATTTAAAAGCAGACAGACTTAATCGTAATTATTTTTATTAAACAAATCAACTAGATTGAGTTCTCATTCATTCACAGAAATACCTACTTATTCTGCATAGAAATTCTGCTACACAAAGTCTTAATCTCTCTTTTAAATGGGTTTTGAATGCTATTCCCAATAAAAATAATATTACTCTGAAGTATTGTAGCTATAATTAAATAACTACTTGTTACCTAGTGTTATAACATACTCCACATGTGTGCTATTGCAGTACAAGAGTTAGAAAGCCAGTTATGTGGAAGCAGCTCCTAAAATAAGGATAAGATATCCTCCCTCCCTCCCTCCCTCCCTCCCTCTCTCTCTCTCTCTCTCTCTCTCTCTCTCTCTCTTATACACACACACACACACACACACACCCTGGACAATTTTCGTTCAGTCTCCCATCTATTCTTTTTGGGGAAAGTGGTAGAAAAGGTGATTGCTCAGCACTTCCAGGAGATCCTGAATGAAACTGATTTTCTGGATCTCTTTCCATCAGGATTTAGACCTGGCAGAGAAAGCTTTTGTTGCACTCATGGGTGATCATTGGTGGGATCAGGATTTTAGCAATACAACCATTCTCACTCTCTTTGACCTCCCAGGGACTTTCAGTACTATAAACCATGGTATCCTTTTGGGCCATCTACTTGAGTTGGGGCTGGGCAACATAGTTTTGTACTGGTTCAGCTCCTTCCTCCAAGGTCGGTCCCAATTGGGGTTGATAGGGAGTGAGAGATCCAGTCCCTGATCATTCTCTTGCACTGTTCCACAGGGTTCAGTATTCTATCCTCTCTTGTTTAATATCTACATGAAGCTGTTGGGTGAGATATCATCAATATGCTAATGATACTTAGCTCTTCATCTTTACACATGATGATCCTAGTGATTCTGTCTCTATGTTCTTGTGATGCCTTACAGCTGTAGAGACCTGGACAAGAGACAATGAACCCTGGCAAGACTGAGTGGTTTTCAGCACATTGATCCTCAGGATATGAGTGTTTGTCATCCTTAATACTGGATGGCACTGCACTAATCTATCCAGACACAGTTCACAACCTAGGGGTTCTCCTGGACCTATGTCTCCTGCTTGAACATCAGTCATGACCACCAGGAAACTTTTTCACAGCTCCAGTTTGTGCACCAATTGTGACTTTTCCTGGATCACGACACCCTGTGCTCAATTACTCAAGCCCTGGTTATCTCTCATTTGGATTACTGCAATGCGCTCTATAGGGGACTATCCTGGAAGTCATATGGTAGCTTCACCTGGTGCAAAGTGCAGCAGTCCTTCAAACCTCTAGCAGTCCTTGGAGCCCCAATTACACCTCTGCTGTGCGAATTTCACTGGCTACTAGTGTGCTTCTGAGAAAGTTCAAAGTGTTGGTTATGACCTTTAAAGCCATCATGGCTATCTGATTAACTACCCCAACCTGCTAGGACAAGCCTGCCTTACTTGTGCCAGGAGACAGGGCCTACTTCAGATCCCATTGGTAAAAGTCTAGCAAGTAGGCTTAAATGTAAATATGCAGAACCTTAGACAAATCATGAGTATTACCCTAAAAATAACATAATCCAAAGATTAGAACGTTAACCAATAGCTTTTATATTCGTGCTTCAAAAATCACTATGAGCACTGTATGGCAACAAAGCTGTGGAATTAGCTAAGAGAACATTTCTTTACTAAATTCAGTTAAAGACACCGTAGGATGAGCAGTGTGTTAGTCTATGTTATCCAAATATCTGAGAAAGTCTAAAAGCCATTTTTCTCCCTAAGACATTTCATTAAAGGCAGTTTAATGAAATGTAGTTTCATTTCATCAGATACCAGGGAGTGACTGAAATGATGTAGGATTTACTTGATAAAGTACTTGTAATTTGTTTTAATTTAAATCCTACATCCATGTTACCAGAAACTTGACTTTAAAATTTAATTTAAATCATTCTTAGCCCTACCTACTCATACCTGGATTTTGAATGGTTTAGAGGAAGGCAACAGGTTTTATATTGCCTTAGACATAAATAAAATACTAAATATCAAACTTTAGCATGAAGAATAAACATATTCCTCTTCTGTTTTGTTTACTATGTTAATATATTCATATACACAGAGCGTATAAGAAAATGAATATAATCATTCACGCACAGGTCATAGGATTTGGTATTACTAAACATTTCCATACCATATATTATTTCAGTTTAAAATTTTATTAACACTAAAATAGACTATCTATTCAGACCAATCATTTCAAATATATATAATTTTCTTCTCACTGTGCTATAACCGGCACTGCTACTCTTTATTGCAAAATTTGCCTTCTCTCTTCTCTTGTACTATTTACTCAGAAGGAATTTCTTTTCCTAATTCAAGGTACACTGAGAGTTGAATTCCCTACAGCCACTTAGATGCATGCCATTTACATAGTATATGCAATGACATATTCTTAACAATATTATACACCAGTAATAAATCCATAGATCTGTCTTTCTCATTTGGTCATGTTTATAACAATTGTCTTCATTATTCTCAATATTTTTTAAGAATTAGAATAGAATAGAGCTGGAAGGAACCTTGGAGGTTTTCTAGTCCAGCCCCCTGCTCAAACAGGAGAACCTATACAATCTCAGACAAGTGACTGTCCAATCTCTTCTTTAAAACCTCCAGTGATGGAGGGCCCATGATTTCTGAAGACAAGCTGTTCCATTGGTTAATTGTCTTCGTGGTTAGGAAGCTTCTCTTTAATTCCAGTTGCTTCTCTCTGATCAGTTTCCAACCATTATTTCTTGTCCTTCCCTCTGGTGCTTTTGGATAACAATCTGACCACCTCTTCTTTGTGACAGCCCCTCAAATACTGAAATACTGCTATCATGTCACCCCTAATTCTTTTTTCTTTAGACTAGCCAGACTTCTTTCCATGTGGATGTAGTACCATTAAGGACTACTAATTGAGTATGGTTTGTCAGCCAATTAAAAACCCATCTGGTGGTGATGTTGTCTATTCCACATTTTTCTAGCTTACCAAGAAGTAATTGTGGTCTACTTTGTCAAATGCCTTACTGAAATCTAAATATACTATGTCCACAGCATTTCACTAGTCTACTCATTTAGTGACTCTTTCAAAGAATGAAATAAGATTGGTTTGGCATGATCAGTTTTTAACAAACCCATGCTGGCTGCTAGTTATAACTTCATTTGCTTCTACTTGTTCTCAGATTGGTTTTTTTTAATTATCTTTTCCAGTATCTTTTCAGGTTTTGATGTTAGACTGATTGGTCTGCAGTTTCTTGGGTCTGGTTTTTTTTCCCCTTTCTTGAAGATGGAAACCACATCAGCCCTTTTCTAATCCTCAAGTACTTCCCCTGTGCTCCAGGATTTTTCAAAGATTTGGTACAGTGGTTCTGAGATAATATCTGCCAGCCCCTTCAGAACTCTGGGATGTAATCTTTCAGGTCCTGGTAATTTATATTCATCAAGGTCAGATAGGTGTTCTCTTACCATTTTCTTGCTTATTTTAATTTTTATTTCTAGTTTGTCTTTTACAGTAGCTTTTTAGGTACTTTGGGCTATAATTTCTTTTTGCATGAAGACTGATGCAAAGAACGAGTTAAGCAGCTCTGCTTTCTCACTATTGCCTGTTACTTCATTGTCATCTTCTCTCTTTAGTGAACCTACTGCTTCCTTGACTTTTTTCTTGTTATTAATATGTTGGAAGAAACTTTTTTTTACTTTTGTAGCAAGCCTTAGTTCACTCTGAGCCTTTGCTTTCCTGATTTCATCTTTGCAGGTTCTGGCTATCTGCTGATAATCAGCCTTAGTTATGTGTTCCTCTTTCCATTTTCTGTGCTTGTCCTTTTTGTCTTTCAGTTTGTCAGAGAGCTCTTTTGTTCTTTATAAAATGTTTATAATTTCCTCATAACCAATAGGTCCTTTTATTCCTAATTATATTTAATAGAGGGTATAACAAATGAATATATGACAATTAAGAAGTGGTGTGATGGCTCGGTGATTAAAAATGCTGAGGTTGTCAGTTGGAAAGCTGGATTTGAAACCTGAGTGCCACGCAACAGGGTGAGCTCCCATTCCTTGCCCCAGGTCCTGCCCAGCTAGTGAAAGCATGTAAAGTGTGACTAAACAAATAGCAACCACTTCAGTGGGAAAGTAACAGCATTCCATGTGCCTTTGGCATATGTTCATGCTGACCACGTGAGCACAGAAATGACACAGTTGGCCCTAAAGTCAGATAACACTGGACAGGAAAATCTTTACCTTTACTTTTTATAACAAATGAATAAATCTAGAACAATAAAGTCCTTTACAAACTATGTACCAAAAATACATGGGTTAAGTCTATGAGCTGGTTGCAATCACTGAATGATGATTTGTAGCTATTTATGAAGAAATAGAAGTCTCAATAGCAATAGCACTTAGACTTATATACAGCTTCACAGTGCTTTATAGCCCTCTCTAAGCCATTTACAGAGTCAGCATATTTCCCCCCAAAATTTGGGTCCTATATATATGTGGAGGAGGCTTTATTTAAAATTTATATGTCCTTTGGTTACCATACTGGCCTTGTTCCCATAACATATTTAACTGGATCAATCAGAGCTGTTAATAGTTTGAGCAGACATAAAGAAATAATAATAATAATAATAATAATAATAATGAAAATGGCCCCAAAACAGCCTAAAATGGCCTGAAAGACATCCTGAAAATGGCTCAGAAAATGGCCTGAAAAACAGCTTGAAAAAATGGCCTGAAAATGGCCCCAAAACAGCCTGAAAATAGCTCAAAAATGGCCCAAAACAGCCTGAAAAACAGCTTGAAAATGTGTCAGAAAATGTCCCCCCAAAAAAGCCTGGAAAATGGCCTGAAAATGGCCCAAAAACAGCCTGAAAATGGCTCAGAAAATGGCCTGAAAAAAAGCCTGAAAATGGCCCCAAAATACCCCCCCAAAACTGCCTGGGTTTTGGGCTGTTGTCAGACCTTTTGGGGGAGGCATTTTCAGGCCATTTTCCAAAAACAGCCTGAAAATGGCCTGAAAATGGCCTGTTTAGGGGTCATTTTTCAGGCAGTTTTTCAGGCCATTTTCAGGACATTTTTCAGGCTGTTTTCAGACAGTTTTGGGGGGCATTTTCTGGGCCAAAAATGACCTGAAAACAGCCCAAAAATGGCCCAAAACCAGGCTGAAAAACAGGCAGGAGCGGGGCTAGCCAGTGATGGGATTAGCCCCAACCGGCTGAATCCTACCTCTTCCTTTTGAGGCGAGTGGCCGGGAGGTGGGGCTGGGTGTGATGAATGATATCACCCACCCAGTCACATGACAAACCAGGCGCACCTACCCAGCCAGAGAACCAGTTGTTAAAATATTTGCAGCCCACCACTGGATATAAGAAAACAATTCTTATGCAGTTAAAAGGAACCAATCTATCAATCATTTAGCCAGTTAAACAGACTAAGTGCACACAACTCATTTTCATTAAAGCTTGTTACAAGGAAAAGGAATGTAGCACCTTTTAGTTTTGAGAAGAAATAATAGAGCCAAATGCAATTAGTAAATTAAATTTGGACTTGGCAGCTTACAGAAAATTAATGAGTAAAGGCTGGAATTTGCCTGCCTATATTTTCTGTCCTCTTCTTATGGTAGTAGTTTTATTGAGATTATACACTTAAGTTAGTAGAGTCACATCTTATCTTACTACTGTTTTCCTACACATAATTTCACAATGATTGCCTTTCAGCTATTACTTAATGCTGCCATGTAATTTTATTGCAAGCACAGAGGCCCTTAAAGGCTATTCTCCAGCTGTCTTCAATAGATAACTTTAGATAGCTTTTACCCACTTTCATTTTAATGGCATGTCTTCCTATTTATCAGATGAAACAGCTGGTGCAATTGGCATTATCTTTCAGTATCTGACCTCAGATTTCTCCATATAGAAGTTATTTGAGGATAATTATAGTTTCAATTAACTGCTTTTGTTTTCCTTTTAACAAATGAGAGGAGGGGTTGCTCTAAGATCTAGCATAAAAATATTATAATTTATCCTGTTAATCAAGTGGAAGAGCAACGTAGAATTTCCATCTTTACCACAATGGTATTATGACTGCTATACAGTAAAGATCACAGGCCAATTGTTTGAAAGATGCTGACTTCCATTCAGAAATCATCCTCTCCTATTCCATGTATTTGGTGGAGTGACTTTAAATAGAGCAGCTCAGATGTCAATTCCAAAGTCCTATTTGCTTGCTTGTCTGCTTGAACGATTAAACTGGTGTACCGCAGGGGTGGCAGTTTATTTTGATTATCTCTCTCTTTGGCTCTTTTCATGAACAAAATGAAAGGTCCAAAGTTCTTCAAGTAAATATGTATGTTATAGATTCCTGTATAACTAGTTTATTTTAATTACTATTGTTTATGGGATGAAAGTTGTTTGTGAATATTGTTATATGAATTGTTGCTAACAGTTATGATATCTACCAGTTTAGAATGATTATATATTGGAATTTGTATACTGAAAGCAGCCTAGGGAAGATTTGACTGGAAAAGTCATTTATAAATGGTTAAACAAACTTCTAAAGAAGAGATGTAGCAGGGAAAGAGAGAGTGCTAAATCCTTAGTGATATTTTCTTTGAAACAATTAAGAATACAATAAAAATATTTGTCCAAACTTGTCAAAAGCATTTAATAAAAATACCAGTTAAAAATTAAACAGTAATTTTAATAACCATAGACCAGAAGTCAAACACAATAAAATATGTGGGTATGCACACACAGAGAAACCAAATATATTCAGATAGGTTGTAACTTGAGAAACACTGTAGGGTATTTGGTTATGGACTTTACAAAATTTAATCCATGTCTTTCTTTTTTTTTTGCCACGTTCTCACAAGGTCTTTTTAAGGTGAATAATATCTAATCCTTCCCATATTTCTCTTTTAACACCTGTTCATCTGAGCATGTAGAGGAAAAGCTTGATCCTCTGGATCTCTAATACTAGATTCCAGATACAAGGGAGAAGCCCCAAACAAGGGGCAAAATCTGTTCCTTCCCAGCTCTCCAGTCAATGGACAGTTGTCCATTCAGATGGATGAGCTCTGCTTGATGAGGATTCAGGGCTGACTGGCAAAAGCCCCTTAAGAATGGACTATAGAAGGAACAGATCAGACATCCAGCCCTTGCTTATCAATGGAGACCGAGTGGAGCAATTGGCCAGTTTTAAGTTTCTGGGTGTTACCATAAAAGAGGAACTGACCTGGGGTGCTCACATTGCAGCACTGGTCAAAAGGGCCCAGCAGAGATTATACTACCTGAGACTTCTCAGAAAACAACTGAATGAAAAACTGCTAGTGACCTTCTACCGCCGCACCATAGAGAGTATTTAAATTACTGCACCTCTGTATGGTTTGCCAATTGCACTGTGGCAGATAGGAAAGCACTCCAGAGGGTTAATGTCATTGCCCAGAAGATCATTGGTTGCCCTCTCCCCTCTTTGAAAGAGCTTTATAGCTCCTGCTGCCTTAAGAAAGTTCAAAACATTCTCAAAGATCCATCTCAACCTGGGAAACCGTTTTTTGAACTATTATCATCTGGCAGACCATACAGAATAATAAAAACAAGGACAAATAGGTTGAAAAACAGCTTCTGTCCCAGGGCAGTAGCTCTTTTGAATTCTGTGTATAGTGCAGTATTGGTGTGGTGTCAGGGGTTTTCGGTTCAATATATGGAGTGTGAAGGATGTGTGTCTGTGTTTATTTTCATGGTCATGCTCATGATGTGCACTGAAGATGATGTTTGATTTCATTGTACGAGGTACAATGACAATAAAGTAAACTAAGAGCCGGCTAATCAATTAATAAGTCAGCACCCCCAGGTGAAGGCAGACAGTTGGTGATTATTTTTCAACTCTCAGGCCCAGGCCAAAGCCCTTCGCTTGTGACATCAGAGGCCCCTCCTAAGCTCATTGGCTGGAGTTTGCCATGGCAACATCCAACATCCTTCCTGAGTCTGGACCACAAGGCTGGGAGGCTCTGCTCAAAATCCCTGACATGAGTGGATTGGATGGATGGCACGGTGGGCATTGCGAGGGTCTCCCTTGTTTGTGCTCGGCAGAAAGAAGAGGCAGTTCCCATTAAGGAAGAACTAAGGGGGCGAGATTAGAAAGTGGGGTTCAACCCCAGAACACGGACATGCCTATAACTACCATGTCAGCAGCCTCCATACCTGGGACCGAACACCTGATGCACCATGGCAAAGGTACATTTCTCCAGAATTGGGGAATTGACTGGTTCAGGGTGGTGATGTGATCTAGGAAAAAAAATTGACATTGGGATGTCCCAGTTGAAGAGGCATTGAGACCCCACAAAGCTAGAAAGTCACCTGACTCAGTAATTGTGGGAAATCAACCTAAAAAGGGATTCTATCGGCGAGAATGTAGTTATTTTCCAAACATGCCTGGCCTGGTGCTTGACGTATTTATTTATTTTTAATTATTATTCTTTAGATTGTTATCTATCTTTATTCTTTCTCTAAATAGTTCAAGGCCGTGAACATACCGAAGACTCCTTCGAACCCAGAACAACAAGCTGGTGAGGTAGGCTACAGCTGAGAGCGAGGGATTGTCTCAAGGTGACCCACCAAGTTTTCATGCCTTGGATGGGACTGGTAAGTCCTTGGAGGGGGTGGGCCCTTACCTAATTCGAATGGTCACTACTTTTCACTCTAATCGGAACCAGCCTAGCAGCGCAGAGATGGCTGAGTTGATCGATGGTTGATTCTGACTGCTTTGCAGTGTTTTGATGGGAGATATGCCTTCAGAATCAAATGGGAATCAAATGGGAAGTCAGGATAGACTGAATGGAGATCCGTTTTCATGGATTACATCAGTGTTTCTCCAACTGGGCCACTTTAAGGCATCTGTGGATTTATGGCCAGTTAGCAAAATGTCCACTGAACTGAGAGAGGAAGTGACCATGTCTCTCCATTTTTCAAACAGGTCAGCACGAGTGAAGAAATGGTCCTATAGTGAACATCCTTGGGTATCTCTCAGAGACCAGTGATGGTCCCCAGCTCCAGATTAAGCAGATGAGAGATTCCTTTGACTTTCAGATCCAGGATTTCAAGAAAGACGAACAACGGATGAAAGAGCAGCACAGTTGTCTCAAAGCAGAGAGTAGATCAACTTCACACCGCAACAGAAAAACTGCAAAACTCTGCGTGGCAAAGGAGAAAGATTGCACCATGCCACCACAACAATCAATCAGTTAGGCCCAGAGAAGAAATCTTTGATGAAACAAACTGAAGAACTCCAGAAAGAACTGTGCAAGTCATTATCCAAGTGGCCTTCCTCAAACATGGGAAGGCTGCCTTAGAACCTTTGACAAAGTCCTAGAAGATGTCTGGAAAGTTCTGAAGGCTATGCCCCTCTTTCCATTTTGTCTTCTTGACCTTTTTGTCCCTCCACTTGTCAGAGGGCTCTTCACACAAACATGCTGGTATCACATGGTATCTTTAATTTTTTCGTGTCGTATTATTTTTGTTGGCTCCTTAATGGCTTCATTTTTCAAGGTTTCCCATCGTCTTGAGCTGTGTTTCCTTTTCGGACATCCACTCACGGAATCCATCCTAGTTTCTGTTAGCTTGTTGAAGTCAGCTCTCTTAAAGGCTAAACTATTAGGCTGCTTGGCAGTGCTTGGACTAGAAGACCTCCAAGGTCCCTTCCAACTTTCTTATACTGTTATTGTTGCTTGCTTAAGTTCCCTGGGCTGGATTAAGTGTGTTTGGGGGCTCCCCCTGTGGTGAGAGCCAGAAAGGTTGAATGGGATACTTGCCAGTTTCTTTGTGGGGGGAGAGTAGACTCTGGGGTTTCAGTTGATGCACATAGCAGAGGAGGGTTTTTTTTAGCAACTAGGGTTGCTAAAAGGGTTTTTAAAAATCAAACTGGACACAGAGTACTGTACACGTATAGAAGTGAACTATCTGTTAGGGCTTGTGAAGTCACTTGAGTTTTTATTAACCAAAAATGTTCTTCCAAAAGTGGACCCATATAATAGAGAAGGGAAATAGAGTAAAGGCATATATTAGGATCTTTGAGTTACTGGAAGTATTTTTAAGTCATATCTTTGTAAAGCATTTGACATAGATGACACATTACAAAACCAGAGTATAGGTATATATCAGAACTTTTTCGGTTGTTGGAGGTTTGTTTTTACTTAATGTTCTTTTAAAAGAGGAGGCAGTGCAGGCCTGGATGGGGAGTAACAGACTCCGGCTTAACCCGGCCAAGACTGAGTGGCTGTTCTTACCGGCATCTCGGTGTTCAGTGGATGTGCCATCTTTGGTCATGGGGGGGGGAGGTGTTACCCCCCGTGGATAGGGCGAGGAATCTGGGTGTCCTCCTGGATGCACAGCTCAGTCTGGAGGAGCAAGTGGGAGCTGTGGCCAGGGGCTTTGCCCAGGTTTGGCTGGTTCGCCAGCTCCGCCCTTACCTGAACCGAGATGCCCTTCGAACGGTCACCCATGCGCTCATCACTTCCAGAATTGACTACTGCAATGCTCTCTACATGGGGCTACCCTTGCGGATTACTCAGAGGTTGCAACTGGTGCAGAATGCGCGCTGGCTGTGATGGAGGTATCCCGATACTCCCATGTTACACCCCTCCCTGCGACTTGCATTGGCTGCCGGTTGCCCGGGTTTCCTTCAAGGTGTTAGTAACAACTTATAAAGCCCTAAATGGCTTGGGTCCAGGGTACTTGCGGGAACGCCTCCTGCCAGCATCACATTCCGATCGCCCTGTGCACTCCCACAGGAGGGGCCTCCTGGGAATACCGTCGGTCAGGCATTGTCGGCTGGCGGTTCCCAGGGCTAGGGCCTTTTCTGTGGTAGCACCTGCCCTATGGAATCAGCTCCCTGCAGATCTTCGTTTGGCCCCTGATCTCTGCTCCTTTCGTCGAGACCTAAAGACTTGGCTGTTTCAGCAGGCCGGCCTGGATTGACCTCGGGGCAGGTTTGTTTTAATATTACTGTTTATTACTGTAATTTTAACTGTTTTAATGTTTCTTGTATTTATAGACTTGTTCTTTATTTAATATCTTTTTATTGTAAATATATTTCTTTTTATATGTTCGCCGCCCTGAGTCCTCTGGGAGAAGGACAGCATACAAGTCTAAAATAATAATAATAAAAAGTGGGCATATATAAAGCAGGAAAGAAGGAGAGGACAGGTAGATGTTAGGCATTGTCTCCTCCTTCTCTTGCTTCCCCCTGAGAGGTTCTGGAGCAGCAGGGGTATCTGCCTGCCCCCGAGATCCTCCACCCAGCCCTGTCCTCCCATTCTACCACCCGTTCCCTCAGCCTTGCTGCCTCGGGGCTCTCTGCTTCCCCAATGCCTCTCCTGGGGACCCCTTGGCTCCCCTTCAGCTTCTGGCTGCTCTCCTCTCTTCGCCTCTCCTGCGGGCTGCTTGGACCCCGATTGCTCAGCCCACTCAGTTGCTCTCTTCCAACTCCCAGATCCAACTCTGGCCAGACTCCCCTGGCACACAAGGTAGCAAGTCCCCCACCCACCTCCTTCCCTCTCTCCCCCAATCCTCCATCCTCAACGATCCATCAGTGAGGCCTAGAGAAGAAATCTTTGGTGAAACACATGGCAGAACTCCAGAAAGACCTGTGCAAGTTAATATCCAAGTGGCCTTCCTCAAACATGAGAAGGCTGCCTTAGAACCTTTGCCAAAGTCCTAGAAGAGGTCTGGAAAGTTCTGAAGAATGTAAGAAGCACCTCAACAGTCTTCAGCATGAATTGGCTGAAATGACCCAATGTTCCTATATTGAGATAAGCCACTGCAACCAACTGAAGGAGAAAATTACCCCTATTCAGAATGTGAAGCAAAACAAAAAGAAGCAACATCAACAATCGGCAGCAGAAGCAGTTGGAACATATGTTATTTTAATACAGATTTTATCTGTTATTTAATATTCTATTCTATAATTTTTAACTGGATATTCCTTGAGTATTTTTTATTTGTTCTGGTCTCTGCTCTTTGACTGTAATAAACTTGATTGGGTTGAACTGGATTGGATGCAATTTCATTTACCAAGAATTATACCTAAAAAGACACATGATAGAGGTGACTGTTCCTCATGAAGTGACCACTTTATTCAGTCATCTAGTCCAATCCCAAATGAAGGTGCACGGTTGCAAGAACTGGACATGGCTAGTCTAGTGAAGAGAAGGACCAGGGGGACAGAAGGACATGACAGTAGTTTTCCCATATTTTAGGGGCTGCCACACAGAGAGGAGAGGGTCAAACTACTTTCCAGGGCACCCAAAGGCCAGACAATTAATCATGGATGGAAACTGAACAAGGAGAGATTCAACCTAGAAATAAGGAGACATTTTCTGAAAATGCGAACAATCAATCTGGTTTTCTTGAGAGCGGGATTGCTTGGTCTCTCTCTCTCTCTCTCTCTTTCTCTCTATTGGTTGATCATATAAAAAGTAATCAAGTAGTTTATGTATTTGTTGAGATTTGAAGTTGCCATTTGTTTGACCATTCTGATACACATTCGAGGTCTTTTTGAAGGGTAGCAGTATTGTCTGTGGTGTTGAATAGCTTTACATCACCAGCGAAGAGAACGCAGTTGCTCTTAATATGATCACAGAGGTCATTTATGTAGAGTATGAAGAGAGTTGGTCCTAGAACACTGCCTTGGGGGACACCACTGTTAACAGGTACAGAATTTGATAAGACGCTCCCAATTTTAACCATTTGTTGTCTGTTTGACAGGAATGCTTCTATCCAGTTATGCAGTTGTCCAGCGATACCATAAGATTTTAGTTTTAGTAGTAGTTTGTTGTCTACCACTGAATCGAAGGCTTTACAGAAGTCTATGTAGATTGCATCTATTGCTTTGCCCTGATCGAGTTGTGTAGTCCATATGTTTTTGCAGTGTAAGAGTTGCAGATTACAGGATAGTTTTTTTCTGAAACCAAATTGTTAGAGAATAGGTTGTTTGACTCTAAGTGGAGGATAATGGATTGGTTAATAATTGATCCCATGACTTTACAGGTGATGCAACATAAAGAGATTAGTCTGTAATTTTCAACTACACTGGGGTCTCCCTTTTTGAAGATGGGGATGACCATGGCTTGTAACCATAGGTTTGGCAAGGAGCTGGTCCTGAAAATTTTTTCAAAGATTAAGCTTAGAGGTTCGGCTATGGCAGTGGATAACTTTTTTAAGAAGTAGGCACATATTCCATCCGGTCCAGTAGATAGAGATGGTTTTAGATTGCGTAGTGCTTTTTCAACATTGTCTTCTGTAAAATGGATATGTATTAGATCATTGTAGTTGTCTGTGGTTCGACTAGGAAATACTGGACATGAGCCATTGCTGTTTACAAATACTGAGCCAAAGAATGTGTTAGAGGCTGGCTTTAATGGTGTCATTTTTGCAGTCTGTACCATTAGGTCCTTTCAGGGGTGGGATGGATCTTGAGTCTTTTACTTTGTTGTTTACAAAATTGTAGAAAGCGTGGGTGGAATTTGTGCATAGAAGGTTTTCCTCTTGTTTAATGTGATAATTGGTGCATTCAGTCTTTATCTGGTGGCATAAATTTTTGTATCAGCTTTTGAAGTTGGCAACGTGACCAGATTTGTTTTTCCGCCAAAGTGATCTTTTTTTGGATTGAAGTTTCCTTATTGTTATGGGTAATCTTTTTTTTCTGGTTTTGGGAGTTATTATTGGTACATAAAGTTTGATAACTATTTGGATTTCAAGTAAAAATATGTTGTAATGTTCTTCAACAGTATTGCATCCAGTGAATAGAGATTGCCAATCAAGGGATGAGAGATCATAGTTGCCTTTTTTGAAGTTATAATTGGGGATCACGTTGTTGTGATGATTTTTGTGCAGACGTATGTTGAGGCAAAAGTCAATCATGTTGTGGTCGCTGTTGGAAAAGGTTTCTTTAATTTGTATTCCATAAATTGAGTTCAAACTATTGCAGAAGATGAGATTGAGGCAGTTGTTAAATCTAGTATTGTTGGTTACTAGTTGTTCCAGTCCCAGATTTGTTACAGCATTGTAGAAGGTTGCATGTATGGGTTCAGTATTACATTCATTTAGGGTCCAGTTAATATGAGGTAGATTGAAGTCACCAAGAAAGATAAAAGCATGTGGGCAGGATGATGCCCATGTTAGTAGTGAATTTAGCTTGTTTACATGTTCGATGTCATAATCAGGGGCTCTGTAACATAGTAAGAATCAAAATGTGATATTTAAGGACAGTTCACAGACGATGGTGTCAGGAAGAGCAAGCTCCTGAGTGACTTGGATGTTTTTTAGATGTAAGGACTTTTTATAGAAGATAGCAACACCACCTCCTCTACGGATTTTACAATCTGATAGGTAAACATGATAGTCTCTTACTGTGGTAATGGAGTCAGGGAGAGATGCGTTGAGCCATGTTTCACAGACAAATATGATGTCAAATTTAGCTGTATTTAGTAAGAGGAGGAATTCAGGTATTTTGTTCACAAGGCTTCTTGCATTGATCAGCTTGTATTTAAGGCCAGCTGTAGTTGGAATTGAGGTAGTTAGGGGCGTGCGTGCCTAGTCTTGGGTAATATATCAAGCTCTAGCATTTACAGAGAACATCTTTAAACAAAGACTATACTCTTAATATATTTTGGGACTACCACAACAGCTCTAATAAACTTATTGTATTACTTTAAGGTCTCAGCAGGTCCTTGAGTCTTGAAGTTTTGCCTTAAAGTGAAGAAAGACACCAGCTTCTTTGTAGGTCAATGATGGTTTATTCCATGATGAGCAAACAACAAACACTCTCTTCCAGCAAGAATGGCTCAAAGCCAGGCAAGGTTAGCGCTGAGTGTTCCTACTCTCCATTCCCTTTTATTATTACAGCAGCCATACCCACGCCTACACGCAGCTGCACTCCTGGCCCCGCCTAGCCTATTAACCCCCTTACTGTCATTACACCATTGAGGTATTGCCCATGCCTAACTCCCTATCTTATCCTGCCTCATCATAACTGATCCACACCTCATGCAACCTTCACCACCCGCCTGGCCTGCTCCTGCTCTCCAACCCTCACCCACCTGATTCCCAGCCCCCAGCTGAACCCCAATCTGAGCTGTTGTAACAGGGATTCCCCAACATCACAGACACTCTGTAAGCACTGCCGAGCTGTCAGTGGAAGCCTCCGGCAGCTGGCATACACACAGAGCTGTGTCGCTTCTGCCATGTCATCAGCAGCATGACTCTCGGTTCCATCAGCCTGCGGGGTGGTTCGCAACCAAGAAAAGAAAGGAGACAGTGATGGCAGGCTCCGAAGCATCAGGACAGCTCATTGTTTGAGGAAAAGGAGTCTTGCCGAGCCTTGGCGAACTGGTGTGCTCCGAAGCGGCACTGCAATTGGAGCCCGACACAAGGATGTTAAGCTTAGTAAAAGTACAGAATTGGACACTACATTTGGACTCAGCTAAGAGATACTTTAGCTAAAAAAAACTTGCAGGCAGCTGCTCCATTTGTGTGGAAAAATCACAAGATATCTGAAGAGCTACATTGAGCAATACCAGCTATGGAAGAAAAATATTCTCTGCAGAGCAGTGAAGGCTGTAAGAGTCCTCTGTATATTATTTATAGCAGAGGTGGGGAACAATGAACAATCTGGGAGTTGAAGTCCACAAGTCATAAAAGGGCCATCGTTCCCTATCTGTGATTTATAGGCATGGATTTGCTTGATAAAATTTCTGTTAATTTTGCAGTTATGCTTTTTGTAAAAGTTCCATGCAACTATTAAAACTTTGTTTCTGATGATTCATACCAAGACTTACCAAGGCAAAAATAGGTCACTGTCTTCAATAGTCTGATTTTAACCTGGGAAATATGATTCTAATAACCTACCCAGGCAAAAGAGCTGGAAATACTCTACCTGCTAATACAGGATGTGATGATTCAGAACCAAGAAGTTCCCAATTAAGGGTGCCAAACTCGCATCATCACTTTTTCGTCAGAAGAGATATTGCAACTTTTTTTCCCTTTGCTAAAATGGGTGAGTGTGGCCAGTGTGTGATGCATCCGTCCTCCGGGCTGTGAGTTTGACACCCCTGATCTAGTTTGTTGTATGTGCGATGACCCGTGGCTTGGCACAAAGGCAATTCAGCCAGAAAATAAGTATGGGTCCCTTTATTAGCTCCAACTTTGACCCCAATGTCCAGGTTACCTTCCAGTCTGGAGAAAAAACTCTCCCATGAACCTGCAACAGCCTTTGGCTGCAAATATTCCAATCCAAAAGTTGTAAACAGAAAACTTTAAATTATTAATCCAACAAGGCAAAATAAGGTAGTAAATCTGGCAGGGCAAGATAAGGAGTTCCAAAGGGAAGAAACATGGCAGTAAATCAAACCAGTTGGGAGGATGCCAGGAATTCACATAACAGCAGCACTAGATAAACTCAGTAATTGTTCCTGACAACCGCCCACCCATCTGCCTCTCCTTTAAACTCCATCCCTAGGTGTACCTTTGGAAGGGAATCAGGGCCCTTTCCTCCTCTGTAAGCCAATAACCCATGTTGTTCTCTTCTCCGTCCTTCCCTGCATGCCCTAGGATGAAGGGGGGGACTTGGTCTTCCTCTGAACCCCCTCTCCCTTGTTCTACCTCTCTCCTGCTCTGCCCAGCCTGATTTTGCCCTTCCCCAGTTTCCTCCACGGCCATCGGAACCACTGTCCCGCTCCCTGTCAGCTGTTCATCTTCCTCTTCAGATTCAGACTCCAATGGGGGTATGACAGTATGTATGTAACAGAATCCTCTTGTGGGGATTTTAATGACATTGAGTCCAGATCTGCTCAGAGTTTATAGCCTCCTTGGCAACCATGAACATCACCCTAATCATTAACACTCTTATATATGTCAGCAGCAACATATGGAATTTGCTTCTTTGTCTCAAGTACTTGAAATGTGCTCTGGCAGTAGAGGACATTGATTTAAATCTGTTGCCATAGACAGATGTCTGTCTGGTTGCCTTTCAAGTAATTAGAAACATACATCTATGTAATACCTCTGATTTGCAAGTTGCTCTGGCTCCTACTTTGTTTCTGGGTGCAATTCCTAATGCTAATTGTTGCCTATAAAACCCTACAAGGCATATGGCTTTATTAGTTGAGGGACTGCCAATCTCCTGACTATTTTAATCTGACAGAATTGACCCACTCTGGATTGTTTCAATTAAATAATAGCAATAGCACTTAGACCTATATACCACTTCACAGTGCTTTACAGCCCTCTCTAAGTGGTTTACAGAGTCAGCATATTGCCCCCAACAATCTGGGTCATCGATTGCAGGGGTGTCAAACTCAAGGCCCACAGGTCATATCAAGCCCATGATGAGGCCAAACCCGGCCCATGTGACAGTGGTGGTATTCAAATTTTTCCCTACTGGTTCTGTGGGCGTGGCTTGGTGGGGGAGGGTCATATGACTGAGTGGGTGTGTCCAACTTGACATCACTCACGCCCACATCCACTCAGTCACATGACCCCCACCAAGCTACAAAACCTGGTAGGGGAAAAAATTGAATTTTTACCTATCTACCTATTTTCTGCCCAGGCAGGCCTGGCCTAATCTGTCAAAGGCCTGGCCTAATCCAGCATGCCGCCCACTCTCCCTTCACCAGTCACATGCATCACCCTGTTTCCCCTCTTTCAGAGGCCCTGGCCCTTAATCTCCCTGTTTCCTCCCCCATGACTTTCATTGTCCCATGGCCCTAACTTTACCTTCCTCCCACAGCTGGCTGCCAGGGAAGGCAAGCCAGGGGTGAGCCATTGTTGTCACTGGGCTCCCTGCCAGCCCACATCTCACCCTTGTCATGAGATGCCTGCAACCACCGCGTCTTTTTTTTGGTGTGAAATTTAAAAAAAAACATTGAAACCAACTCAGGAATAATTCTGCTTGTGCTAATGGGAATACAAGAAATCATTTGAGAATAAATCCATAGCAACAGAATAAGAGGGGTAATAAAAGCAACACTATTGCCTTAAAAGTAATTGGAGAATCTTGCACTTCAGATATAGTCAAAGCTATTAATCAACTGCCTCTTAGTTCAATTGTAGAAGCCTATTGAGGATGAAATGCAAAGAGGTCCATTCATGGGATGAATTTTATTGATTGTGCTGATGTGTTCTTGAGACATCTTCAAACAGGCAATTATATTGATCAGAGAGGTAATTGCTGGTGCCAGAGAGGATGCTGTTCCTATCTTAAATAAAGTTTATTCTGGCCTGAATGCTAAGTCGCCATTTCAGTCATATTTGGTTTAACCACTATTCCATGCAGACTAATGAGTCATGCTAAAACAATAATTGTTTTGGAATAGTCGAAATTATAAAACAACTAGGAATGAAAGGATTTACAAAAGGCTTACATTAACTCTTCATATGAACAATTTCATGTGCAATTAGTTATGGCAAAAGAAAATTTCAAATGACAAAATGTGCCATTGATACCTTAAATAGAATATTATTATCAACACTATATTATATTATCTCTTTCTCTGTAGAAGGGGACTACGCTTGTTAAGCGAGATTACCTACCTGGGTGCTACTGATACTTGGCCTTTAAATTCAGCTATATTTTAGTGTAGAAGTCAGGAAACATGCATATTTATATACCTCATTCAAACTATTATATGCAAATGACACAGTGGTGGGATTCAAAAAATTTTACTACCAGTTCTGTGGGTGTGGCTTTGTGGGCATGGCAAGGGAAGGATACTGTAAAATCTCCAGTCAGAGGTGGTATTTGCCAGTTCTCTGAACTACTCAAAATTTCTGCTACTGGTTCTTCAGAACTGGTCAGAACCTGCTGAATACCACCTCTGAAATGACAGTATTAAAGGGACCACAGAGAGTTGGTTGAAAACGTAAAATACAGGCTATTTAGCTGCAGGCAGACTTCAGGAATATAAATTGCTATATTGATTAAGGATATGGATTCACCTAGAGCACCTCAGTATATTTCAGCTCTATCTACTGAAGCCAAAAACTGAACCGCAGATCTCTTCTATGCCAGACATATTAATAATCTACAGTCCTTTGTGGATTTGTATTCAATTAAAATCCAGAATTCTACTATGTGGATTATGGCATAAGAGAATTTTTAACTTTAATTTAATTTTTAATTTCAATAGAATTTCAAATTTAAAAATTTGGAGCTCACAATTTTTTTCAATGCAGAAGTCTGCTTCTAGTTAATCACTTTTGTTTTTTTAATTGTATAATTAGTTTAAGTTTTAAAAAATTTCACTGCAGCTGCATTTAAGACTACAGCCTTCTCCATGGCAAATCAGCTATCAATCTACCTGATGTAAATATCCAGGAAAAAAAGCTATTGGGAAAGTTGATATTTCCATGTTACCCTCTCATTGTGAAAGAGACATTTCATTCAGAACAGGTTTACTTACAATAAGAAATATGGAAATTCTCCTTTTCCTGACTTTCCTGAGTTATCCCATCTGGTTTAAAAATTTCTATGACTGCTTGAGAGAATTATGAGCAGAGAAATACAGAAGACTCAAAGTCTTTGTGTTTGCTGGGGTTTGGCAGCTAAGATTGGGTTGCCAAATATACATTGCACATGCATATTTTATTATTCTAGGTTATCCTGTCATAGAAAACAGAAGTTAGAAGTGCAAACCTAAATCATTAGCTCTTAACCCTTAGCAGCTGTAGCTATGGGTAGTTTACCAGGATTGTATAGAAGGACCTGAATATTGAAAAGGATGACCAGTAGCTTTATTAGCTGTCACCCACCACCCCATGCAACCCACAGCTACATTTTTGCAGTTCTTGAATTTTTCAAGAATATATCGGCAAAATTCATTAAAAGATTGTCAGTGTTTAGTGATACTTTGGTTACTGTTGCTTTTGTTGTTTGTAACTGTAAAAGTAAGGCTTTTTACATAAAAGATGAAACCTTCCAAAATACAGTCTAAGAAGGATTGAAATTTCTTTTCCTGGCCAGTAGTATGGTTTATCAGTGCTATGTCTCCTGCAGACTTACACAATAATATTTAATAATGCATTCCCTATCCACAAAAAACTTGACTGTCCCTATTTTATATTATCAAATTTCAGGGACAATAAATACAACTTACCACTTAGGGAACCCTAGTGAGATAGTTGGCCATTAGAAATTGATTTGTGTACCATTCTACATATATGGTGAGATTGAATCTCTCATGAAAGTTACATATTTTAAAGGGAAGAGAGAAAAAACATATTAGAAAAAGAAGTACTGTAACCTTTCAATTACTTTTATCTTCATTATCTTATTGGGAGTGGAAATCTTTCTCCTCCATTTCTAAATGGACAAAGGTAAAAGTAAGAAAAACTATTATTCCTCTAATATCAAACACACCTTTGCTTACTGATTCCTAACACGGATATTTTTCCAGGAACAGGATCCTACTTTTATTTTCATGCCTCCTAAACTGGGTGACAGCCAATTACAGTACAAACAGTGAACTCTACTGCAACACAGAAGACTTGAAGGCTGGTACTAGATATTCAGAAGTACCGAATATCTTCTATAAAGGTTCATGCTACATTAAAACAAGCAGGGATATTTTCTGAGATAGGTGTAGGGGAGGAAAGCTAGAATTGAAAGCATGAGTGAGTTCCTTCTGTAGAACTATGACCCCTAGAAAAAGCAAGACAGCTCACAATTTTTTTTCAAAAGAAGATAAAATGAATTCTGGGTAATGATTATGAACAAAATATGAGAATGATGATAAATTAAATGGTATTCAAATTGCTAGAAAAAGATAAAGGAAGAAGAAAATTCCTTTCATAATCTGCTTATGGGTTACCAGTGGCATTGGTATAGAATTGCTATAGAAAAAAATTGCTATAGATTGATTGCTATAGAACAAAATAAATGCTCAATTGAAAGTTTAATATGATAGAAATATTATGTATGAAAAGTCATCATGCTCATTAATTTATGATCATTTTAGATTAATTTTGCCTTGGCCCTATTCACTTATTTGTGTTATTTTCTTTTCAGAAAAAATCTGTTTAATTAATGTGGCTTTTAGCCTGAAACCTATTTCTGTCTCTAAGTTTAAATAAATCTGCAGTGGGTGGCTTTTGACTGCCATATTTACATTGCAAAAACAGAGCAGTTTTGATGATAACAAACAGTTGTCTTTATAGCCATGTCTTGTCGTCTGGATTTTTCGTTCCAAGTCTGTTAGCCCTATGATTTTTAGAGAAATATATCTGTAGGTCTAGGTGTGTCTGTAATTTTATCTACCAGGATATTTCTATATTTAATTAAGTTCTAATGGGATATTTTGATAGTTCCGTTTTAGGACTATTAAGGTCATTTCACTGTAAGTTTAAAGCAACTTTGTCTAGTCTGCTGCCTTCCAATGCTTTTGAGACAGATTAAGAATTTTAAGAGTTGTTATATATTTCTGGAGGGATACTGGGAAGGAGACTTAAAGCAGGGCTGTCAAACTCCTGGCTCATGGGCCAGATGTATCACGTGTTGGCCATGCCCATGCCCGGTTTAGCGAAGGGGGAGAAAGTCCTGATAGGTCACGTGACAGCGTGAGTTTGACACCTCTGACTTAAAGGAAAATATAACAACCAGCTGTATTTGGTATACCTACTAGGAAATAAATGAAGGCAGCAGTTAAATGAAAGTTCTTTTATTTTAGATAAAAGAAAGTCTTAGTGGTTACTGGGATCCATGAAATTGTAATAATTCCCTGTGCAAATATAGAAAAGGAAATGAGTTACCAGGCTTTCATGTTTTTTAAAATTCAGCAGGAAAAAATGTTACATTATTAATAGGTCAGCAGGCAACACTTGATGTTTAATAAGGGAAGTTACAAGTGTTGAATGAAAAAGCACAACCAGGAAGAGAAATCAAATGGACAGCGACCGCTGAAGTTACCTTAAATTATTTCTCACAGAGGCTTCCATTGATATTTCCTTTTGTACCTGTCTTCTTTGTGGAGGATTAATTCTGGACAAGGGAACATTGAAGACATTTTCAGAACAGCAATATATTGCCATGGTTGTATCTAGCAACTAACGAAACATCTGCAAGCAAACAACCAAGCTCTGAGAACACCTAGGACTTCACAATAATCAGTAAATAGGATTTGGCTATCTTGAGGTTCAAATTGTTGAGCATAAGGAAAAGAAAATAAATGTCATAAGTTATATGCCATGCTAATCAAAGCTAATCAGAGCAAGCTTGAAGAACTTTGTGTGCCATGCCATAGCACTCTGGCAAATACATAGTTACAACTAGCTTTTTCCATAATTTATCAAGAAGTACTTGATATGTATTGCATCAGTTATCTATGTCATCTTCTAAGGTAGTAATTATCATACTTTGGGTTGTGATACCATGTGGGGATCATGAGCAAATTGAAGGAAGGGTCATACTTGCTTCCATTCCATCTAAATGTGAACTTTATTCATACACTGAACTTGGTCCTTGGCAGAATTTAGGCTTTGAGTTTCTCCTTCAGTGACCTTTGCACTTGCAGCAATGATGCCTGCAACAGCCCCAACTCATTCCTAAGCACATCCCCAGCAACTGATTTGAGGCATTCTTGTCCAATCTCACCTTCTGTTTTTCCAAGGTTGGCTCTTTCTAGGCTGCTTCCAAAGATGTGGATTCTGCCACTTAACCTGCATGCCTGAAGTAAATAGATGTGCAGCAAGGTTTCTTATGAAAGATCTTGGGGTTATTAAACCTATAAGACAAGGATGAACAAGTGGGACTGCCTTTTGATCACACTGCAAAAAACACACTGCAGAAAACAAGCATTACTTTTTGTCTTCTCCAGCGAGGGCAAGCACAGAAGTGATGCCAAATATCACCAGAAGAGGCAAACCTATCCCAGTAGGGAATTAGATTTGTTTTCCTTTGGGAGCTTGTGGATTTTCTTCAAATTTAAAATAAAATAGATGCATTGATATATCCCTGGCTTCACATCTCTATTGTAAATACTTTATTTAAAAAAAATTCCACAAAATTTTGGCAATGCAATTTTTAGGTTTCAAGGATGGCAGTAGAAACTCTAATGATCATATGAAGTGTGCACCATGGAATTGCTATTCTGTCTATAGAGGGGAGATCTAAGAGGCAAAATAAAAACACCTAGCTATCAATGTGCACAATTAATTAATTAATTAATTAATTTATAAAATAAGAGCAAAACCCACATGCCATCATAGATCTTTTCACAGGAATAGGGACAGCCTGCCTTTTCAGCTGATAGTTGGCTGAGGGATTTGAAGGACAAAATGAGCAAGCTATCAATTTCACCTTTTAAAATCCTCAAAATTTCCTTGTTTTCTTGAGCTAAGGTGCTATTCCCCCCACCAATTCCTCAAGGGCCAGGGCAACAACTTTGGCCTGCCTCATTCTAATAGTGTCCTATGCAGCAATACATCCTTGAACCTATTGAAGAACCATTTTTAAGAAAAGCATTCACTGATATAAAACACCCACAAAAAACCTTTCCCATATCAATGATTTGTGAATATCCATGTTTTGAGATTTGATGTAGAAAAGTATCCTGTCAATAATACACCCATAAACACTGACAGGTTAAGCCTTTCATATTATATCAAATAAATATGTATAATAGTTATATTTATATTTATTTATAATATATATTTTCATATAAATGTATATGAAGTATATGTAACATATATACTGTATATATGTATGTGTAGTGTATGTATATGTACATGTACTGTATGTATATATTGTGTGTGTAAAGTGAACAAATCTTACTCCCTTTAGCACTGATAATGTTTCTTATTTTGGTAATAAATATCTGCAAGAAAAGGACCAAGTTTAGAGAATATCAAGGACCTCACAGTTATAAACTGGTTTATGAATATACACATAGTCCATGAATTTGAATTTCTAGTTGCCAAGCACCAAATTTGGATCATATGACCATGTGGATACTGTGTTGTTAAGTGTAAGAACTGGTTGTAGGTTATTTCACTGCTACTGTAATTTCAAACAGTGGCTAAATAAATGGTTGTAAGTCAAGGACAACCTGTATTAGCTTATCTTTTGTGAGTAGAGAAAAGGGACATCGATGCTTTTTTAAAAAAAAACAAACAAAACAAAACCTCCAAAAGAAGACATTTTCCACTGCCTAATATTGTGAATATCATTTTCAAAGAACCAAGCTGCAGTATTTGAAGCCACAAAATAGTTAACCATTTCCTGTGGAGCTAGATTTGCTCAATGCTAAATTTCATATTTTCAACCAACAACAATCTTCAGTGGAAATAAATATACAGCTGCTATGGCAAACCTATACAATTGTAAACCACAGATGGTCACACTAGAGAGAGTTAATAAAGGTGACTTGATTGCCAAATCACCATCTGGCAGAATCAAACAACAGCAGGAAGAATGTTTGGTATTGCAAGTCATGTTCTGCAGGATGAAATAAACATTAACAACCATGGTGACTTTTTAAAAAGTGAGCAACAAACCTAACTATGTAAATGCACAGAAATGGCTGAATAAGCAAATAAATTTCTCACAATAAATATTTCATGAATATCATTGGAAGGATTGATGACACCATTACAAAATCCTTAAATATGAAACCCAGAATATTGGTATAGGGATGATCAGTTTCCCAACCGAAATAAATCTAGATAAAATATTCTGCTTAATCCATTTTGCTCTTTCAAACAATTCCCCCACCCCCATGGTTTTATCCATTCAGTGATGCCACTGGACCACCAGCCACTCCCTTCAGTTCTTGGATGCTGGAAAAAAAATCCTAAGGGAAGCACCCGGGCTGCAAATTATCATTAGAATGATAATTAAAATAGAAAGGTAAGGAATATAGATGAGTTGAATCCTAGTGTACATATCTTTAGATCAGTTGGGATTCAGAAGATAAGTCAGAATACATTTGCAAGAAAACAACCTATATTTAAGGTTATGCTATCTCTGAACTTTTTTCACCAATATATCACAGTCTATAGTATGGCTGTATTATTCAGTTTGCATTGCAAGATTCAGGCTACTTAAAGACAACATCTCATTTCAAAGATCATCTAGCCAAAATGCCTTCCAGATCCAAGTAGTCCTCTGGTTTTCTACCTTCCTTTCCATAGAAGCCACTGCATCTCCAGAAACAAAATCTAGTTTTAAGGAGCATGATTCTTTCCCACAGTGAGTCTTTTCACTATTTATCTAACGGGTGGCTCATTTTCTCTTTCTCCATCCATGAGTTATAAACTCTGGTCATGACCCACCAACTAGGAGTTGCAGAACCTAATTGAAAGAAACCAAATGACTATTACAGATGTAGAAAAAGTTATATCTGGGCCTTCTTTGTATTTAGACTGGAGCTGCTAACAACTACTCAGCTGCTTTCTCTATTTGGATTAGATTAGATAACGCTTTCTAATTTTTTTTGCTTGCAATTTCCAGCCATATATGACTCATTTTCATCTATAATCTTTTATTTGTTGGGTTCCACCACACCAAAGATAGTTCTATTTTCAAATAGCCATCCTTTAATAGATAGATAAACCAACAGAATTCCAAACTCCTGTTATATAATTTATCCCCAAAATTTCACTAGGTCAGAAAAAATAATTCTTTTTTCATCTGGTGCTCAAATACCATAATAATTTCTAACTTCAGTTTTTTATTCATATTTTATTGATTTCATTTATTCAACCTAAATGTACAGGTGTATGATGCTACAAGATCCATTGTAGCAAACACTAGTCAAGTTAAGCAATCCAAATTATTTTCCCTTGTGTTCTAAGTAGAAGGATAAGCTCTAAATTTAGTTGCAGCAAGACAAAATATTCCCATATACCATCAACTTCACCCATCATATTTTATCAAGTTCTTTTTACAATACATCTTCCACATTGTAGATTTTTTCAACTGACAGATTGTTACACAGAGCCTGTATTGAGGCAAATAAAAATAAAAATGGAACAAATCTTCAAAACAACGGACAGGAATCTTGCATGCAATTCATATTACTTGAAAACTACTAACCCCTTCAAGTCAAAGTACCAAAGAACAGCCAAAAACATGATTCAAAGAGCTACAGGGGATTCTAACTATTATGGTTTATTTTTTAAAAGACAAGGGAAGATTTGGGTAGAAAGAATTACAGATTTATATGTTGAGAAGAAGATAATTGGAAGTCATTGAAAGGACTCTGATCTAAACAACCACATATTTTAAGGCTGCAATATTATGCCCACTTAGCTGGTAGTAGTTCTTATGATCAGTCAAGGAGTTATGCATACATAAAAATGCAGAGGATTTCAACAGAAAATGTGGAAAGCTGACAACCATGATCTGGAATGGGAGGACTCAGCGCCGCTGGCTTTTAAAAAAAGTGGCTTTTAAAAAACCTTCCAGAGCCTTGGCACTTTAGGAAAAAAAACTGGAAGAACCATGGAGCTTTAAAAAAAACCTTGTAGAGTGGCGCATCCCAAGGTGGTGGGGTGGTGTCCCCCACTTGCCGCTGCCCCACCTGGCCTTCTGCCCCATCTCCTACTGCAGCCAAACTGCCAGTTCAGGATGGGGCCAACCTACCGCTGGCACCCTCTGACAGCCTGCTCGCTTATTCGGCTCTCCATCTAGCAGCCGCAGAAAGTTATCCTTGCAGTGACTTTTTGATGTTGAGATGTTCTGTGAAAAATTGGTGTCACCGAGTTGGCAGAGGAAAGTTGGCAGTGGTGAGAAGGCCACCCCTTGCTGACCACTCTGGACTAATGGTCTTGAGTTGTCATAGACCCCCGTCTTTACAAATAAATGACAACCAAAGCCAGATGCAGTTCTAAAGGATCTATAGATAGGCTTCTGACAATAGAGTCATCTTCAGTAAGGACTCTTTGGCCTTTAATGGCATTTTGATGATCAAGCAAATTAACCATAACACAGATGCCTCAGAAAATCAGATCCTAAAACTTCACTCAATACAAACCCTGAAAGTTGGGCCAGGTGAGCAGTTAGATATAGATTGTTGGATAGAGTTATCATGTGATCTCCACGTTGCACACTTTCCAAGAATAGCTGAATGCACAATATATTATAAAAATCAAGCTTCTGCTAGTTTTCAGAGTTCATTCATTGGAAAAAATGTTGTGGCCATTAACATGCTTCCTATGTATTTATAAGTTAACTTGGAGGAGAGTTTATGCTTATCTGGGAGAAGAATACTCAGAATGCTTGTAAAAACAATATAGCAATGCAGCAAAGAATTGTTGGAGAGGACTGCTGAATATCCTGTTTGCTAAATCTTTCACTATAAAGATCTACTGTTCTAATTTAATCAAAGGGAACCTCAGTGATTTAATAGTTTCATTTGGATAATGTAAAAATGTTCCTTGTGGATAATTTATAATTGAATCATGACTTGGTGATGATTTTGGAAGCTGCCCATTGTAATCTCCTTTCTTATTCCCTTTCTTAATGTAGGTTCTGAATGTAGCTAAAAGAATCTTGCTAAATGGCTGTCACGTGTTTATTTTATTTTACTTTTATTGTTGATATTTTAGTTATTTAAAATAGATTTTTATTTTTAAACCAACTTTTATTTAAAAACCTACCACTTCTTGATTAAATTGGTTTAGTCCAAAATGTCTTAAGAAATTTCTTCTAGTGATTCTTTCCTTAAATATTTAATTAAAGTTCTAATGTTATTTTTGTGGTTATATTATAATATCAACCAATCAGTTAATCTGGTGCGCTTTTATATGCCTGTCTTTGCAATATTTGAAGACTATACTCATACTTCCATTTAATGTTTTTCTCCAAGCTAAAGGGGTCTTCAACTGTTCTTGTAATACATTTTGTAATAGCAGCTGCATGCCACATTTTTGCCAACATGTCACAGGTTACCTGTGCTTCTATGGCATTATGGGTATTATATGGTGGATCAGTTGACAAGCTGAACTCATCAATTAATTATTATTCAGTTCCTGAGTCAGAGGAAATATTGTGAAGACATTTTTGTAACAGATCTTTAGAACTATAAAGGATGGTTTCCTACTGGTGGAAAAGCTCCCTTGTCCTGCCTTCTGGGATTATTCAGATACGCCCTGAATAATCCAGAATAGAGCAGAACTATTTCTTGCTCTATGTTTATAAAAAAGCCTTCTGAAGTTACATACAAACTTCAAAAAGAAGCCAGTTAATCAATCAGTATCAGTACCTATCTTCAATCTAAAATATATGAACTTTTAAAATGTTTTTACAAAACACAGAAAAACTAATCCAACCTAATGAAAGAGAGAGAAAGAAAGTTTCTGATTTCTTTTGCAGCAAATATATTTATAAAATTATTTCTTAAAATCCATGATTGAATAAGAAAAGAGAAAAATAGGTCAGACATTTGTTTTAAATCTTTTTTTTATTTTGAGGGCAAAAAACAACTGCTGTCACATTAGAAACAATGAAATATGCCTCTTTTCTCCTATTCCTTCCTTTCAGCAGCACTTGGGGGAAGCACGGGCTTTGTATTTTTTAGAAGTGCATATAACATTTATATGAAGCCGCTGGGGGAGATCATCCATGGTTTCGGGGTGAGTTATCATCAGTATGCTGATGATACGCAGTTATATATCTCCACCCCGGACCACATCAGTGATGCTCTCTCCGTGATGTCCCGTTGTTTGGAAGCGGTGTGGATCTGGATGGACAGGAACATGCTCCGACTCAATCCAGCCAAGACAGAGTGGTTGTGCATACCGACATCCCGGTCCAGTTCTGAGGTTCCATCTTTGGTCATGGGGGAGGAGGTGTTACCCCCCGTGGACAGGGCACGGAACCTGGGGGTCCTCCTGGACTCGTGGCTCAAGTTGGAGGAGCAAGTGGGAGCCGTGGCCAGGGGGGCCTTTGCCCAGGTCCGGCTGGTTCGCCAGCTGCGCCCATATCTGGACCGGGATGCCCTGCGCACGATTACTCAGGCCCTCGTTGTCTCCCGACTGGACTACTGTAACGCTCTCTACTTAGGACTGCCCTTGCATACCACTCGGAGGCTTCAGCTGGTGCAGAATGTGGCCACACGGGTAGTGTTGGGAGCCTCCCGATACTCCCATGTTACACCTCTCCTGCGCGACTTGCATTGGCTTCCGGTTGCCCTCCGGGTGAGATTCAAGGTTTTAGTGTTAACATTCAAAGTCCTACATGGCATGGGTCCAGGATACTTACGAGAATGACTCCTCCCAGTTTCAAGTACCAACCGCCCGGTACGGCGATAGGCAGGGCCTCCTCAGGGTGCCGTCCGCACTCAATGTCGCTTGGCGGGGACTCGGGGAGAGCCTATTCTGTGCCCCCACTTTATGGAATCTCCTTCCACTGGAGCTCGGCTTTCTCCTGATCTCCGTACCTTCCGCCACGAGTTAAAAACCTGGCTGTTTTACAATCTGGGCTATGCTGACTCCTTGGGTTTTTTGATTTTAATCTTTGGGGGTTTTAATGTTAATTCGGCTTAGTTTGTTTAATATGCTTTTTAGGTAATTTATTGTTGTTTTTTCTTTTAATCTGTGAGCCTGAGTCCTTTGGGAGAGGGGGTGGCATATAAGTCAAATAAATAAATAAATAAATAAATAAATAAACTTTCTGTTCCATTTTTTTAAAAGTAGACCTTAACCAAAATATTTTGTCATTACAAATCTTTCATAAAGGGGTTCATTTTCACCAACATTTGAAAATTCAAGAAAAACATCCTCACCATGTGATGATGATGGGAATAATCTATCAAAAATATTGCATCCAATTTACATGTCAGGTAGTGCTCCATTCAAAATCCAAGAAAGAAATACTTAGACTCCATGAATTAGAGAAAAGATATCCTTTACTGGAAATCAAGTGGTAACAACAAAAGAATTCTGAATCTGAGAGAATGAGCGCGAAAATCACATATACAAAGTGATGGCAACGTTCCCACCCACAATAGTTCAAGTCAGCTACCCAATTAAAAGTTGTGGATAACATCATGGGGCATCTCCAGGTGGTGATGAGGCCTCTGCCCGTTGACCTTGGCATATTTTGATAAAGAGCTGCGGCTGCGCATAGCATAAGACCATACGTGATCGATTTGTTCTGGGCCTTAAAGACAAGGTGCTTCAGAGCAAGTTATTACTAAGACCTAAGATCACGCTGAAGGAAGCAATAGAAGAGGCCTCTTCAGCAGAAGCTACCAAGTCCTCAGCAGCGGCCATGAAGAAAATCAACAAGGCCACAAGCCATCCTGATGTGGAAAAGTCCACAACAACTCATTGTGAGCAAATAGATTCTGAGTCAGACTGTAGTGAGGTGGAGGAAGGAATTTACAGACTCAGAATGGAGAGGAAAAAGAAAGACCTAGGAAGAAAGAGGCAAGATTTCTACTGCAGAGGGTGGGGAAGCCACCCCCGCACTGAATGCAAGTTTTAGACACCATTTGCCTCCGTTGTGATAAAAGAGGACACCTAGCAAGAGTCTGCAAATCATCCAGAACTCCACCCATCAGAAGAAAGTTTGCTACAAGCAAAGACAAAGAATTCAAGCCTAACAATTTCTGTGAGAAAATGGGCGCAGCACAGAAGCAAATGGGAAGAATGAAACTCATCAAACAGTCACCATTGGTCATTCATCACCCTTAAGAAGTAGAAAAGTGCATGTCAAGGTATTTATTGAAGGAAGGCCTTGCCAAATGGAAGTGGACTCAGGCTCATACCTATCTATGGTGTCATGGGACACTATTCACAGTCTTCTTCCCAACATCCAGAAGAAGCACTTCAAGAAGCAAGCACTGACTCTTAAAGACTACCAAGGGAACAAGATTCCAGTAGTTGGAACAAGAGAATTCAATGTGAAATTCAAGGGCCACACCAAACGCCTACCACTGACCATCGTGGACAAGGACCGCCAAGTCTGCTGGGCCTTGAGTGGTTCAACACGCTGGGCATCGAGGTGACTGGCATCAGTCACGTGAGCAACACTGAGTGGGAAGAGGCCTTGAAGTCTGAGTTTCCAGAGGTCTTCAGCAATGGATTAGGCAAGTACTTGGGGACCCCTATCTCCTTTAACCTAGATCCCAAGGTACAACCAATCCGTTTAAAACCCAGAAGGGTCCCATTTGCCTTAAAGGAAAAAATTGATGCACAATTAGATAAACTAATAGCCCAAGGGGTTTTAGAGCCCACTGATCACTCCAGGTGGGAGACACCCATAGTCACACCAGTCAAGGCTGATGGGTCAGTGGGAATCTGTGGAGACTATAAGGGGACATTGAACCATGCGCTACAACAGAGCGCATATCCAGTTCCAGTAGTGCATCATTTATTACATTCCCTTGGAGGGGGCACAGTTTTTGCCAAGTTGGACCTGGCACAGGCATATCAACAATTAACACTTGATGATGCCACTGCTGAAGCCCAAACCATTGTAACCCATAGAGGTGCATTCAAATGCAAAAGGTTGCAGTTTGGAGTAAGCGTGGCACCAGGCATCTTCCAAAGCCTTATGGAAAGAATGTTACAAGGATTGCCAGGGGTGATGCCCTATTTTGATGACATTTTAATTTCTGCTGAAAATGACACTCAGTTACACGAGAGACTCAGGGAAGTCTTAACCAGATTCAAAAAAGTGGGGTTAAAAGTCAAAGAAGAAAAATGCACACTTAGAACAGATAAAGTGGAATTCTTGGGTTACATGATTGATAAACATGGCATCCACCCCACAGAAGCAAAGGTTCAGGCAATCAAAGAAGCCCCAGGCCAAAATGCAAAACAGATCTGCAAGCATTTTGGGACTCATTAACTTTTATCATATGTTTCTACTTCAGAAGGCAACCATTGCAGAACCACTACATAGGTTGCTGGACAAGAAATCTGTTTGGGTCTGGGGGAGGAAGGAACAAGCTGCATTTAACAATATCAAGAGACAAATCACGTCTGATGCTGTGCTGATACAGTTCTCTGAGAATCTTCCTGTTATTCTGACTTGTGATGCCTCACCTTTTGGAGTGGGGCGGTATTGAGCCATATGCTTCCCAGCGGGAGGGAAACTCCTATTGCATTTTACTCTCACACCTTGACTAAAGCAGAGAGGAACTACAGCCAACTGGATAAGGAAGCCTTGGCAATTGTAGCAGCTGTCAAGAAATTCCATGAGTATTTATATGGGAGAACATTTACTGTTGTCACAGATCACAAACCTCTTTTAGGTATTGTGGCAGGGGACAAAGCAACGCCCATGATCCTGTCACCAAGAATGCTGAGATGGACTGAATTTCTTGCTGCTTATTCATACAAACTGATCCACAGACCTGGTAAAGACATTGGGCATGCAGATGCTTTGAGTCGCTGCCCACTTCCTTCACACATTGAGGACCCTGTTCCTGACACTCATACCTTTTTCCTAGAAACTGTTGCCAAGCTTCCAGTACATGCTGCTCAAATTGCCAGAGGGACTGCCAAAGACACTTTATTGGCTCCTGTTATAGGCTGGATTAAGAAGGGTTGGCCACTTCAAGATCTACCTCAACTCGCCCAACCTTTCAAATCCAGGCAAACTGAATTATCGGGCTGTGATTACCTCACCAGGGGCATGGGATAATTTTAAGTATTTTAATTTGGTTTTATTGGGCTTTAAAATTGTTTAATCCTTTTTAAAATATTTATTGTATTCTATGTTTTAACTGTGAGCTGCCCTGAGTCTTCGGAGATGAGGCGGCATATAAGTCCAATAAAATAAATAAATAAATAATCTGTATTAAGAGGATGTATTTTGTGGGGTAACAGGGTGGTTATTCCTGCAAAACTACAAAAAGAGGTTTTGGAAATGTTACATGAGGGTCATCCGGGAATTGTCAGAATGAAGGGATTGGCCAGGAGTTATGTATGGTGGCCAGGTATTGACAAAATGGTTGAAAACTGGGTTGCATCCTGTCCCAACTGTCAGGTAGTCAGGCCTGCCCCACCTCTCACCCCCAAACAGGAATGGGAATGTCCTAGGGGCCCATGGTCCAGGATTCACATTGATTTTGCTGGCCCTACCAGAAGGCACACTTTCCTTATTATAGTTGATGCATATTCCAAATGGCTAGAGGTTATCCCTATGGCATCCACCACAACTGAAGCTGTCATCAAACAGCTTAAAAAGCTTTTTGTAACTCACGGGTTACCTGATGTGCTTGTTTCTGACAATGGCCCTCAATTTACATCCAACCTTTTTGAATCATATCTAGCACAACAGGGTATCAGACATGCCCTGACAGCCCCTGGGCATCCTTCAGCATATCACTCCCAACCCCTCAACCAATTTGTCCCCAGCTGAATTGTTGATGGGTAGGAAACTCAGGTCTCCCCTTGATCGCCTTCATCCCACTTACGCACCCAACGCACCACTAGATTCCACTAGCAAAATTCGCACATTCACTGTGGGTGATTCTGTTTATGCTAAGAACCTTGTGGGTGAACCATTATGGATTCCTGCTGAGATAACCCAAATCACAGGCCCCAGGTCTTACAGGGTACAAATGGAGGATGGTGTCCTCTAGAGCAGGCACGTTGATCAGTTAAGATCCAGATTGCCTCAGGAGCATCGCTTTTGCTCCTCTCTGGTTCCCATACCTACTGCCTCTTCTGGGGAAGGGAGGATCATGAGTGTAATCAGCAAGCAAGAATCAACCCCATGTGTAACGAGCTAACACGACAGGAACCATCCCAAAACCTGTCACAATACCAACAACCATTTTCACAAATGGAAGATTGCACATCACTACCTGATTTAGGTGCTGACATTGGGTTGGAGATGGATTGGGAGGAGAGACCAGGTTGTAGTAACCAAACAGGTTCTACCATTATTGTAAGTCCTAGTAAGGAAAGGTCAGCAGACACATTTCCTCCCTCACAAGGTGAGAACCTTAAAACATCTGAACCACTTAGGTCTCAACGTACACGTAAGAGCCCCACCTATTTAAAGGAATACATTAGATAGGCTGGGTATGGTTTGAGTATGGACTGAACCTAGTGGGGAGGGGTGTTATGTATGCAGGTTTAAAGTCATTGGTTTAGTTTGAACTGTTCTTGTAAAATGTAAGAAATGATTGGTTTAAAAAGTGTGGGAAAACCCTGCACTCTGATTGGCTGGCAACTGCGGCTGCTGGCTATAAGTAGCAGCCGCAGCCCAGCCAAAGTGGGTCCGTTCTGAGCTGTAGTCACTAATAAACAAAGAGCTTGAAGCACTCCGCGTCTGTCTCTTCATGCAAACTTAACACCATTCATGACAGGATATTTTGAAACAAAGGCAGAATGGTAGGATTAGAAGCAGCCCCTCACTCAAGATCCAAAACAGGATGAAAACCATTAAGACACAATAGGAATTGCCCAACACCCTTTCAGAAAATAAGCCTCTTCATTGCACCATCCCAGAGCAGTCCAAACTTGAAACCTGGGAGCTCAGACAAGCACCTAGAATTTGCATTTCTTCTTTTGCCTATAGAGCCATCTATGACCCTACATAACCCCATAGGAATCTGACAACCAATAGAATACATGCTCTTGCACAGGAACAGGTAGCTCAAATACAAAGTCCAACAAAGTTATAACACGCCCCCACTCTCAGCTCCATTTTGTCAGCTGCACCAGAACCATAAACCCTGATGGTTCTGTTCACCAGTGGACAGACCTTCTTTTCAATCATCCTCCAGCCTCCATTTTGTTTCAGTGCCTTTCTCCAGCTTAGAACTGAACCAGATGAATATTTCTTCCAACACATACCTAATATGTTACAGTAAAAAGATAGACTATGGCTAAAGCTATTTAAATAGCTTTTCTAGTAACTGGGTTGCTTAAATCTCAACAGAAAACTTTTAAAAATAATATCTGAGGTTTCCCTCATTGATTTCTAAAAGGAGGTACTGTGGAAGTATAAAAATGAATATGCTACAAAAATGTTGAATTGTTGTTTTGATATGTATTAATAAACTATAAAGCATGAAGGTTTTTTCCTCTTATGGGAAAAGATGGCACATTTAAAAATAAAATATACAAATAAACAGCAACCTAAGAACTGCACATGTAATAATTAGGCTTACCCTCGGATATGTTTTATTTCAATATAGTGTATTTCTCATTTAACAGTCTTTGGACTAATCTTCATCTGTCTTTGTTAAAGAAATAAACTATTTTAAATGTTTAGATGCTATATAGGTATGAAACTCACTGCTCATTGAGAGGCGACATAAAAATAGCTTGCTGTGCATAAGTGATAGTGAAGGCAAATCAATAGCTGTCACAAGTTGTTAATCTGTGCTTTGAAATATATTCAAAACAGAATCTGCTCTCAAGTATCCCATCTGGACATCAGCCAAGGCACTAACAAAGAACTAAAGGCATCAAATGACCCATTCATGATGGTGACTTCTAATTCCTTCCCATTTAAAAATTGTCAAGGCCCACACCGAACAGCCCTTCAGCCTAGTACATTCCCAATGACTGCTATAGATATGTTGGATCAACTGTAATCGTGCTGTCAGAAAGAAACTGCCTACATCTGCACATTTCCACAACTTAACAGAACTAGCTAGCTTTACAGAAGACATTCTTGCAGTCAAGACACAACTGATTTCTTTCTAACTTTTTATTCAGAAAAGTAAAAGCTGCTATTTGTCTAATTATTTGTAGGGAAATATGCATTATGCGTAAGAATGAGGCCTGATATTACAATGCTTACATGTTTACATGCTTACTCAGAAGAAAATTGTCTTATGTTTCAGGGGAAAATAAATAAATAAATGCTCCCTGAGATTTTCATTTTAATAAATATACATATGCTTGCAAACTTAAATCTTAATAGCAATTTCAGTCAGCACCCATACAACCACTATTCAACCCTATTTCTTCTGGCATTATAATGTGGAAGAAGAAGAGAGCTTCCGGTGTGACATGGGTTTGAAGCAGCACGGGATGACAGCACTCTGCTCCTCGTTGCTGAAATTCAGCGGTCTGGTGGTCATCCGAGGCGAAAATCAGTCCTGGTGGGATTGGTGAGGAAGAGGGGAACTTTCGGAGCTACAGCAGGAAGGTGCGATCCTCAGCGAAGTGAACTGAGGAGCCTTCAAGCCGGAGCTGAAGTGTCGGCTGTCAATGGCCGACCTGGAGACCCGACGTCTCACAAGATAGAAAAGGGAAGTGAAGAGAGAGAACGGTGTCATCATTTCTGAGCCATCACTGTATTTGGTTTAAGTAGTCAGTCAGGTTATATAATCAAGACACTTCAGTGAGAACTGCCCTTTTTGTCGTGATGAACAAAAAGCTTGACATCTGCAACTGATGTAACACTGAAAGCAGAATACTTTCTTGCATTTGCTTTCTGAGCAGCTAGAAGAATCTGCCTGTTTATCTGCATACTGCATATGGACAGGGAAGACTTGCTTATTTTAAAAACATAATACTTATTTTATCTCTGACAAGAGGAAGGTTTCAGATTTAGGTCTAGCTTCAACTCAAAATATATAAATGATAAAAAGAAACAGAATCCAGTACCTGGGTCTTGTGATCAGTTGAAATGGGAAAAACTATTAATTTAAGTTCAAACATCATATGTCATCTAAAACTTCAGTTCCTTGTATACTTTCAACTGAGTGGGGTGTAATCTATGAGGCATCACTAAACTTAAAAAGTAACTGTATGGTGAATATATATATATATATTCCTATAAATTCTTACCTGATCCTGCTGACAGTGACTAACAAAAGGAACAGTTCCTTCTCAGAAAAAAAAAGAATGAATTCAAATACTATTTGAAATTTCCCAAACCCTGCTGACTTAATTCCAAGTATAACACCCTTCCAAAAGGACATGACAGTGAGGTTAGAGCATCAGATAACAACTGGGAAGATTCAAATGCAGAACATAGTGGATTGGAGGAAACAAAGTGATTGTGGGATAGCCAGGGGAAAGGGGGGTGTTTAATCATGCTATTTGCATGGAAACTCATTAGAATTATGATTCTTGTTGATTGAATATTTTTTGCCTGGAAAGATCTTGGATGTTCTCTATTATCAAAAATATAAATGGACCAGATCGTCATTGATATGACATAATGTATTCCTAAAAAATGAGTTTAAATATTTTCCTTAATATTAATATAAAAAATGAACAGTTGTAAATTTTCTTATCAGACAAATGCATATTGAACAACATTACCACAATGAAAATAAAGTCTGGCAGTAGACTCTACCATTCTTTTGTATCTGTTTATACTAAACTGTGCATAGCACTAGCCTAAAGACTACCCATTTGACTTTAGCAGTCTTCGAGGAGAGAGAATATCCTATTTCAAATGCTATTTAATGGAGTAAAAGGTCTTGACCCCTTGTTTATGTGAGTCATATTGATAGGATAATTCTTCAGGCGGAACACAATTTGGAAGTGAGCCAACAGCTGACTGAAAATAGCACAAAAAAGACACAAGCCCAAATCTCTGGATTTAAATGTGTTTATTGTATATAATTGTGGATAAGCCCAGAATTTTAGGTTCCAAACACACACAAAAATTAGGTTCAGTTTATCCACATATGGGCTTATCCATGAATACATATGGCAATATTATTTTTAAAATACCTGTAGATTCTTCAGTCAATCAATTTGATTTATTACAGTCATAGACCAGAGACCAGAACAAATAAAACACTAAGTAAATATACAATTAAAAACTGTATATAAAATAATAAATAATAGCTAAAATCTATGATAAAATCCACTGTCAATTATATATGGTCTAACTATACTAAAATTAAAATCCATAAATTGTGTGGCCTGTAGTCAGTTTAATAGTAAAAGGGAAAGGAATAAGCAGTATTTATTCCGCATTTGTTGAATAAAATAGCTATGGTGGATTAGACACATGTTTCCAACAAATCCCCAGTGCTGCTGCGCAGAATCTAGCCAGCTGTGCTGTACTTATGGACTGTTTGTCCTTAAGCAGCCAACTGAGATAAGCAGCGTTGGAATGGCCAGGATACTTAGCAATTATTGGAAGAATATGTTTTCAAATCTCTCTGTAAAAGGAACATTGAAGGAGCATGTGACCAACTGTCTCAACCTCCCCTGAGCCACAAGAATAGGGTTTTTCCCTTCTGGTTAAGCTCTCCTTGTGGACGGACCGGGGACCACGACTGTGCACAGCTTTGGTCCGTGCTCTCTCGTCAGAGAGCCCCAATCATCTGGATTAGGGGCTGAAGCTGCCTCAGAGGGGCAGCAGAGTAAGGGGAAACCACAAGCCTGGTCAACGAGAGCCACATCTCCCCTCCCTAGGCTTGGCAATTTTTCCCCCCAAAGATGACCAAGTGGTGTTCCAAAATGGTCACCCTGAAGAGGAGGACCTAGTTGGACTAAGCTTTGTGCAGGAGAGAAGAAAGAGGTGGACAACATAAGAACTGGGACAATTTGGCGCAACAACCAATCTAAAAGGTACCGTGGGATAGATGTTTTAAGAAATTTTTTTTGAAAGAATATGAAAGCGGTGGAATTAGAAAGAGAAGGAAAAGTGAAAATATCTTTTACAGCTGAGTGGGGCTTCGAACTGGAATAGGAAGAAGCCAGAACAAGTTATTCAAATAAATAGTATTAAAATACAGTGGAAATAAACAGATATAATTTAAAGCTGGACTTAAGAACATTAAAAAGGAGGGGGAAATATTTAATTGGAGATTTGATTGGTTTGGAACATCGAGGCTTGGAAAGCCCTGAACAATAAATTTGGGGGGGAAAGGTGAGGACATTGTATAATGGAGGGTGTCATCTTGTGGACAAAAATTTAAGCTGAAAAAGAGAAGTTCCTACCTTTCTATTAACCTGATTTGATATACTGAAAAGGAAATATTGAAATAACATAATAACTACCCCAGAAAATGAAAATTGAACCATGATAAAAGAAAAGACATGGAATGCTGAATTGATTGGTGATTTTGCTATAAACCCAGCTTTGGAATAATTGTGAATATAGAAAATTTTAAGAAGAAAAAGAAAAAGAGAACCTGATTTGTGGATTTTAATGACTATAAAACATGAGTGTGCAATGATGGTATCTTTGTGGGACTTAAAAATGGAACTTAAAAACTTTAAAGAACTACTACATGCGAGAGGCGAATCACTTGTCTCTGAGTTAAGAGATTTGGAAATGGTGATTGAAGACTATGAAAAAGAAACCTCAGAGAAGGAGGAGTTAGTTCAAGAAGAAGCCATCTTAAACAGACAATCAACACAAAGAATTCCACGAAGAAGAAGAAAAAGAAGGAGGGCTAAAATGGGAGATTTAAGAAAGTAACTAAAACGGGGAATACTTGTAAAAATCGAAAAGATAGAAAGAAACAGCAGAAAAGTGAAAGGGGGAAGGAAAATATATATATATAGAGAGAGATAATCCAGAGGAAGAAAAGGTTTGGGAAAATAAAAGGGAAGAGAGGTATTGAGGAATAGGGACAGGAAGAAATATGGGGATTGTGAAATAAAAGAGAATATTTTTTTACCTAGAATACATAGAGATACTGGTTAATGAATTAACAAAGGAGATTCCACATTGTCATGAGAAGCAGTAATAATGTACTTTGTGATTATAAATTATAGAATATAGACTATAGAGAGGAAGGAGGGGCATTGACATTCTTTTAGAATATGAATGTATGTTTCTTTTTTTCTTATTAGAAGTAAGGTTAATGTTTAGTACATATATTGAAATGATTGAGATGAATTGTGAGGAGGCTTAAAATGGGATTAATATCAGTGACCAGGATTAGTTAAATGGATTAATTGTTTCTTTTTTTTCTTTCAATATTATAAATAAAATCTTATGGAAGTAAAGGGAGAAAATAGACTGTGGAATCTGATTGAAAAGTATAATGTAGAATAACTATTTTTTCTAGGGAATGATTATTATTATAATTAAGCAAAATAGATATTTAATTGGGACAGATGAGGGAATTAAGATATATTTAAACCACTGAGGTGACACCCCCAAACTAGAAAAAGGTGAGGGGAAATCTATGTTTTGTTTTATGAATACAAGCTTGTATTAATTTGGACTTTGTGGAAAGAATATGCGATGGAATTGCCAATTTGACAGACAAGAGAATTAAAAGGGAATAAATATGAAGATATGGAAATTATTAGTGATTTAAATGAGAAAAGAACATTTTGGAAAAGGATGTGTTTAAAAGAAATGTTAATGCTTAAGAAATATATTTGAAATAAATTGAAATGAATTGAGAAGATGTTTAGAATGAAAGTAATATTAATGATTAGGATTAATTTGTTAGTTCCTTTTCTTGTAAAAGTGGAGAGGTAAAATGAGAAAAGAACATTTTGGAAAAGGATGTGTTTAAAAGAAATGTTAATGGTTAAGAAATATATTTGAAATAAATTGAAATGAACTGAGAAGATGCTTAGATGGAAAGTAACATCACTTAAAATAAATCTATTTCTTTGTTTGCGTAAAAGTTGAAATGGAGAAGTAATAAATAGTAATAAATAAAAATGGATAAGATAGGATGTTGAATGATAAAAATGAATATATAATTACTGTCATATTTGCATGTAAAAAGGGACTCAGAATTATGTTGTACACTGAAAAGAGCTTTTTTTATGTTGTTTTGGAAAAATTGAATAAAACTTGTTTTAAAAAAAGAACAGGGTCTTTCAGTCAATGGTATCTTTTTATTCTTGCCACACAGGACAGCCAATGGGGAGGTATGGCACCTGTGGATACTTGTGAATAAGCCCATCCACAGAACAGCCATCCCACAAATTTTTAAGCAAATACTTAAATAAATCAAGAGTTGGCCTGTATACAGGTAGTACATTTTTCATGGTATTTTGCTTTAAAAAATGAAAATTATCCAAATGTATGATAGCAAGGAAAAAAGGTGACAATTGACAATCAGGTAAACTGATGGAATAGCTGCTACAACAATTCAACAAAAGAATTAAATGTTGCCAAACAGATTAGAGAAACATATGCATGCATTCATTGGACTCAGCTCTCTGTTTTATAGCACTCTGTCAGAAAGGAATACAAGTAGAAAAGAATGGAAAACAATCACTTTGTAATTAGTTTCACATTACCAGTTTTAAAAGAAGAATTGACTTATTTTTTTTCCTCACCTAATATTTAGAGCAATGGTTTTCAATCTTGGCAACTTTAAGACATGGGGACTTCAACTCCCAGAATTCCCCAGGTAGCCTAGGTTATCAGTTCATGATGTAATAAAGACAACTGTATGTACAATCTACATGACATAAATATAGCATATTGTATGTACCTCTTAACAACAACTCACAGTATCTCTTCACAATAAATATGAAAGTCACAGTATAAATCATGTACTAAATAAAAGAACAAATAAATGTATTTTGTCTGTTTGAAAGTGAATGATTCTAATGCTAAAAATGTCTGCCTACAAGCATAGCTACATTCTTCATTTCCACATAAATAGGATTTATGAGCAAGTGCCAGTTAGTACCAGCATGAAGAACTTTAATGGGAAGGAATACCATTGGCTGATGGGTCAGTTCCTTAAAAAAAAAATTACCCTGCAGTTGTAGCACAAGGCATATTTGCACCCTATAAAAATCAATTCAAGGTTATTTAGGATACAAATGCCAGTATAAAACATTTTCAGAATAAGATTATGCTGGTAAATTTTATTACACAGGACCACAATATGATGTACTGTATGTCTGATGGCAACTCCCAAATTGAATGTTCTGTCTAAGCGCAAGCTTGATGAAAAATTACTTGGATGACAGGAAAACAGGATGTGTGTGTTACTGACTCATCCCAAAATATGACATTTTAATAGAGTACAAATTAATGTTCTTAGAGCAAATCAGAGAGGTGTGTCATTTGAAAACTTCAAAATTTGAGTAAGCATGTTCCATGGTTCAGTCATACCTGTGACTAAAATTAGTGGTACCACTAAATTAAAGCTGCCAATGGCAAATCTAGTTGATAACTGATTATTCTTTAGCAGCAGTGCTAACAATAAAGGGAAGAGGTGACATAAAAGCAAGGACAGATGCTTTTACAGCTTCCTTTCCATCAAAAAGACAACCAATTCTATGGAATTCTTGGTTCCAAATAAACTAAAGAAAAACAAGGGAGGGCAAGTGACAAACACGCATCACAATTTCACAATGCAAGCTCTATCCCAACATATGTATGTGCCCTGTTGCAATTCAAGTATAAAAGGGTGCAGTTTCTGTCATGATGTCCCTGGCATATTTTGTCATCAATGTGTCCATCTATTTCCTTTACCAATTTTGTTGCATAGCTTTTAGGGAGAAAACATGTGTCCACTTGAAGAGTATCTATCTGAGCCATACATATAACCTTTTGGTCAGTAAAAGTACAATCTTCAAGAGGAGATGGAGGAAAAGATTTTGCCCAAGATAAATAACAGAACCAATGAAAAATAAGAATCTGGCATTTATATTGCATAAACATAATATGTGTGTATGAAGCGGTGGTGGTATTCTACCAGTTCCAGGCCCTGTTCTGCCAAGCTGGTAGCAGTGATGAGCAGTGGAGACTGAACTGGTTCTCTCCGCCACTCTGCTGTTGGGCCCACCTGCCCGCCCGGGCCCACCTGCCCACCTGGGCTCCCATACTCACCTTTATCCTCTGTTTTTGAAGCACAGCTACTTTGCGTGGCACAGTAGAGTGCCGCATGGCAGCTGCTGAAGCAACCGGGAGAGTGCAGGCTTGCAAGAGGTGAGTTGGAATGTCTCTGCGCCTGTGCAAAGTACACGTTTGGCGTGTGCACACATGCATGCAAAGTGTGTGCATGCACACAAAGTGCACCCACCAAGCCACACCCACCAAACCAATGGTAAAACTTTTTGAATCCCACCACTGGTATGAAGTATGCTAAATAATCCTACTTCTTGCTGTGGAAGCTGATGAGAGAGATAATCCCTCTATAAATCTACAGCTTAATAAATTGTTAGGGATATTGTACAGCTAAGTGCAGAAAATGACTATCATGTAATTTATTATTCTCACCTTACTATAATCATACATGTGCTCTACTAGGAGAACTCTTTGTGTGTCAGTTTTCTTCTTCTATGTAAAATGAGGATAATAGCATTTTATTCTCCACTCTTGAGATTGAATTCATTAAGATTTACAGAACTTATTTCAGCTCTCTAAATGGAAGGCAGCATTGAAGTGCAAATTATATTATTTTAACAAAAGATGCCATCATTAGAGTAATAGAAGCTAAAATGAAAACCAAACATTTTTTCATTCCTCAGCATGTTGAAATTAGTCTAATGCCTATGTCAAAGCAAGAGAAACAATAATAATGAAAGGTGGGTGAGGCTAATTGTTAGAAAGAATAGCAAAATCAGCAGCACAGAAAAACAGACTTAACAGTTGGCAATTGCTCACTTGTGTTATGTTAAAACAAATTAAATTCAGAGTTAAGCTACCATTGAAATATGCTATTTGCTAAATAGTTTGGGGCAAAAAAATCAAGAGAAAAGAAATAAATATTGGTTTCAGAATTTTTCAATTCTGCTCTGAACATTTTTGCTATTTACATCATTAGTATAAGATGTTTCATTCTGAGCCAGATAATGTTATTTATATCAGCATTCTGGGAATATAGAGGTTTTCTTTACAGAATCAAACTATTGCCCACCTAGTCCAATTTCTGATGATTTGAGGATGTAGCAGGCTTTGCACAGGATGTAAAAGGACATACTTCAAAAGTAGATGGGAGCAGGATATGAAGAACGATGGAGACTTTCTGGATTTTAAGGGATAGATTGATTTTTTAAATGCTATAAAGTTATTATCAATTTTAGTAACCACACAGACAGATTTTCTCCATGGTGATCTGTCACTAACCGTTCAGGTCTTCCAATGGTAGACTCACTGTTGCTGTAACTAAGTCTATCATTCTTGTTGTTGGTCATCCACTTTCTTTCCTTCCTTCTTTCCCAGCATTAAAGTCTTCTTGAGAGCTATGTCTTTGCATACATCCAAAGTAGGTTAACTTAAACCTGGTCATTTGCGTCTTGAGTGAGAACTCTGGATTGATTTATTCTATCATTCTTGGTTGTCCTTTTACACCACATAGGATTTGGAGAAGAGGAGGGGAGTTAAAGGATAAAATGGGCATCTTACATTTCTGCGAAACTTTTATTTTATTCTTAAAACTTCACAAAGATTTGCCCCAATATATAAAATTAAGGTGATGGTAAGGATCTAAGAGATTTTCAAAAACAGATGTATGTATTGATTTTTGCATTTCTGATCTAACCCAGTATTGTTAACAGTGGCAGCAGTTCTCCACAGTAGGAAATGCCAGAATTCTGCATGCAATGCCAACTCAGTGATGCCCTCGCCATGATGTCCCATTGTCTGGATGCGGTGCTGATCTGGATGGGAAGGAACAGGCTCCGGCTCAACCCGGCCAAGACCGAGTGGTTGCGCATACCGGCATCTCAGATGATCCAGGATATTCCACCATTAGGCATGGGGGGGAGAGGTGTTACCCCCCGTGGATAGGGTTCGCAACTTGAGTGTCCTTCTGGATGTGCAGCTCAGTTTGGAGGACCAGGTGGGAGCTGAGACCAGGGGGGCATTTGCCCAGGTTCACCTGGTGCACCAGTGTGCGCTCCCTATTTGCCCAGGTTCACCTGGTGCACCAGTTGCGTCCCTATTTGGACTGAGATGCCTTGCGCACGGTTACTCATGCACTCGTTACTTCCTAAATCAACTACTGCAATGCTCTCTATATGGGGCTGCCCTTGAGGACCACGCAGAGGCTTCAGCTGGTGCAAAATGCGGCCGTGCGGGTTGTGATGGGAGTATCCCGATACTCCCATATTACACCCCTCCTGCGTGAACTGCATTGGTTGCCGGTTGCCCTCCAGGTGAGATTCAAGGTGTTGGTGATTACATACAAAGCCCTGCATGGCTTGTGTCCGGGGTACTTGCAGGAGCATCTCCTGCCAACATCAGTTTCCCATCATCTACTGCCATCGGCTAGACAGTGTCGGCTCAGGGCCTTCTCTGTGGGAGCCTCCACCCTGTGGAATCAGTTGCCCTTGGGGCTCCTGACCTCCGCTCCTTCCTGCCGCGACCTGAAGACGTGGTTTTTTCAGCAGGCTGGCCTGTACTGAGGTGGAGTGGGTTTTTAATTCGTTTTAATATCTAGTTTTATCTGTTTTAAATTTTGTTTGGCTTGGGTTTAATTCAATTTTCAGTATTTTTAACTTTTGTATTTATGATTTTTATGATGTGAGCCGCCTGAGTCCTTCAGGAGATCGGGCGGCATACAAGTCCAAATAAATAAATAAACAAACAAATACATAAATGTGTTCTCATCCTGGCACTTGTTATATTGATGACAGTTGTATTCTCATAATATTAAACAATGCCATGACTTGTAATTTCACAAATATTATTATATATGGTTTTATGTGAAATAAATACACTTAAAATAAAAATACACCGAACAAATGACCTAAGTAAAATGAATTCTAAAGAATAAACTAATTTACTGCAGAAAATAATTTAGCTTGCTTCGGTTCATGCAAACATGAATTGAAAACACACTTCCTATCTGGAGACAAATGATAACTTGGGGGTAAGAAGAATGACTATGTTCCAAACCTAACCTTCATGTATTAAATTAGTGAAGCTTTATCTTGAAGCAGTTATCTTAAGATTGAAAAGAATAGATCTGCTCTATTGTTTAGTTTCCAAATTCAAATATTACATGTAGCAAGATGCACAGATGTAAATAAGCTGTGCACAGGTGCTCAGTTTGTAATCCTCAATTGGAAATGACAATCCAACTAGGCAACAAAAACTCAAAACATTTTAATATAGAATTTATGATTTAAGCAACTGTTTTTATAGTAACAAGGAAAAAAGAAACATAAGACCTATTTTTTTTCTAAGTCTACATAAACCAGTCCAACTTGATATTCAACTAGTTTTTGTACTAATCTTGTCTAGCATCCAATTTCTGTCTCATGGTTTGTATGATGCTTTGTGTCTCAATTTTCTGTTAAAGGATAAACAACTATAGCAAACATTAAAGTGACATGAGTAAATGCAAGGATATCCATGATGAAAATCTAATGTGATCTCAATTAATAAGACTTCTTCATGCAATGTGTTTTAAAAGGGATGCTTAAGCCTTGCTGATTCATTGTTTGAACTAGGGCTAAAGGCTTCAGGTTTCCCTGTTTTGTTTTAATTACACAGTTCTTATATCCATATATGTATATATGTGAGAATGACTTTGGGAGACAGAGAGAAAAGACCAGTTCATTTTTTAAAAATATTGAGAAGTGATACTGCAGTTGTTCCTTCAAACAGGTAGCCAATGCATCAGAGAAGTAAGATTTTTAGCTTAGTATCTTTCTAACACAATGTCTTCATTGTGGAAGCAATGCAATATATAGTGGTTTTGGTGCTGTGAAACTGTGTATTTTCAAAGCAAAAGCATTTACAGAAAGTAAAACATCCAAAATGTCTTCAGTAAATTAATCTGCTACATATTTTCTACCTTCACAGCAGAATCTATATTATAAACCTCAGTTAGTAACAGCACAAAACTATCAATAAGATATATGAATTCATCAATCCATTAATTTGTAATGCAAGTTAAAGTTTGATTTAACTTTTAAATAAAAATACTTAAATAACAAAATTATATAATATTGAATCTGCTCCTCAAAAGTTGTATTTGTGGGCTTATGTACATAGTATTTCAAGAGATGAGGCCATAATTATATGCATATTCAACAGCTATGGGTTACAATCACAGTGTGAAAAACATCATTAAAATAATTTTATATATAGTTCTCCATTAACACACATGTAATTTTAAGCAAGTCATTATTAGTTTTTTTGGCATTTACATGATGGAAGGGTGCTTAAGATTGTGAGCACCACCAACATTATCTATGAATCAGGTTATAATACAGATGTATAATTTTATTAAGTGCTTTGTAATTCTTTGTATTCTTAGTGAGATGCCATTCAGCTTAGCTCTTGAAAAACCTGTAGTACCTTTTTACTTTATTTATTTTTATGGGCCTAATATGATTACCCAATGTGAGCATTGCAACTCAGGTAGTTAACAACAAAGCAAAGAAAAACTTTTTTTATGGAGAACTTTACAATGAGCATGAATCTTTTTTGAAGGTTATTCCATATAATCTTTTTGTACACAGAAGAAACTGCCCGTTTTGCTAGCAAAGTTTATCAAGATGTAGTTACTCCTTGACTTATGACCACAATTGAGCCCCAAATTTGTGTTGCTAAACGATTGTTAAGTGAATTTGTCCCATGACTTTTCTTGCCATAATTGTTAAGTGAATAACTGAAAATTGTTAAGTTAGTAACATGGTTGTTAAGAGATTCTTCCTTCATCATTGACTTCGCTGTCAGAAAGTCGCAAAAGTTGATCACATGACCCTGCGACACTGTAATCAAATATATGCCAGTTGCCAAGGGTCCAAATTTTGATCATGTGGCCATGGGGATGCTGCAATGGTTGTGTGAAAAATGATAACACTGTTGTAACTTTAAATGCTCACTAAAAGAACAGTTATAACTCAAAGACTATCTGTAGAAGCAAATTAACATTTTGCTCTGTGGATATGTTACATTTAACCGGTTGACAATATCCAAGTAATTTTAACTTACGATACATATTGTTGTTTATACTTTATTATACTTCTTTTATTTAAACATTGTGTCAATATGAGATTTTTATTATCAAGTGCATTGGATTTTTGCAGCTTGTCTATTAGATCTTGCAGAAGAGGCATGCTCTAGATCTTATACAATGCAGTATTATTCAATGGGACCCAGGAATTGTGGTGCCCATTGTCTGGAATAGTATCCCCCAGGAGATTAAATTTGCTGCAATCCTGAGGCATTTCATAAGGTCTTGAAGACATGGTCTTGTTACTAAGCCTGGGACCCAGGTGTATGATTGAACCCTTATATGATTGTGTTAATTGTTGTTGGTTTTTATCTCAGTTGCTGAATATATTATTAGTTTGTGTTTTTATCTTATATATAAGCATTGATGGCTCTCCAGAGTCATGTATTGAAAATGGATAACTGTGTACATTGAATAAATAAGTTGGCTTGAAAAAAACTTGTTAGGTGATTGCCTCTTACCCTTTATAACTGCTTAGAAAGCTCTTTAATATTTAATTGGGATATGTAAATAAAAAGGATCTGGTAGATTATCTTTGCTTTATAGCATAACAGCTTTTCCATTTTTTAAAAAGATCAAAAACAAATGTAAAGTCATTCAAGGCTCTCGTAAGGCATGGCTATGCCCTTGACATATATGAACTATTAAGTAGATTATTACAGAAACATCCATAGGATATTTCTAAAATTAAAGGCAAGTCAATGAATAATATAACAAAAAGACAGAAAAAGCATTTTCAGTGGCAGCTAATAATTACTCTAAGGGCTTGCCAAAAAATATATATCCAAGTCCCCCAACAGCCCCACAAAATGGGGGAACAAAGCAGGGAACTAATTTGCCAGAATTCTCCTTCCTACTTTTTAAGCTCCAGATTTCACTTTTATTCTAAAAGGTCAATGGGTCTAAGAAATACTTAAAATTCTGAAGATCAAACAACACTTTCAGTTGCAGTCCTCCCCTCTCCCCAGGAAGACATCAATACAACTATTTACTTGACACTAAAGAACTCGAGGTTCCCTCTTGACCCCTTTTGTAGGCTTGAATGGCTACCTAGAATCCTGTTACCGGAGCAGAATCTGACCAGGAGAGGACAACTAGGAGACTCATGTCCAGGAGTACAATTCCTTCTAGATAATCCTTTGGGGCTTATTTGTTTGAATAATTCCACACTTGGCATTTCGTTTCCTAAGGCAGAAAGCACTTGAGTTGCCACGGTGAGCCGATTAGCTGCTCCTTTCCGTAACGTTCACTTTGCTCCCCTCATCTTTTACCCAAATAACCTCCCTAGGATATTATTTTTAGCCTGTGTAGTAATGCTTGAGAACCACGGACATTAAGAATCCTTTTTATGAGGTAGTTCTTGGGCGCGCCGTTTCTTTTTTGATCGAATTTTCTCCCGTGTAAGTCCAAAGAAAGACAAAGGCCAGCTGTGAAAGAATTGGCAAACGTGCAGCTCTTCCCACCTCACCACAGCTGAGAAAAGGAGTCCCATATTTACTCAACTTTTTCCAGGTTTACATTTACAAATCCACCTCCTTAAGGCGACGCGTCAAAGGAAAAAAGCGGGCAGGAGGGAACTTCGAGTTCTCTAGTGTCAATCCAAATCAAGCCCGCGGCTGTAAATGAGCCACGTGGAGCCTTTGGTCTAGAGGTGACTTCCTGCTTAGCTTCAACAAGCTGGGTGAAAGATTAGCAAGGAAGATTAGCAAGCAGAAGGAACGAAAGATACAGAATATTCAAAGAGAACCAGGGGAGAAAACAACAACAACAGGCACAGCGTATTAGAGAAAAGGAGAGAAAAAAAAAGTTTGTATTTTACAGGGAGGGAGCGGGCGCGCTGCAAGAGGCCAGGAAGGAGAGGCGGTAACAATTGGAGAAGATTGAGGAAGGCCGAGAGAGGAGGAAGAGGAGAAGCGAAGCTGCAGGGGAGGCGAACGAGAGCAAAGCGGGGCTCGGCGCCAAGCGCCTGCCTGTGTGGGGAAAGAGAAAGCAGCAGCAGCAGCAGCAAAGGAGGAGGGAAGGGGAAACACGCAAAGCTCGGCGCACAAGTGAAGAGCAGCAGTCGCCGGGAGAGGGGGCGAGAGCGGGATCCCGGTGGCGGCGGCGGGAGCCGGTATCGCCGGCGCTGAAGATGCGGCTAAAGCTGGGCTTCCTCTTGCGCGCCGTCCTCCTGGTCGGTTCCTTCCTGGGGCTGCTGCTGCTGTGGTCTTCGCTTTCCCCCCGGGCCGAAGAGCCAAGCCAGGGGGAAAGGATTCGGGTAAGTGGCTACCGCCAAAGGGAAGGGGGGTGTGCCTGTGCGGGGAAAGGTGGAGTAAGGCTCCGCGCACCGGCCGACGGCCCTCACCCGGCGGCTGCCTGGGTGTCGGGCCGAAGCCCTCTTTCGATCTGGGTCCGGCCGAGAGGGGGCGGTGGCGGTGGCGGCTTTGGCTGGTGTTCGTTCTGTTGCCCAGGCTGCGGCCTGTGGCGTTGGCGAGGCCTGCGGAAGGACAGTGGCGGCTTGGGGAGGGGGGGGGCTCTACTACGAGCTGGGGCTCCCTTTGCCATGGGGAGGCGGAGGGCAGGTGGCCTCCCAGCAATGGCAACGGGCGGGCGGCGTTTGTTGAGGCAGCCGGACATTACCTGCTTAAATGCTTTTGCTGGTGTTATATGAAGCGGGACTTTGCCGTTAGCAACCTACTAATATGTCCGGAGGGTTGGAAAGGCTGTGGAAAAGCCGTAAGTAATATTGTAGTTTGAAGGGCAGGTGTAAGAGGTCTCTTACCCCAGATTGTGGGAATAAGTGATATGCTGTAAGACAAAATCTTCTGACAGGTGCTTCTATCTGAAACAATGACATACAGAGATTCATTAAAAAAATTCTCGTTTTTTAACATTTCTGAATATCTTCCTATAGAAAGATACATGCAGTTTAATAATTAGTATCCTTTGGAAGCTATTTTTGATCCGTGGGAATGTGCTGGAAATATAATGCAATACTTATGTCTTTAGCAGTTTATTTTTCATCTGTAAGGTGTTATTAATATTTCCTCCCTATTATCTCTCCCCAAATCATTTAGTCAATCAATCATCACTTGGTTATTTATGGTTAAAGATGGACTTGAAGCTGAATCTCCCTATCTGAAACCAGAACAAAAACTAAAACGTAGGCTGAAAAGAAAACCTTACCCAGCGGGCTTTGCATTATATCTCATTTAAAGAGTCAACCTACTTCCATGAGTACTCGTACCATACCTAGAACTTGTAGTCCAGCAGGTGGTGCATTTGTGTGCTGCCTTGCACACTTGTAGTCCAGTGCTATGCTCTTGAGTTCACCCGAACTTACTTCTAAAAAACAATACATGTAGATGTTTAAGCTTCAGAAATATATTATGTGAATGTCAGAGTGTCTGCTTCTTTGTTTACTTAATCCTGCTTCTTTGAGTCCTGCAAAAGATCTGTATTTTAAAAAATCTTTTTCATAACCAAAATAATAGCCTTACTATTAATATTTTTGATTGCTGGTAAAGGTAAAGGACAGGGTTTTTAATTTTGGTACCAGTTATACTGAATCTTGGCAGATTTGATGATTTGTTTGGGTATTGTATTTGGATAAAATCTCACTTGTGCCTTTTTGAATTAAGTAGTGCATGCATACATTTTCTGCACTTCTTTAGCTGTCCTTTGTGACTGAAACATCAGCTGTTTTTGTTTACTAGATGGTAGTCTGTTTTTTGTAAATATGGCAAAGCTTTGGCTGAAATATGTGCAACCAGCATAATTAACACATTAATTAATGGGGTGGCTATTGTCATTTGGGAGACCCTGTTTCCAAGGGAGGTCCCTGCCCCGGAGATAGGCGGGTGTGAATCCCTCCTCCTGAGGTGTGGGCCTGCAGGTCGGATGGTCGTGCTGCTTACATACCTGTCCCCCAGCTATGTCGCAGCTGCCCTGCCTGGGCTTCTTGATGCCGTCTCGGGGGTGGCGGTGGAGTTTCCAGAGCTTATAGTTCTGGGTGACTTCAACCTGCCTTCCTTGGGACTGGCGTTGGGTTTGGCCCAGGAGTTCATGGCCTCCATGGAGGCCATGGGCCTGACCCAGATAATTTATGGCCCAACTCATGAGGGGGTAACATGCTCGACCTGGCTTTTGTCTCGGAGCAGTGGCGGAGTGGTCTGGGGGGTGGTGACATAGTTACCCCGTTTCATGGTGAGACCACTATCTCCTGCGGCTGGTCTTCCATCAAGCTGCCCCACACCACTGGGATGAGGAGCCACTTAGATGTTTCCGCCCCAGGCGCCTGATGGACCCTGAGAGGTTCCAGGCAGAGCTGGGGGTTTTTCCTGCATCCCTTACAGCCCTGCCGAGGTCCTTGTGGCTACCTGGCAACAGTCGGCTGCGGGGGCTGTCGACAGGGTTGTCCCCATGCGTCCCCTTACTTGGCGCAGATCCCGGTCAGCCCCCTGGTATACCGAGGGGCTTCGGGAGATGAAGCATCATAGGAGGGGACTAGAGAGCAGGTGGAGGGCGACCCGTTCTGGATCTGACCGAGCCCAGCTAAGAGCCCATATTAGGACTTACCTGGTGGCGGTGAGGGCGGCGAGAAGATCTTATTTCTCCGCCCTCATAGCATCCGCAGATAACCGCCTGGCCGCCCTGTTTGGGATCGCTCGCTCCCTCCTCCAGCTGGGGGGGTGGCGGACCCTTTGCGGGGCAGATCTGAGGAATTTGGCCAGTATCGGCAGGATAAAATCACTCAGATCCGGGAAGGGTTGCTCGGACTTGCAGTGGCCTGAGGATGGGGATGTGAGTGGTTTGGCCAATGTTATCTGGACTGAGTTCGATCCTGTTTCTGAGGATGAAGTGGACAGGATTATGCGGCGGCTGAGCTCCACCACATGTTTATTGGATCCGTGCCCTTCCTGGTTGGTTTATGCCTCCAGGGAGGTCACGCGGCTGGCTCGGGCAGTGGTCAACGCTTGTTAAGGGAGGGGCTGTTCCCTGCCACTTTGAAAGAGGCGGTGGTAAGGCCCCTTCTGAAGAAGCCTGCCCTTGACCCAGCCGCGTTGAACAACTTTCGTCCGTCTCCAACCTTCGCTTTTAGCGAAGGTTGTTGAGAGTGTGGTGGCCCAGCAATTGCCACTTTTCCTGGAGGAAGCGGACTACCTGGATCCGTACCAATGGGCTTCCGCCCGGGTACAGCACGGAGACAGCATTGGTCGCGCTGATTGATGATCTCTAGGGCTCGGACAGGGTTTTCCTCTGTCCTGGTCCTGTTAGATCTCTCAGCGGCTTTCGATACCATCGACCATGGTATCCTGTTGCAGCGTCTCGGGGGTTGGGAGTGGGAGGCACTGTTTTACAGTGGTTCTCCTCCTTCCTCTCGGGACGCGCAAACAGTGTTGGCAGGGGGCAGAGGTCGACTCCAAGGTATCTCACTTGTGGGGTGCCCCAGGGCTCGGTCCTCTCGCCCCTCCTGTTCAACATTTATATGAGCCGCTGGGTGAGATCATCCGTGGCTTTGGGTGAGTTATCATCAGTATGCTGATGATACGCAGTTATACATCTCCACCCCAGGCCACATCAGTGATGCTCTCTCCGTGATGTCCCGTTGTCTGGAGGCGTGCGGATCTGGATGGACAGGAACATGCTTCGACTCAATCCAGCCAAGACAAAGTGGCTGTGCATACCGACATCTCGGTCCAGTTTGGATGTTCCATCTTTGGTCATGGGGAGGAGGTGTTGCCCCCGTGGACAGGGCACGGAACCTGGGGGTCCTCCTGGACTCACGGCTCAAATTGGAGGAGCAGGTGGCGGCCGTGGCCAGGGGGGCCTTTGCCCAGATCCGGCTGGTTCGCTAGTTACGCCCATTCCTGGACCGAGATGCCCTGCGCACAGTCACTCAGGCGCTCGTTATTTCCCGACTCGACTACTGTAATGCTCTCTACCTAGGACTGCCCCTGCGTACCACTCGGAGGCTTCAGCTGGTGCAGAATGCGGCCGCGTGATGGGAGCTTCCCGATACTCCCATGTTACACCCCTCCTGTGCGACCTGCATTGGCTTCCGGTTGCCCTCCGGGTGAGATTCAAGGTTCTGGTATTAACATTCAAAATCCAGCATGGCATGGGTCCAGATTATTTACGAGAACGGCTCCTCCCAACATTAAATACTAACCGCCCTGTACGGGCTCACAAACGGGGTCTCCTCGGGGTCCCATCTGCGACTCAATGTCGCTTGGCAGCAACCCGGGAGAGGGCCTACTCTGTGGCGGCTCCCACTCTGTGGAATCTTCTTCCGCTGGAGCTCCGCCTGGCCCCCGATCTTCGCACCTTCCGCCACGATTTGAAGACTTGGCTCTTTTTACAATCTGGGCTGTGCTGATTCTCTGGGGTTGGTCCTATTTTAACTATGGGTTTTAATTTTCAATTTTAACTTGTTTAATATACTTTTAATTTATTTATTTATTGTTGTATTTTTAGCTGTGAGCTGCCCCGAGTCCTTTTTGGAGAGGGGGCGGCATATAAGTCGAATAAATAAATAAATAAATAAATAATTTCTAATGGTCTATACACTGATTGGTTTTCCATCAGTCTTAGGGTTGCTTTCAGCATTGATCTTAATTTAAAACATTTATATAACCATCCGACTTACATCAAAATCTGGGTTCTTCCCAATGATCAATTAAAACAATAATAAAACAACATAATATATAAATATATTAAAATCATAAACATAAAAATGGCACCAACGTTAAGCTTCCAACATAAATCCTTCATAAAATCCTCTTACCCATCTCACTCACCATCTCACCCTATCCCAGTGTTTGGGGAAGAGCCAGTTTTTCAGTGCTCTTGGGAGGCTAGGAGGGCAGAGAGACCTGCTGAATTTCAAAAGGGAAGATGCTTCAAGGGTAAATCTAATAATTCCAGAATTCTTTCTATCTGGAATATATTCAGATAGATGCTTGCAGTAGAATGGTATAAATACAGGTAGCCCTTGCTTAATAATCATTCATTTAGCAACCATTCAAAGTAGGGTGATGTTCAATAAATGGTGCTTATGTCCAGTTATTGCAGCAACCCCACTGTCATGTACTCAAATTTTGTGCTTTTGTAACCCCCGCTTAAAATTGCCCACCTATCTTCCCCATCTCTGTTCTTTTGATTGCCTTGCACAGCAGTGCTTGTCTGCAGCAGCACTGGGGTTAAAGTAGAGGCACCAGGGTGATTGGTTGAGGCTGCTGAAAGCTCAGGGCTCTACTTTAGCGCAAGTGTCACTGCTGCTAAGAGTTCCATTGTGCGAGGAAGTCAAAAGGGCAGAAATGAGGGAGATAAGTGGGTGGGGAAAGCTTAAAAGGAGGCAGGCTTGGGGCTGGGAGGGAGTAAGCTGGGAATGATTTGGATCAGGTTGGGTCCTGGCCTAATGACTGATGGGGTTTGGTTAAGACAAAGGGATTGCAATCACTAACCAATGTGGTCACATGATGGCAGACTTTTATGGTCCCAATTGCTGTCATAACTTGAGATCACCCATAGCACGATTTGTTTATTTCCAGTTGAGTCTTTAGTAATTCTTTTTAAGAAGTAATTAAAATTTACATATTGCCTTGATTTAAATTAATCTGATGTCAAAACTGTAATAAATACAGTGTTTCATACCGAGAACCTTCTAAAACAGGGGTGTTAGCCAAAATACCAAAGCAATTTGTGCCTAAATTATGTACATATAAAAAATACATTTTTAATGAAAATCCAGAAGCACTGTGACACTATTGTATGTAAACCAGAATCCTTTGACAATATTTTGTGAGGCGTGTTACTTTTCATCAGGAGTATTAAATTCCTCTTCATCAAACACAACTTAGGGCAATAAAAAAAGTATAGATGAGCTCCCATGTTAGTTAGTATAAGGCAGTGTTACCCTAAATGTGATTCTAATAAGCTTGAAAACAAGTTACAGTATATGCTGGAATTCTTAAACAAAGAATACTCAAAATAATTTTAAACAGATTGAATTCATATTTAAACTTACAATAATGTTATACAGTAATGACAATAATGTGCTCCACAAACTTACATTTTTAAAAATCTAAAATCTTTGAATAGTAGATACTAACAACCTGCAAATTCCAAAGCCTGTACTTACCTGAGAAGTTGTACAATGTTTTAATGCAATTTATCCCCAAATTTAAAAAATTAAAGGAAGAGATAAGTGCATATAATAAATCATTCTTTAATATTAGTTATACATACACATTCTTATTTTGTTGATATGAATATTGCTTGTGTAAGTACTGCTCCTAGAGAGTGTTTAATGAAAAGCTGCTTCTTCAGCCACAAAAAGCTTGGAGAACAGTGTTAAATACATTTCCATATCACACATCTTAAATATGAACTTAGAAGAAAAGGCTTAATCTGTATATGCAGACTATTAAAAAAACCTAATAGCTTACTTTATACTAATTCAGGACATGAGTCTATCCAGTAACTATTGACTAACTTGCTTGTCCAAGTGTGTTGTTTCTTGCTTTATTTTTAAATGTGTCAAGTTTATGACAAGTGTACATTCATTCCTGTCACCTGGTACTTGATCTTTTTTAATTTGAAGAACAAGTAGCCTAACCTGAAATCTGCATCTAAAACATGCTGAATCTCCACTGAATCTCTTTAAAATAACATCTTTCCATTGCCCCTAAATAAGCAGTAGTCTGTGCTCTTAATGTTTTGCTTGTAAATTCATCTATTATTTGTTACAGGTGTTTTCTTTGCCTGAAGGATAGTATAGGTGTAAGTAGAACTTCATGAATTTTCAATCCCAAAATAGCATGTACATCAATTTCTAGAGAAAATTACATATAATGTTAAACATTCTAGGCCATTGTGTTTTTTGTCCTCTTTTGTACTATGGTGATTTGGCCATTAAAAGTAATTGGATCATTTATCATTTGAAAAAGTGTCACAACACTTTAATGGAATTAATGGCATAAAAGAAAAAGGTAAGATTCTGACAAAAACAATTACATCTGTTCTTATAAAAATCATTGTGGCTGGACTTCAAAGATATTACAGGTATTGTGATTTGGGGTGATCTTCTGTGCTATCTTCATTAGGTGAAATATAATGCTGAGGAAACAAATAGTGGAAATCAAAGCTTGAATTGCTATATTATTATTTATTTATTTATTATTTTATTAATTTGACTTGTATGCCGCCCCCTCTCCAAAAAGGACTCGGTGCGGCTCACAATTAAAACTGACACAATAAATTAATTATCTAAAATAGAGTTAAACTAACCAAGCCAAATTAAACTAAAAACCCATTTATAATTTACATTGTAAAAACAACCCTCCCCCGAGGAGTCAGCACAGCGCAGCCTGTTCAAACAACCAGGTTTTCAAATCGTGGTGAAAAGTGCGGAGGTCAGGGGCCAAGTGGAGCCCCAGAGGTAGTTGGTTCCACAGAGCGGGAGCCGCCACAGAGTAGGCCCTCCCCTGCGTTACCGCCAAGCAACACTGGGTTGCAGACGGCATGCCAAGGAGTCCCTGCCTGTGTGCTCGTACAGGGTGGTTGGTATTCGATGCCGGCAGTAGACGCTCCCGTAAATAGCCCGGACCCATGTCTCGTAGGACTTTGAATGTCAATAATGCAGCATAGTCTTCTGCTTTGCCTAATTTATGGTACTATCCCCCCCCCCCAAATTAAACATGAGCGTTCTAAAAGACACAGTTTGATGATGCTACAGAAAAACTTTTGGATTTTTTTTTAATCATAGCTTCAATTCCAAGAAACAGAACATAGCTAGACAGTGTGTTTAAATAAGCATTCAGTACAATACTGTTTTCTAAAAGTAATTGTTTGGCAATGAACTATCTGCTTTTGGGGCAGTGTGCCATGAAATTAGTTAACAAGTAGTTCACTGAAAAAAACAACATCTTCACCAACTGTGTTGAACATTGATTGTGATACATGAGAGGTTCAGTTCCAGCTCTCCAGGGGATAATTTCTGTTGTATAAAGAATATAAGAGCAGTCTCCAAGAAGGCCACAAATTACAGCTTTTCAATACGAAAGAGCTTGTGAAATCCTGAAACAATGAGTATTTTGATTGCAGAAGTCCTTCTAAATTTATGTTGGCAGAATCTCACCCTATGGGACCAGGCCAAAGAAATGTTCATGCTTAACAATTGTGTGAGCTTTTATAGTGCAACATTTTGCTGTATTTAGAATCTATAAAACCAATCTGGTTTTATTATTCCAAATGAACAGAGTAACTGTCCATTATGACCAGCTTTTGTAGGATCTGGATTCATGAAGTTCAACAGATTATTGTTGAAAAAGCAAAAAAATTTTTTTTTTATAAATTCGAAAATATGTTGCTAATCTATATATATAAAAGCAAAATACCACTCACGCATCATCACAAAATCTCCAGAACTGTAAAGCCTACAAACATGAAATTTGGCACGTATGTTCCTCTTGGCTTCTAGGTGCTCACTAAAAAAATGATTTTTTGAAATGACCATCAGAGCATTACTATTTTGTACATTATTATTAACACACTCTGATGCTAAGGAGTTCTATTCCCCCTCCTCACCTGAAAAAAAATCTGTTCCAAATGCAAAACACAAGCAGAGGAGAGGAGTTTCAGTTTTAGTTTCACAGCAGCAACCAGCTTTAGTACAGAAAAGTTGAGCTAAGCCACGCCCAGGCTCCTTGCTGTCTCCTCCTTGCTCACACAGCAAAAACTGTTTCAGTTTCCAAACAGCCCTCAACACTCTCACACACTGATAGGACACTAGCCAGATGAATACCGATGGATGCTGGTTGGCAGAGGCAGAATTTTTTTCCCTTATTTTCCTCCCCAAAAACTAAGCCCAACCACATAGTTTCATAGTGAAGCACAGGTATCAAGCTAGTATATGAGGAAATTTTGGGAGAGAAAGGGTTTGTAGAAAAAAAAATTCCAGGGCATCTTACAGTATTTTTATTCATTTGTTCATTTTATATAGCTGCCCATTTCACATACTTTATTTCCTTAGCGTAAAAATATCTTTATGCGCAAGAGCCAGAAGTACTTTACAGGTGGTAAAATTGCATTTACATTAGGTAAAATATCATCTCAACTGGAGCTTATGAGATCTATTACATTTGCTCAGGCAAAAAAAAAATAGAGAAAAATAATTCGTGTTTGGATTGAAGGGCCATCTAGCTATTAATTAGATCAACTCAAGCTTAACTTCTTTTGAGTTCCACCAAGTTGATTTTAGTTGCTATCACCTGCTGTGCTGCCTAGGATTTAACTAGGCAATCCATGCCTTGTTGGAACATCATTTCAGAGATATTTCCTTAACTAAACAGAGAAGAAGAATGACCATAGGTGGGCAAAAAAGCAGTGGCACTGGGAGCAACTTCCAACCTTCTTGCCATCTTCATGTTCAGGGGTACATATCAGGGAATGTACAAGAGGTGCTACATGGGTTGAGAATAGTAGTGGTATGCACCAGAAATGCCACATAGGTCAGGCAGGGCATGCATTTTGGTGGCAGAAGTTGGGAATGGTTCATGAGAGGTGTTGCGTCGGTTGAGTAGAACATTGGGCAGTAACACAAATCAAGAAGGGTCTGTGAGAGTCATTGGGGTGTAATAAGTGAGTGATGGTATGGGTCAAGAAGGGGATCTCAGAATTGTGTGAGAAATGGGCCAGTTATGGGTGGCATGGATTGGGAAAGGTGCTGGCAGTGTGCAAGAGGTGCTGTGCAGTTCAGGAACAATGTGAGTTGGGAATGGTGTGTATGGGTGCACAATGAGCCAGGGATATGGGTCAGGAAAGGTACATGGGGCATTGTGATGGCCCCATTGGTTTCTGACTGGGAGGAGAAGGATGAACCAGAACAGGACCATCAGACATAGAACCCAGGGTCTCCAGGAATGCCCAGAGAGTCGGGGGGGGGGGGGGGGGCACGATCAACCAAATTGTCAGAAGAGGAAGGACAGGCACTGCTGCTGCAGGTTAACTCTGACTATCAGCAACAGGCTGCCTCTGATGAGGAACAACTGCCACTTCCACTTGATCCAGAGATGCAGAGAGATGGGAAGCTCAGAGGAGATCAGTGCTCAGAAGGAATAGCCTTGGCCCTCCTAATAAGAAATGCCAGATTGTGGATTACTTAGGCATGTGGGAAAGAGTGGTTGGTGAAAACAACTGTTCATTTTTCTGCATGTCGTCTTTAGCTCTGTGCTTCTGCATCCTGATTTAGTGTTGTGATCCTTGGGTTTGTCTTGATGACTTTTCCTGTACCTCGATTCCGGATCTGAAACTGGATTCAGATTTTCTTTGGGAAGTTTCATTGTAGGAAGTGTTTGTTTGAGAACTTGCTGCTTCAGTTGTGTGTGTGTGTGTGTGTGTGTGCGTGCGCGCGCTTGGTCTTAATTACTTGAACTGCTTGGGAGGAGAGTTTGTGACTTGGTGGATTTTGCAGGATATTGCTATGACAATAGTAGAGTGATGCAGTAAACATACTCTACTCACATGCATGTGACTTAGATCAGAATTGTGTGTAAGAGGTACCACATGGGTAAGAGAAGGTGCATGATGGGGCAGTGCTGCTCAGGCAGATTGCGTGGATGTGCATATGAGATGCTGCATGAGTTGGGGAAAGCAAACAGGAAGGCAGATCAAGGAAGGGCTGAGGGAATGGGACAGGTTAGGCAGCAAGGCCTGGGAAAGGTGGATAGGTGTTCCTGCTTCACTGTTCCTCCTTCCTGTCCCACCAAGCAGATACTGTAAGTTGCTGCTGCTGGATAAGGGAGGGAATGAGGGATTGTGAAGCTGACTGGGAAACTCTTGCAGTGTTGAAAATGATGACCATGTCATCATCCCAGTAGTGCAGCAGCAGCCAATAGCAACAAAGCTGCCATAATTTCCCCAAGTTTCATTTCCTTGGCAGTCAGAAATCCCTGATTTTGGACACATTCTGTAAATTAGTCCATTTGAGGTCCTTTGGTTCAAAAGGTATTCCCCGATGATGTACTGTTCTGCCCAGTTAATGAACATCAAAACATGAGGTTTATAAAGCTAATTAAATTGTACTATTATACTGTTGTTATCATTTTAAGAGTTGGAACATTGTGGCTCAAATTACCACTCATTAAGCTGAACATTAGTTTGATTGTTTTAATCATTTTTAAATTTTGTTTCCTTGTGACAATTCAGTGTATTAGGATTCAGTATTCTGTGAACTTAGATGGTATTCTTTGCTAAAAAAAATCATAATTATGATTTATTGACTTATGACACAGTATAAATGCTAACCCTACTCTTTCATGTAATCTTTCAAATGTTTTCTTTTTCCTTCATTTTTAATGTAAGCATATCCATTTTTATCCAAGGGATAAAAATATTTTAAGCCCACAACAAGTACATAGTACTCATAACCAGCTCAGTCTGACATCTCTTTAATTCACAGAACTATAAATAACAGGAAGAAGTATAACATAATAATAAATGCAACATTCTGTTATTATAGCTGGTCTCAATACAGGTTACAATGACAAACTGGGACTGGATTTTCCATCATTATGTGATGTTTTTGTAAAGCACATCACATAACCACATCACTTAGCAACAGCAATTCTGGCCGTTCCATTGCCTTTGTTAAACAAGGATTATGAGTTGTTAACTAAGACATCCTAGTTAGTTCCTGCCAGTTTCTAACAAGCAGTGTCGGTGGGAAATCTGGCAGGAAGATGCAAATCCTAGGTAGCTCACAAGCAGGCTTATGGGAAGATTAAGCAGCAGCTATGACATAAACAAGACCAGGCCCAGGAAGTGCCTTGAATAATGAGATGTGTGGCATAGAAATTTAATAAATCAATACATAAATTAGTGTGAGCGAGCTCACTCATGAGCAGCTGCTGTTACCTAGCACAAGCACAGTCAAGCTGGGGATGGTTGCTTCCAGTGGTGGGAAGGCACAAAAGGCATCGGTGTGGGTAGGGAGCTCTGGAGGATGGAAAAGTCTGCAAGTGGCTACTGTGGTGGATGGGCTAGGGGTGGCTGCTGCGGAAAGGAGCAAGCAGTGACAAGTGCTTAGAGTGGGTAGAATTTTCCATAAAGAAAGCTACACAATTCAAAGGAATATTATAAAAAAGGCTCCTTCAAATTATTTTGAACTACATGTAATCTTCAATTTACGACTGATCATTTAATGACCATTTGAAATTACAAGGGGTTTTGTAAAATGTGTTTTACCACTTGTAAAGTGCTACTGGCTTTTGTAAAGGATTGTATTCCCCCATGGTCACATGATTGCAATCTGTGTGCTTGCTGTTTTCCCTTGTAAGGCTGTGACAGGTCAGGATGAGTGATACTCTTCCTTATCTGCTTTGAACTGAGTCTGTGCAAAATGCTTATTAGCCTAGCTCCACCCACTCTGGATGACTCCTCCCCAGTTCTAGTCAGTCCTTAAGCAGACTAGGACATGTAGATTGCCTCTGCTGCCTTTGGAAATTTTTCTTCCAAAAGCAGCCTTGCTTCAGTATTTTTTTTCTGTTTTCTTTCTTTGTTTTACAAAAAAAAAAAAGCCGCCTCTTGCCTTTCCCAATTTAAATTTGGTGCCCTGCTGCACAGCTGATGATTGGGGCCGCCAAACAGCTGAGGACAGCTCCAGGGATCCGGAGCAGCCAGCAGGGGCCACAGCGGCCATTTTCTTGCCCTTCAGGGTGAAGAGAAGCAAACGGATCGGCCAGACGGCCAGAAGAGCAAGGGCGGAGGCTTCCGCCATAGTAGTGGGGCTGTTTGCGGGCTCCATGGTGAAGAGGAGGCGTTTTTTCTTGGCCGGATGGCCATTTTGGAAGAGCATGGGCATTGACCACAGAATCCCACAGAGAAGTGGCAGCTGCAGGGATTCTGCAGTTGCTTTAAGTTCTTTGGCTGTTTTTTCTCTGCCTTTGCAGAGCAATGAAAGTCAGAGAGAGTTAATAGCCCCCCCATGGGGAAGAAGAAGGTGGCCATTTTGAAGACTCCTCGTGGCTGGTGGCCATTTTAAATCTGTTGGCCATTTTGAAGAGGTGGCCATTTTGAAGACTTCTTCCCACCACTCCTGTGCCTTTGGCCACCATCAGTTGCTTCTGGAGCTGCAGACAACATCGAAGGGTAGGCGCTATAACATTTAAATTTCCCAGTGGGGGATTGGTTTCCCTATCCTGAAGTAGACCAGGACCCTTGGGCTCCCAGCAGGGCTGGTCTATCAATATTGCCCTAATAGATCCAGGAGGGTTAGAGTCCCAGTAGGAAGTACAATCTTTTTACTGAAGTGCTTTTGGGCAGAAGAAAGTGGTGGTTGGTGTGGGGATAGTGAAGATTTCCCCTGAAGATAATTTCATAAATCCCTTCGTATGCTCTCCTCCTGGCACAGGACTTCCAGTCCAGATTTGGCCTTGCTGCTCCACGATGGCTGAAGCCCCAAAGGAAACCAGAGCTTCTAAAGCAGCCAAGCCTCAAAAGGTGGCTCCTGCTGCTTCTACCAAAGGGAAGTAGCCTGTAAAGAAGGCCTCAAAGGCGGAGGAGAAAGATGCTTCCAGGCGCCATCAGGCCATCGAGAAGCAAGTAGCCAAGGTGCATCAGGCCTCTTCTCACGTAACATCTGCACGCCCTTCTTCTCTGGCTACACTCAATGAAGTGGATTTGGAGGAGTCTGGACCTTCTTCCAGACTTGATCCCCTGATGTGTCCAGGAGAGGCGCATCTCCAATTCCTTCTGAAGGTGACAGTCAAGCTAAGGATCTTCAGGGAGATGTGGCACCTTGGCAGGAGCGTGGGCTCAGTAGACAGGGGGTGGAACCCTCCTTCCCTTCTACTGCATCTGCAGCCAGGCCTATTGACCCTTCTGATTTTGATGTTCCAATTAATCTTCAACTCCTGATAGACAAAGCAATCAGGAAGGGCATCTCAGAAGGTTTGCAGAGAGTGACCCGGCATTCGTCAGCTGCCTCTAATTTGTCAGAGAGAAGATCCCGGGTTTGTGAAGCTCTCTTGTCAGAACGAGGCTCCTTCATCCTGGATCCAGTTTCTGGGTTGGCCGAAGACTTCGCTCCGGCTGCCTCAGTGGCTCCATGGTTGGTGGGGGAACCTGATTGGCCAAAATCCAATATGTCAGCGAATGAAGGCCATTCACAGGAGGTTCCGGTGTTTACTGGTTGTTTTAAACACTCTTTGTTTAGTCCCTTGTTGTTCAAGGCTAGAAACACTGCAAATTTGAAAAACGCAGATGATGAAGTATCGACCACACTTCCTCCTGAGGAGTCAGATGTCTTGTTCAACAGACCTGAAGTCAGGAAAGAGGTGGTTCCATCACCAAAGCTGTTCCTGAAGGTAATTAAGAAAGAGCTTGAAGCCCCTGCCACAGGGCCCAATCCTCTGGCCTCTGATCGCAGGTTCTTCAATGTGGGGCCTGAACTTACCAAGACTCTTCAGGTCCCCACAGTTGATGCTCTGGTGGCAGCTTTGGCCTCCACATCATCTGCTCCTTTGGACCCGGACGAAGTCCATAAGGCTGAGGAAAACCATGTGCAACAGTTGCTTCAGTGATCCCATATGGCTGCTGCCTGGGCCGTCAAAGCTTCTACAGCGGCTTCATTCTTTACACGAACTTCATTCAAGTGGCTGAAGCAGCTGTGGGATAGGATCCCCTCTTCAGATGTCCGTACCCACCAGGACATCATCAAGATCATGGCGGCTACTGAATTCACGGCAGATGCCATCCTGCATAGCGCCAGATTTGCCACGAAAGCCATTGCTTCCTTGGTGGCAGCCAGGCGCATGTGTTGGCTGTGCAACTGGCAAGCTGATGGCAGATGTAAATGGAAATTGGCTTCTGCTCCGGTCCAAGGGGAGAAGCTCTTTGGAGAGGTCCTTGAGCCCCTTCTGATTGAGACCAAGGACAAATGAAAGATTCTTCCTTTGCTCCTTAAAAGGGTGGAACATCGAGCCGCTCCTTATTTCAAATGCCCTCAGTTCAGAGGAGAGCCAACTTCCAGTTTTCACCAGCTGTCGAAGCCTGGCTATCAACGTCAAGAACTTCCTCCAGATCGCTCAGGCAAGGGCAGGCAGCAGTTTTCCTCCAAATGGCCCTTTCGAGGAGGAGGAAGTCGCCTGTATTGTCACCAGCACTAGTGCTCAGTCCATTCCCATTGGTGGCCGTTTAGCTTGGTTTGCGGACCAATGGGAGGGTATTACTCCAGACGCCTGGGTTCTGTCCACTATAATATTGGGTTTTTTACTGGAATTGTACTCCATTCTTCCGAGGTTCTTTATCTCCTGCTCAGTATCTAGAGATGCTGGGAGGCAGAGTCTGATGGAGTAAACCATCCAGCATTTGCTGGACCTCAAGGCCATTCAGTTGATTCTCCCCGACCAACAGGGGATGGGATTCTACTCTAGGATTTTCGTTATTCCCAAAGCCTCAGGGTGATGGTGGTGGAGGACAATTCTTGATTTGAAACAACTCAATAAATTTGTTGTGTATAGGCGTTTTAAGATGCACACTTTTTTTCCATCTTGGAGAGCGTTCGGCAGGGGCACTTCCTCACATCAGTAGACTTGACGAAAGCCTATTTATATGTTTCTATTTGTTCCTCCCCCAGGAGCTTTCTTAGGTTTTGTTATGAGGGGCGTCATTTCCAATATAGGGCTCTCCCCTTTGGGTTGTCTTCTGCCCCTAGGGTTTTTACCAAAATTCTGGCTCCCTTAGCAGCTCACATTTGTACCCTTCCGGTGCGTTTACAATGTTATTTAGATGACATATTAATCATGTCTTCTTTCAGAGGGCTCATCAGGATCTGCAAGTCACAATTTCAATTCTGCAGGACCTGAGGTTTTCTATTAATAGGAAAAAGAGCCACTTCCTTCCAACTAATCAGCTTCTTCATTTGGGAGCCATCATTGACACCGTTATGTATCGGGTGTTTCTCTCCCAGGAGAGACTGGTCAGCCTCCAAGGGGATGATTAGGGGCATTCAGGGCAAGAGTTTTGTCCCTTTAGACCTTCTTTCTCAACTGTTGGGTAAGATGATATCCTGTATTGGCATTGTTCCCTGGGCCAGGCTTCATGCGAGATCCTTGCAGTGGTTCTTGCTTCCTTTCCAGAAAGCGTGGTCTAGCCATTCCCCCAGGAAGGTAAAGTTGTCTAAGCAGACATTACTTTCCTTCCACTGGTGGCTTTCCGGGGCCACATTTATTAGCCAAGTGAAATCTGCTACATGTGCACAAATATTTAAACAAATATGTAGGAGCTCAGTGCTTTTTATGTTTTAGAGTTCTTATTTTAGCAGCCATGGAAATCATCTTGTACCAAGGAGTTAACATGATTTTCAGAAAAATTAATTGGATAGTCAACTTTAGAAATATTTGAATGTCATGAAAAGTTGAAAATCAGTGGAAGGCATTAAACACTGAATAATGAAAGGATTGATTTTTATTCACATGTATACATTATTACATAAAACTATGAGTTTTTCCAGGATTATAAACAAGATCTCATAGTGTGTTATTATCCATTTTATTGTTTTTATAGACTGAATAAACGATTAAGATAAATATTATAGAAATATAAAGCAAATAGCAAATAAACAAAGATTGTTTGCGAAATTGATTTTGCTTTAACAAAATATTGCAAGGCTATATTTGTCACCTGATTTATTATTTTTTTCCATAGTTTTTATGCTGTTTTTATTTTTTTAATGTTTTTATGCTATTTCAATCAAATGAATCTAGTTTGCAATGCAAACATGTTGCATTGCTAGAAAATATAATAAACGCATAATTGTGCAATATATTCAGAATAACCTCATAAATTCAAAATAACCATGCCATCATTCATTTCAATGCATTCTCTATTTATTTTTCAATCTTCAATGCTCTTTGAAAAACTAGTTCTTATGCCTTATAAATAAAAGTGAAAGTGTATATTTAATTTCTAAAAGTAAGTTTTCCTATAAAAGAGGAACTCCTACAAACAGCTCTACTGTCCAAGTCCCCTCCTGTTACACTGTATGGAATAGGGACTTTCGCCATATGCTATCTGTTGACATACTTCTCATATCCTTCCAATATCACTCCAAGCTTCTGTTTTGATATCATCTCCAGGAAGTCTTCTGTAAACCAAACGGCCCTCTGACATTTGTACTTAAGAAAAACAGTTTAGGAGCTATCTTTTTGGGGTCTCTATTACTTCCACATTTCAGAGATCAATAAGGCTCCTGACAAAGCCTCTCTTTAGATTGGTGGAAACTCTGAAGTGACCAAATTCTGCCTGGAGAACAGGTTAACAATTCAGGCAGAATGGGCACCCACAAACATTTGTTACAAGAAAGGAAGCAACAAAGGTACAAAACCAACTACATGGCACACCCTGCCATTCATCAAAAACATTTCAGAAACAGTAGAAAGCAACTTCCAAGATCTGTAAGTAGGCACACACCCAGAGGCTACCATATGAGGACCAATTATGCATTGCAAAGTTTGCTTGTGATATAAAACATGACTGAGAGAAAGTAATTTCTGTAATTATTTGCTTGTAATATAGATTGATCTTAACAATTTGTATGAATATTCATATTGTTAAATTGACAGTGAAAATAATGTGGAAAAATGAAATTGAAGTTGCCGTGTAACTAATTCACTTCATTTTATATTTATTGTTTTTGTGTGTGTGTAGGACTACAAAGAAGCCATCAATCTAATGCCAAACAATAGAGATAATGGTCTAATTCCTGGAAATGACAAATTTAAGCCGGTGTTACCCTGGCCTCATGTTGAAGGTGTGGAAGTAGACTTGGAATCAATTCGACGAAGGAATAAGGCCAAAAACGAGAGATTTCCTCATGCTGGTGAAAAGAATGATCAGCAAAATGTTATGCAGAGACAGTATCTTACGTTTAAGCCACAGACAAATATCTACCATGATCCTGTATTGCGATCTGGAATTCTTGGTAATTTTGAACTCAAAGAACCTGAATCCCATGGAGTTGTAGGTGGTCCTGGTGAGGAAGCTAAGCCATATGTTTTAGGACCAGAATATAAAGAATCTATTCAAGCCAGCATTAAAGAATTTGGGTTCAACATGGTAGCAAGCGATATGATCTCATTAGATCGGAGCATTAATGATTTACGTCAAGAAGAGTAAGTTTTAGTTTTGCCTCTGTTTTATATTTATTCAAGAGTAATATAATTTCAGTAAAACTGATGACACCATTCTTATATTGTGTTTACTGTGATAAAGATGTAACAGTTTTTGCAAGGCATCCTCGCCCCTCCAAATAGAAAAAAATAGAGAACTAAATATTTCCTACCACTTCTACTATTAACAGTGATTTATTAAATAGTATACCACCTGACTCTTAATAAATCTGCCAATTTCACAACCACCAAAGAAATAATAAATGAAAATATAAAAGATAGTAAGCACAGCTGAACAGAAGAAATGAAGTGAGCAGTTCACTTTTCCTCATCAAAAGTCTGGTGAAGAGTCTGCTTTTCATGACTGTTTTAAACAATAGAAGGGGGGACCATTTGGATCTTAATAATACATGGTGTTATGTAGACAAGAGAGGTAGCACATAAATTTAATAAAATGACAGAGAGAGAAAAAGTGTACCAAAGAAATAAATCTGTCTTTACATCAAACTGTAAAATAGTCTTATGTGAAGGAATTCAGAAACTTGCCTCAGTGTAGACAAAATTCAGAAGCATATGCAGTAATAAAATGATAAAAACATAGAAGAAAAAAATGCTGTTAAATAGAACCTTTAGTTCAAAACCTGAAGTTGATTGGAAGGTGTATCACTTGAAAAGACTTAAAAACTCAACTATTTTCTGAATAAAATATTTTACATTTTTATTAAAAATGTCCTTTTATAAGTAAACAAAGGAATATATAATGACATTCCATGCAAAGCCTACACAACCATCTATTTTGAATGACTTTGAATTCCTACACTGAGCAGAGTTGGATTTGATATCTAAATAATCTTTTCCAACTTTATGATTTTATGAAGTATATGTAAATAATATTTTAAAAATAAACATGACCTTTATGTTATTTTTTTCCCAAATTTTCAATTTTTTATTGAAAAAAATAAAATCTTTGCTTCAAAATCTCTGAACATTATACAGTTTTAGTTAGAATTTCAGAATTTATCTTTTATCTCTTCTATGTAATGTATTCCATGCCTTAAAACATATAATTTCATAATCTACCTTTCACCAGATTTTTCTGCAATAATTTTCTTTCTTTCTGATGCAGCTGTGTATATTTGTAATATTCAATATTTTTATATTGCTTTATTTTTTATCTAATAAGCTAAAATATAATTTGGTTTTGGCAGGTATATGAAGTAGCTTAGCAAAAATATATTTTCAAAATGTTATTTAAAAGTTATATAAATCACAGTACTATTATGCATCATTGTAGTTTAATTTTAATAAAAATAATAGTCTATTTTGTAGTTGAGTGTTTACAAAGCTAGTAATTTACTAGAAAACTTACATGTTAAAATAATGAGATTTAAAATAGCAAATTTGTTCTGGTGGATGTTAGGCATATTTGCCACCTTGAGTTACTTATTAAGTAATAAAGGCAGGATAAAATCTAATAATGTAATACATATGCTAGCATTCAAATGATGGTAAGGAGCATTAGATAGATGTGTGTAGAGGAGTATGACGAAGTTAGTGTGTGGACAATTATTACTATCAAGTTGAAAAGCATCCTAAAATGGCAAATAAGATGCTTGTTAAATCTGAGGTCAGCCTTCAAGGATCTTTGGAATCTGCTGATTTGTGTTGTGTAAAGATCTTTAATAGCCATCTTGTTTTGGTATGTTTTTAGTCTGAAATCCTGGCTTCCTTTCAACTTATTAGCTGGGAGCCTTAACACAAGTATTTCTTCATATGTATCATGAAACCAAAGATAGATAGTCTGAACTTAGAGTTGTCCTCTTGTAGTGGAAGTTCCTTATGTCCATATAAAGTTTTCAGTCCATTTGCTTTTCCACTGTCAAAACAATAGAAAATCCTTTCATTGTTCAGCCATCTGCGTTTGGAATTGGGAACTTGCTCTTGCTCCTACAGAGAATATTATCCATGCCACCATGGAGGAAACCAATTTGGTCATCTACATTAACCAGAGAATGATCAGCTAAAGCATCTTGCTTAAACTTTCCTATTAATAGCACTTGTTAGAAGTGTTTGCTTTTCATTTTCTCCATTTAACATATTTCTATATTAATATTTTATTTTGGCATTGTGACAATTGAATTGCGATGGCCTATCTTGTCCTATAGCATAAATTGTTAAAAATATTTCATGGTTCATTAGTATTCAGTAAACAAAAGTAGCCTTAGAGGATATTACTCCTGGGAGGAGAAAATAAATAGAATCCCTAGGACTTATTAACAAAAAAGGGAAAGACTATACTGTAACATGGAATTTTTACAATGCATATTTTGTTGATGATAATTTTATGATGTGCTATTTATTACTTTGAAAATCATTTAGGAATAATCAGGTTAAATATTTGACACATTTTTACAAATGTTTTCTATAAACCTTTCATAGTGTTGATGCGACTTATTAATGCAAGAATGACATCAGCATATTTTCATTGAGGAAATTGTGTCTTTTTCTAAGTAAATAAATAAATATTTTTATCCTTTTATGAAAGACTTAATTAATGTAAGGCATTTGTCAACTTCTTGATTATGCTATTGTTAGCATGCCAAATTCTTTTCTGCAGTGTGTTTTTCATTATGGCTCTGCAGTGCTTTACGTTCGAAGACAAAAATGTGCTTTTGAAGTTGGTAGTAGGTAGGACCAGTTTGCAGTTCCTTAAAGAAGCTGAGTGATCCTGGCAAAAAATGTTCTACTGAGTATATAATAATATTCTGTCTTATTTTGTTACAAGAATGGTTTTGTAAATACCTACTAAGAGTATCTTTCTTTCTCTTTCTTAGAATACAGTATAGAAGTCTTTAAAACTTGGCCTCTTTCTGGGATTCAGTCTGATTTGGAATGCGATACCTGTTATAATACATAATTCTCACATAACATAAATAATGAGTAACATTTCAAATTCTTCTACTGCTACAAATTCATAAATAGGCATTTAGAAATTTTTCAGAGAGCATGGATTCAATCCTGATATAGGCCTGTGAGAAATTTTGAAATTGTGGAGACCCAAGATGGATAGTATTGTATTAGATAAGCAAATATTTTAATTCAATAAACGTTGTCTTTCTAGGATAGAAATGTATTTTACTGGATGCAAATTAGCTCCACTGTTGAGGAGCTTGACAAATACTATAGTATAGAGCTTTTATCATTTGTCAGTAAAACATTTTTTACAAAAAAAAATCCCTACATTAAGGTTGAATATTGTATAGATGAAAGCATATAGAATTCTCCCTGTGGCAAGTCGGTGTGTCTGTATGTTGCAAAAAGCACATAAATAGAGCATGTGATGCACACAATTTTCTGGCTTAAAAATGCCTCCAAATATGCAGGCATGGAATGAAGCAGAGGTGGTATTCAGTAGGTTCTGACCAGTTCTGGAGAACCGGTAGCGGAAATTTTGAGTAGTTTGGAGAACCGAAAATTCCACCTCTGACTGGAGATTTTACAGTATCCTTCCCTTGCCATGCCCACAGAACCGGTAGTAAAAAAAAATTGAATCCCACCACTGGAATGAAGACAAGAATATCTGTAAACAAAAAAGGGTGGGATACAAATAAATAAAAATAAATATTGACTAATGCACTCACTGCCATTGTTGTAGCAACTAAAGTACTGTTAAAATAGAATCTTTGTCCTCATAAAAGATTTAACACTAGATGGCAGAATGATTGTAGGTTTAATACAAAACATGCATGTAAATGCAATTATATCAATACAACAATTATAATACTACAATATTAGTATTCGGTCTTAAGTGTGAAATAGTTGCTAACCATCCTTGCTCGTTTTCATATAATCATAAATTACAATTGGCAATGGCATTATGGCTTTTTATAAATATATTTGTAGACATGGTGATGCAAAGTACAATAACATGCTTTTTGATGGTAGATGCCACTAGATGTCACTTTTGTTCTGTGAAATAGCAGATGGGTTTTTTATATTAAACTCTCTAAAGTGTTTGTGAACTTGTTTTGATAGTAGTAGACATTTTAATTTATTGAGATTTTTTTAGAAAGGTATGCTTATGACTTATTTAAAATAAAATAAATACTTACCTGGTATAGATATTGTCTTAATTCTTTTGCGTGTAATACCTTATTTTTAAAATTATGGATACTTTGAATAATGGGGAAGAGAAAAAGAGTATAGAACAACAGAGTTAGAAGGGACATTGAAATAGGAAACTTTATACCATTTCAGGCAAATAGTTGTCCAGTCTCTTCTTAAAAACTTCCAGGGATGGAGCTCCAATCCACTGATTAATTGTTCTCATTGTCAGCAAATTTCTCCTTGGTTCTAGGTTGGATCTCTGTTTGATAAGTTTCCATCTGTTACTTCTTGTCCTGCCCTCAGGTGCTTGGAAGAATAGGTCAACCCTCTCTTTTCATGCTCCAATTTCATGTCAAGATGCAGAAGTTGATAGAATTGTTTTAGTAGCATTTCTGAATTGAATTAGAGATAGGAATATGTTAGCGTGGAACTAAAACAGTGATAGCTTTACTCAGTAAAACAGGCAAAGCTGAACTAGTTTGAAGTCCTTGATAATATTTTTGGCAACTTGTGTTGGACCTTGTCTTGGCTTAGAAGGTAAGCTCAGATCTAATCAGTACTTGGTCACCAGAAAATATCAGGACTATGGGATACTAGAAGGGCAATGGCAAATCATTATATATTATTGCTATATAGTTACCAGTGGAAATAGACTGAAAGAGGACATGGGCAGCTTTTTGAAATTTCAGTTGATTCACAATATGGTAAAATAAACTGGTGTATAATTTTATGCTGTAAATAACAACAGGTTTTCTCTTAATGGATAAGCTGCTACAAGGTGGGAAATGGAGTTTTGACCTATTGAATAGATCATATGCAAGAGACATTAATAAAAATATCTAACTGATAGATGCTAAATTTTGCAACTACAACCGTTTTTTTGAATTTGTATTTCTATTCATTTTATTTTTTAACTGAAATTAGTTTTACTGAAATTAATATTGGTCATAAGTATTCATAAAAAATTAATAACAAAATTGTCTGTTGCAGGTGCAAATACTGGCACTATGATGAAAACCTTCTCACCTCCAGTGTTATCATTGTCTTCCATAATGAAGGGTGGTCTACACTTATGCGGACAGTTCATAGCGTAATTAAAAGAACTCCAAGAAAATATCTGGCTGAAATTGTTTTAATTGATGATTTTAGTAATAAAGGTAAATGCATTTAACATCAGTATGAAACCAAGGTTATTAGATAATCATTATCTAGAAAATTTGAGTAGCAGAAATACTGAGTTGTTATCTAGCTCTTTCGCTTCCTATTTAGAAAGTAATTTGAGGAGTATTGGGCTCTTAATCTTTAGATGTCACAGAATGCTTGTCATTGTGACTGTATGAATTTGTGTTCTTTGTATTGCCCATAAATATCATTTAGATGAAATAAGTTCAATACTAGGTCTTTATAATTATATCATTATTCAATTATTTTGCACTGCATTATATGTTGCTACAATATGAACTTCTAGATAAGGTTTCAGTTTGATACATAGAGATAATTAGCTATTATTTTCAATTTTCAGTTGTATTGTGTGAATGAATTTAATTGAACTGAAGACCTTGAATTGGATAAGGAGCATGGTTAATAGATTAGTAATGGTGGATCCAGTGGATAGCCTAAATCAATAACCTTTTCAGGAAGAGTTAATAAATGTAGCCCTTAACTTAACAATCACAATTGAGCCCAAAATTTATGTTGCTAAGCGAAACAGTTGTTAGATGTCAGTTTTGCCCATTTTATGACCTGCCTTGTCACAGTTATGTTCTGCAGTTCTTAAGTTAATAACACAATTGTTAAGCGAAAATATTCCCCATTGACTTTGTCAGAAGATTGTAAAAGGTGATCACATGACCCCAGCACACTGTAACTGTCATAAATATGAACCGGTTGCCAAATGTGCAAATTTTGATGATGTGCCAATGAGGATGCTGTAATGGTCATCAGTGACTTTTTTCAGTGCTGTTGTAACTTCAAACGGTCACTAAACGAATGATTGTAAATTGAGGACTATACCTGTAGATAGCTGTATGTACAATTAGACAGATTTCATTAGATTTTTTTTAAGATATAGTATGAAGAACTTGGGAAGATTATAGCAGTTGTGTAAACCATGTAGATGACTAAAGTAAATATGGCTGTAGCAATTTAAATAATATACATTTTTCAGTCATTGCATTTTTTGCTGAAATAGTGCCTATTGCATTTGGGAGGGTATGCATATCTTCTTCAAAATCCCAATTCATAATTCCTTGCTACATTGAACAATTAGAGGTTACAGAGAATTGTGAATGACCATTTTAATATAGTATTTTAAACATAACATTCCAGTAAAAAAATAGTAATCAATGCAAATATTTTCTTGTACTTTTAATTATCATAAGAGACAGTCATGAAAAAAAATTAAGTATATCCCATGTAAAGATTTGTTTTTCTTGTTTAACTTATTTATTTATTTAACAAGTTTATATAAAAAGTGACTGGGGATTTAAAAGCAAAATACCAAACCATATCACAGTGATGGCGAATTTTTTGGGCACTGAGTGCCCAAAGCGCATGCACATACCCAAAATTCAAGGCGCCCCCCCACCCATGCCCTATGCCCCATGCCCCCATGCATGCACACACTGTCTGCACATGCACACCCACCGCGCATGGTTTGTTTTTCACAAATTGATGTCCAGTTTTTTGTAATCTTTTAAAACCCCTTCCTAGACTCATAGGCATCTATAATATTTCTGAAGTTATTGGAGAACTTGTATGAGCAGGGCATGGTGACACCACAACTTCAGCAACAAAGAACAAATTAAATGTCTGAGGTTTTAGGTTTCTGCAGATCCTCTCTAATACTGTTCTAATTATTTACACCTCATCTAATGCACTTGATTATAATTTTAGGCATTTGAGGTAGTGATAAATATATTTCCTTTGTAAAGTGTACTTTTTCCACATGCAAATATTTAATTGACATGTAAATGGTGCATTACATTTGCTGTATCCCTTTATTAATACAATTGAAATAAGGATTAAATATATCTTGAAAGGTGTTGAAAAAATAAAAAATGTTAAACAGTGTCTATGTATTGAAGGTATTTTAAGGATCCTAGAATCTCTTGTTTTCAGGGTCAGATGTACTAATAAATTGTAGGTACTAATAAATGAAGCGTTTTATTTTGTGAGTTAAAGTCTTGATGATTTGAGAGGGGTGATGTATGTCAAAGAGCAGCTATAGAATTTTATCACTGTTCTGTTGTCAATTGAGTCTATCTTACCCTGGTAAGAAGTCTAATTTAAAAAAATGAAATCTCCTAAAATCATAGTTTTAAAATGGCATACAGTGTATACATTTGGGACATGGCTGGAAAATTGGTTTTGCCTTTCTGTTGGTAAAAGAGTTTAAAATATAAGGATATAATATATGCCCATAATATATTACGGGTTAATTTTTCAGTGTTACAATGTTACATTTTCAATGTTGCCTTTCTGTTTTGTTCTATGCTTGGGAAATAATCAAGAAATAATTCTTAAGTGAGCTTGCAGTTATACCAAATTTACATAATGAATCTGACATTAACTTTTGGAGCATAATCAAGAAATAATTCTTAAATAAGTGTGCACTTATCAGTAAATATACCTAAATTACACATTGAATCTGACATCCTTGATTTTTGGAGAATGCAGATATTTAGTCAAATATATGTTTGTTTTTAATATATGTAGTTTTATTTGATAGAACACTTAAATATTTATAAGCATAATGGTAAAATCCTCTTTTTATTATTTGATAGAACACTTAAAAGAAAGACATTAATATTAATTGCACGGAACTCACTTAAGTAAAACTTTCCTCAAATGAAAGCAGAATGGTCTATATCAGACTAAACATTGTAATTTTGTAGCCAGCAGACTAAAGGCTAACAACTTTTTCAGAAAGAAGTGCAATACTATGTATGACTAATAGGAAAAATACTTACATTAACAATTTTTATGTAAAGTATACTTAGTACTGTAAATAGTTTAAAGTTCTGTTATTACCTAAAGACATTAATTGCATAATTGATATCACTTGTAATGCAAACAGTTGACAAGTTGATATCCATATTTACACGAACAAAGGCTACATTGAAATGAAGAATAAAAATCTAAGAAAGTAGTCCTCAATGTGCAAAGCAGCATTGCATATGAATTGTCAGAAATAAAAGATATTATTTAAATGGTTCCCTCTTCTACCTTTTAAATAATTAATTTGGGTAATTGCAGCAGTTCACTAGTTTTTGTTTCACAGTGTTACATAATTCATAAATGTACCTGTTAAAATAGTATATTTGCTAGCTTTAAATCATGCCCAATGTTTTTTAAAAAATGTATGACATGTTTAAAAATATATCTGTTAAAATAACATATGTGCAAGCTTTATATTGTTGTTTTCAAAAATTGATGACATGTTTAAGAAACTGGCAAAATTACTTGACAGTCCCTCTGCCTCATGAAACCAAACAAGACAAATGCATTTAACAGCAGAATACCACATTGTCCAAATGTAAACTATGCAATTTACATCATTCCCTTTGCCAATTAATTTTCAAGAATCTATGCAGTAAAAGATAAATGTATTCTCAACGTCAATTTTAATTCTGTTAATTCATAATCTCTGTTCCTCAGTTTTGTTTTCTAGGAAAAGTAGTGTGTGTCTGTGTACTGTATTTATTCAAACTATATTTGGGTAAGGCATTAAAGATAGTGGGTAACCTATTAGATTAGACAGCTTAACCTTGTCTCTTCCCCTTCCATAAATATTTCAGAACTACATGCACTGTGCCTCTAATAGATTACATAGATGGGAATGACTATTCCATTGAACCACAGCAAGGCGGGGATGAAGATGGCTTTGCCAGAGGGGCCTGGGACTGGAGCTTGCTATGGAAACGTATTCCATTAAGCCACAAGGAAAAGGCAAAACGAAAATATAAAACTGAGCCATATCGGTAAAGAACATTGTTTTGTTCTACTGATCTTTGTTATTTCATGCTTACCTAAATTCTTCCATTTTTCCCCCTTTCTTTTCCATGAACCATGGTTCGTTTAAATGTGCCATATGCCTTTCTTCATCCTCATCATCATCATCCAAAATCCTGCAGAACCACATGTACTGTGCCACTTATAGATGTCATAGATGGCAACACTTATAATATTGTACCCCAAGGGGGTGGTGACGAAGATGGGTTTGCTAGAGGAGCATGGGATTGGAGCATGCTCTGGAAGAGGGTTCCCCTGACCAAACGTGAGAAGGCAATGAGAAAGACAAAAACTGAGCCGTATCGGTAATCACTAAATGGCTTAAATGTTTTTCTTTTTCTTAAGGATGTACTGACCTATTAAATACTTGCATGATCTTCCATTCTTAAAAGTAATGCTTTAAAATAAAAATCCTATCTTTATTCGCTAACCTGTGATCAAGCATCTCTAATATATCTAAATTAGCTTTTGCAACTTGTCTATAGTATGCTTATCTATTCTATTTTCTAAGCAACATATATAGTACATAATTGCTGCTTTAGGAATTGCTTAGAATGGATGTTGTAATTTGCACATCCTTCAAATTATTAATGTCTCCTATTTCAGTGCATGGTTATTATTCTTGTTAACTAGAAAAGTAATGAGGTAGTTCAGGCATCAAATGGGAAATAGCAGAGCATGTTGGTATCAGTGTAAGCTTGCTGCCTTCTGACATCTTGGGCCCATTTCTAGTGTATTGAGTTGCCTTATATATTATTTTATTTTGTTATGTATATTTTTAACATGTTTGAATGACACTGACATTAGTTTCAATTACTTAGCTGTGTGATAAAAATATTCTGTTATGCTGTGCTGATAGGGAAACCATAACAAATAATTGTAAATGCTTGCAGCTATTGCCCAGTTTTTCTATTCAGTGCTGGGCCCAGCCCAAAAGAAAGCAGAGAACACATCCAGGGTGAAAAGTTTTGACAAGGTTACTCCTGCAGAACAGCTCTGTGGCAGGAGAACATCTTAGCCATAGCTCTCTCAAGCTTGGCGTCAGGAAAAGAGTTGACCTGATAAATTGAAGTATTATTAACACTGATGGCAACAAATTGCATGACACATTTGCTGTAAATATTTTGATTTTGTTGATTTTTACAATTCTCTTTGTTTTCACCAATAAAATGGATGTTCAAAAAGAAACTATACCTACCTGAAAAGATTATTCTAATTTCCTTTTTCCCTGTTCCCATACTAATAGGCCTATACTTCTGTTTTGATTCAATTATTCTTCACTAACAATGCAATCTGGCTTATTTTCTTTTCAAAGATTCTTTCTCTTTATTTAGCTAATGAAATGTGGTTTTTTAACCATTTCCTGCAGTTTTTTAAAAATGGATACATTTTCTTAGTTTAACTTTGTGATTTATTAAATTTGATATATTTCATTGAAATTATGAAGCTTTGATAAATTAATTAAACATTTTTGCTCTGTAGCAGAAAAATATTTTGGCCCATTCTCAAATCCCATTATTCAACAAAGGTTTTTCGATAGTTTATAGCAGAAACTTCAATAGCAAAGCATTCCAGTCACTTGGCTCACTAAGAGCTTTTTTTAACCTTTACATGTTTTAATCTACTCTGAATTAGTACATGGGTGCATGGTGAATAATGCCTCCTTATGTAAAAAAATAAAGCAAACTATAATACTTTTTTTTCTTTTAAGCTTGGAAAAGAAACTGTTCCATTCTAACGTTATCCCTGTATGTTATTGTTTAAAATTCTTTGAAAGAAAGAATTAAACATTTAATCTGTTTCAGTATTCCTAAATTCTAATTATCTTATTGTGACTTCAGAATCAAAGCTTTATAATTTCTGCATATCTAAATTATTCCCTGTTTCTTTAATAAAATAACAATTTATGAAATGCTGCATGCAAACTCTTTTTGTTTATCTTCTAGATCGCCTGCGATGGCTGGTGGATTATTTGCCATTGAACGTGATTTCTTTTTTGAGTTAGGCCTCTATGATCCAGGTCTACAAATCTGGGGTGGTGAAAACTTTGAAATATCTTACAAGGTGAACAGTCATTCCAGAGAGTCAATTACCATTTTTCAAGTATATGTGTGGTCACTTTTTGTGACCTTCATTGATAAAGAGATTAAGTGCCATCTCCATTCTTACAACCTGCTTCTAGTTAAGGTTATATAGACAGTTAATCCTTCATTGTGGATAATCTTAAATTTATTTTTGTTTTCTTTTATAGTTTAAGGCCAGTGTTTTCTTTCTTGGTTTTTTTCCTAAGCCAAGTATAGCTGTTTTTCTGTAGGACTTTTAAAAATAGCACATTTAGGCATCTTGAATTTGTGCCTTATTTGCCTAATATTTTGGCAGTTTGACTTAAAAAAGAAATTTGCATAGGGTGAAGTTGAAGAACTCTTATATATCAGATTTAAAATATGGCACTTTTTAAAATAACCACTTTGTAATTTTGAAGTTTGAACAAGGTTAGGTTGAATAATGTTGTACATTGTATATATATTGGATTTAATCAAATCAGGAGTCAAATTGAACCACTTCTGTAGCCCTGACAATTGTGCCTAATATTTTTACGAAGTGAATTATTGTAAATTGTTGGCTAGATAGAGAAGCTTCCAATTTCACCACACATGTTGTAGTTTGTCATTGAATAATCTTTTTGATGAAATGATACAAAATACATAAAAGCAGAAGTCTATTTATGAACTGGAACAATATTTCTGAGTAAGCCTACACAGATACAAAAATATTTAAAATTATCTATTCTGTTAAACTATTCAAAATATCAAGATTTTGGTAACAAAAAGCAGTATTGATATAATACCTTCCACATCTGGGTTTATTTCAGTTAAACCCTACTATTAAAGTCAGAAATTGTATTTCTTTATTGTGCTAAAATTTAATGTATCAACTTGGAATCTAATGAGCTACTATGGTCTGAAAAAATAATATGGTTCAGACTTATGTTGCATTTTTTGGTTTTATTGTAAGACTACAAAATGAAATGAGTCTCTAACTTGCAGACATGACTTCATAATTTGGAATAAATCCAGTTCTTATAGTCTTGACTATTTTATTAATATTGAACATTACTTATATTTTGTTCTTCCAGATAAAATGTAACTGCTCATTAGATTTAATTAGGGAAGATATATTTCTTCAGTCATTTTGATAGTAATGCTGAAAGTGCAGTTCAGTTAAACGCTTTTATATATATTCAGATTTGGCAGTGTGGAGGAAAGCTACTGTTTGTGCCTTGTTCTCGTGTTGGGCATATATATCGTCTCCAGGGATGGCAAGGAAATCCACCTCCAGCTTACGTTGGATCATCTCCTACTTTAAAGGTAATGCTTATGTCCCTAAAATATTAATATAAATCTGCTACATCATTTCATGTTAATGATTGTATTAAATTAAAGCTGTATAGGTTCACACCAGATGTATTTACTTATTTAACATATGGCATAAAATGTCAGGGAAATCCACACATGCTACAATGCAGTCTACACAGTCTAAACCAGTGGTCGCCAACCAGTGGGCCAGGGACTACTGGTGGTCCGTGAGAAAATTTTGGTGGTCTGCAGAGAAATGTCACCCCCAAAGCACCTCCCAAGCAATTAACCCAGGCTACACGGGAACACAAGGCTGCGCCGCCCACATGGCCTACCGGAATACAAGGCTTGCGTCCCTTGCATTGTGAACAACAACGAAGTAGTGGGGGGGGAGAAAGGGCGGAGGGGGGGAACTTGCCCCACTCTCCCCACGCGCCTGGCCTGGCCACTGGGCTGCTTCTTTCCGCTTCTTTCTTCTTTTGCTTTTGTATGCACACAAGGAAAGCAGCAGAAGTCTTTCTCTCCCCCAAACTCCACCAGAAATGAGTCTTTGGGATCCTGCAAGGCATCCTGCTCCAAGAGGCTGCGCCGGTTCAACAAGTCTCACAAAGACTCATTTCTGGTGGAGTTTGGGGGAGAGAAAGAAAGACTTCTGCTGCTTTCCTTGCATGAAGCGCAAAGTCTCCCCACCCCACCCCGGGAGAACGAAGCTGGAGACAGTATCCTGCGATCCCAAATAAAGAATGATTGATCGGTAGGAAAACAGGGTGGAGAATTTTCCTGCAGACTTTTTGGGATTTTCCCAGGGTCTCTGGTCCACGGGATTTAAAATTATGGTTTGGTGGTCCCTGAGGTCCAAAAGGTTGGCGACCCCTGGTCTAAACTGCTAGTTCATTCTGTTTGGCACTTAACACAACTATCCTTGGTGCACTGAGGGGAGCTTTATACCAGTTAGCTAGCAGTACACAGGTTGATAGCTCTTCCAGGTTCCTCTTCCAGTCTTGCCTCATCTCGTTCTTGGGTCACAATACCTCATGTCCGGCCAGGTCCAGTGCTGATTTCTACTCTCTACACACATGAACTCAGCTAGGTTTTTCCCACCAAAGTGGTACAATTTATCTACTTGTATGCTTTCAAACTGCTGGGTAGGAAGGAATTAGGGATAAAGTGATGGGAACTCATTCCATCTCACAGAACCGCCAGAGTGCAGACCACACCCTGCATGCCCTCCACACCAGAAATGAATAGGAATGCAGAAATTCCTATTCAGCTATTCAGATATATTGCTAAACAGATCTAGATTGAATAGACAACCTCTGTATTGAAGTCAGATTAAATTAAATTACATCTAATTTGAATCCTGCAATTGGGCAATTTTGCACATCCTTATAATTGTTTTCTAATTATCCCTATTTAGTTAATAGATGAGCATTCAGTGATCCCAGGCAACTTTTTTGCATTCTCTGGAAATCCATCTAAATTGTACTGCTGACACTTGACAGTTAACTTCTAAATACAGTCTTTAAAGTGTAAAACTTCTCCACCCCTATTTTTATTAAATAAAAGTACATGAAAAGTTTTCTATGTAATTGCTTAGTAATCACTCTGTAAATTGATAATAGGACAATATTGTTTGGTCCCAATTTTCACACTGTTGCAGTAGATGTGACTGAGATTAAACCTCCTTTATACCAGCCTTAAGTTTATAGAGTGAACTACTTAAATCCATTTTGATCTACTGAAGATGCAAATTGAATCATTGTGTGAAATATTCCCTTCATTCATAATATCATTTCTTGAATAAGAGATTGGAATAAAATCAGTCAAGTAAGATACAGATAGTTTTTGATGTATGACCACAATTGAGTCCAAAATTCCTGTTGCTAAATGAGACATGTTAAGTGAATTTTGCTCCATTTTACAACTTTTCTTGCCACAGTTGCTAAGTAAATCACTGCAAGTATTAAGTTAGTAACACCGTTACGAGAATCTAGCTCCCCTGTTGACTTTACTTGTCGAAATGTCACAAATGTTGGTCACGTGACCCTGGGACAGTGCAATCATCATAAATATGAGTTGGTTTCCAAGTGTCTGAATTTTAATCACATGACCATGGGGAATGCTACAATAGTCATAAGTGTGAAAAACGGCCATAAGTCATTTTTATCAGTGCTGTTGTACTTTCCAACGAACAGTTCACTACATTAACTGTTGTAAGTCAAGGACTATCTATAGTTGCTTTCCCCTTTTTATATGTATGCATTAATTTTGTATTTTACAGAACTATGTCCGTGTTGTCGAGGTCTGGTGGGATGAATTCAAAGATTATTTCTATGCTAGTCGTCCTGAAACAAAAGCACTCGCTTATGGTGATATATCAGACCTGAAAAAATTCCGTGAAGATCACAAATGCAAAAGCTTTAAATGGTTTATGGAAGAAATAGCCTATGATATAACTTCTCATTATCCTCTGCCACCTAGAAATGTGGAGTGGGGAGAGGTAACTAATCTTCTATTTAAGTCAGTATTTTAATAACTCCCCTGAGCTAATACTAGCATTGTCTATCTAAGAATGTATATGGGATGAGGATGATATAGGAATCTTGTAAGAAATAGGTGTCTTCTTATATGTAGAAAATGAATTACAGTATTTGAAACTGTTGGAATCATATTAGATCACAAATTAAACCATATTAAATTAAATTCAGACCTTCTGAACAAAACCAATTTGTCAGAAAACAATGCTGATTTTCCAGGTAGAATTGCCTGTCAACTACAGATGTATATGCCATATTGTTGCCTGAGCTGAAACTGAAAATTTAAATTTTTTTATAAACCATTGCAAAAAGTAGCAGATATTGATATATTAATATCAGATTTTAGGCATTATAGTCTGGAAAAGAATAAAACTTTCAGTATTAGTTGTATGAACAGAAAATTGTTTCCCAGGGTTAGGCACTATAAAAATGAAAACACCTAATTTTTAAACTAATTGTTATGGATAGAATGGCCCTTGTGTTTTTTCCGGAGGAGAATTTTGTATTGAGCATTTTGTAAAAAGCCAACAAGAGTTAAAATAAGTATTGTCTTTATGAAAGTGAATTTAGATGGCAAAGAGAAGGGTAAGTAAAGAAGTATTTGTTCCTAATGATGCTCATTTATGAGATGGATAAAGATTGAGACAAACAAAGCAAAATACTGTTTCTTAAAAAAAATAGCAAAAAAACAAGACAAAAATCTGGAAGATTTTAAAATAAAGCTTGCAGTTATTGCAAAGACCATTTTGTAATTCACTGATTCAGATAATTGCCCACTGACATCTGCCAAATATAGAGAATTAAATAAAACAATAGTTACTGAAAATGATTCAGGGGAATTAGTTTTGCTTTACTTAAATAGTATGATATCACACATCATTAACATTTTGTCTACAGATTACTTATTTGAAATAAACTCGTTCTTTGCCTGTAACAAAAGTAATTCTTATTCTCATGCAGCAGATATTTTCAAAATATTTCATTAGACTTCATTGATTATTGTAGTTGCTGCTGTGAGATAATCTTTAATATATAATACAGTTTGTGGCAATGGTAAAGAATTTTAGGACAGATTCATTTATGTATGTCATTTATTTGGAAACCATGCTTTAGACAATCAGTGGAATTTATAAAGAGAGGGTTCTCTGTGTTGATAATTGAATTGAAAACAAGATTAGATGTATGCCCAAATTCTCTTTCTTGTTTTTCATTTTAGTGCTCCATAATCCAGGGCTAAGGAACTTGTGGCCTCTAGATGTTGGTAAACTATTGTTCAGCAACTTCTACTATGCCACACACAAAAAAAATTGTGGCTATAGTTCACCAATATCTGGAGATCCTTAAGTTCCTCATATCTGAAGTTCCTTTGAGAGTGAACGCAACATGCATTAATTTATAAGAAGATTTACAGGGTTTACTTTGATTTTTTTGTTATTTGATACACTATTTACCTTTATATATGCATGGTTTATATTAAGCTGTTTTGTTGTGGTTTACAAATGATAGTTTACTATTATTAATTTGCTATATTGTAACAGTAGGGCAAATCATAAATGTGTTTCAGATTAGAGGTTTTGAAACAGCATACTGCATAGATAGTATGGGTCATACCAATGGAGGCTTTGTGGAACTCGGTCCATGCCATAGAATGGGAGGAAATCAAGTAAGTAAAATCAGATAATAGTTTCGGTTGTGGGCCAAAATATTAAATTGCTTATGAATTTTAGATTAGAAGCTGCTCTCATTCCCAATCCAAGAGACATTTTTGTGATTGTTTGTGTTTATGTGTGTATCATAAGAGTTATTACTGTCCCATTTTCCTTACCCCAATAAATCTATGTATACTGTAATCTCTTTTATTGAGTTATTTGAAATTATGTATCTTTTAAAAAATATATAAATTGCTTTGAATGCAATATATACAGGGAAACTGCATGCAAAGAGATTTGGGTTGTAATTCTGCTTCAGTTTATATGATTTTGACAAAATAGAATAAGCACCCAAAGTGCACAGATTTTAAGTTACTACCATGCCATATAAACAGGAATAATATTCTCACTCTATGTTTGGGTGCACTTAAGACTTAATAGTTTAATTTCTATGTACCCTTCCCTTATTTTAGTCTTTCAAATAAACTTTGTTCTGAAATTTTTTGAATTCAGAAGCTGAAATGCAGAAGTTGCAGAACCTTCTGCAGGAAATTATATTTAGTTGAACTAATTGTTCAATATTCAGAAGAATGCAAAGATTTTCTGGATATTAATAAAATGTTGATTCATAAAATATTCTTATTTTCAATATGTGTATCCAAGTTCAATATGTGTATCCAAATTGTGTGCATCAAATTATAGATTGTAGGTATTGCAATTGTGCTTGTTTCACACATTCTTAATATATTTGATATGTATGATATAATAGTTAAGATTCTTAGCTAGGGATAGATACACTTTCAAATCTATCTTCAAATGGTAATATTTAGCATATAGCTTTCTAATTTTTTTGTCATTTTTGCCAATACATATTTAAGAATGCCTCTTTAATTATATTTATAGGCTGATTTACAACATGTTTTATATGTTAACATTTTTCAGTTATTAGAACAAAATATGCATTGTTTTTAATATTCATTTTTAGCTCTTCAGAATTAATGAAGCTAACCAACTTATGCAGTATGACCAGTGTTTGACTAAAGGACCTGATGGATCAAAAGTTATGATTACACATTGCAATTTAAATGAACACAAGGAGTGGCAGTACTTCAAGGTATCTGGTTAGTGCTTAGAGTCCCATTAGGATAATGATGATTAATTCTGTTTAGGAATTTTATATAGATTTAAATCATAGCATAAAACAGGTTGAGCTAGACATGAAATACTATCTTCCGATAAATGGGTTCTTCTATGTAACTGCCTTGTCCATAATAGAAATCATTACTGGTTATGAACAAGGTTTAATGAATTTTTCCACAACGTAGTATAGTCCTAATACGTATGTATGAATATATGTATGTATGTATTATTTTGTGATCTAAAAGGCCAGAGGGACAGATAAAGAAGTTGCAGTCACACCAGTAGTGTGGTACCTATAGGTCTTACTTATTTACTTACTTTCCTACTTATTTATAAAATTTGTCTGCTACCTGAAATCTTACTGCATTCCTCGTGGCTTACTTCCATTATACAATACAATGCAAAATTATAATAATTAAATAATGCAATTGACAATTAAGCACTGAAAGTAATAATACAACATTCATAGGATGCTGGCACCAGTGATTACATTTAACACTCCAAAGGGATTGGAAAGCCTTGTGGGTTGGGATGTTCCTTGTTTCCAGGACAAACTACTCCAGAGAAAGGAAACTGTGACAGAGGATGCCCACCTTGCTATATGTACTGGTGAATGGGATCTTTTAAGCAGGGGCTTCCTAATTGGGCAGGGAAGCAAAAATCCTGTTTTCATACCATCCCTGGGCTCAGCTGCCTATACTGCCAAGGCTCTAGAAAATCTTCATCTTCTAGAACTTTCTACAACTTTAGTTCTACACTTTTTTTTAAATCACATTTATATGCCACCCTTCTCCAAGACTCAGGGCGGCTTACAATTTTTTGGAATACAACCCAGTGTGCTCAGCAATAGCCTTCATTCCATTGTATATGCCTGCTTATTACTAAGCGGCATTTTTACAAACTCAGCTTATTGCCCCCAACAATCTTGGGTCCTCAATTTACCTACCCTGAGAGGATGGAAGGCTGAGTCAACCTTGAGCCTGGTGGGATTCGAGCCTACTTACTAAGGAGCCTACCAAAAAGAAACGTTAAACAAGAGAGAAAGTTGTTCTGATGTACCAGACTTGGTCTCCTGAGTGGGCAAACTAGTGCCTTGTTAAGAACCTCTGGCATCTCCTCTCAAAAAGATATTGAGGACAGCTGAGTACCAGCTCATAGTCCTTTCCTTCCCAGCAAGAGGGAAGGAGTTCAGTCTGCAAGTGGTAGAGTCAAGAATACAGAGGACTTTGTGTACTCTCTTCTGGGAGTGAGAATTCAGAAGGGAAAGTTCATCTTGCAGAGTTGAGTCAGTGTGTGGTAGGATGGATTAAGTAGGCAGGATTGCTTTGTTGGTGTTTTGTTTCTGTTGTTATGCATGTTATATATTGTTGTGTATCTGGGATTAGGAAGAGGAGCAATTATTAATTAAAAATAGTCTTCAATTTTCAAGTGGTTACTTAATGATGTTTGAAGTTCCAGTAGACTTCCCTGATTATTTGCAACATGTAATGTCTGTCTGTCTGTCTCCCTCCCTCCCTCCCTCCCTCTTTCTCTCTCTCTCTCTCCCTCCCTCCCTCCCTCCCTCCCTCACACACACCCCCACACACCCCCACCCACACCCACAGATAAATACACTGTCGTCATGTTTTGGGCACTTGACAGCTGACTGAATTTACTGTTTGTAATGTCCCACAGTCACATAACTGTCATCTGTAATATTTTTTGCTGCATTTGTTTCCAGCATTTACTTCCGTTTCTAGCAGAAACACCTTTTAGGGAAAATGAATTCACTTAACAATTGCTGAGTTAGCTTATTGACTGCCACATTACATTAATGATGTCGTAAAAAAACAGTAGTAACTTTGGAGACCAGTCACATGAGGTCCCAACTTAAAACTGTAATTTCAGGCTTAATTGCGGTTATAAATTGAGGACTACCTGTACTGGCTTGACATTCACAGAGGGTCTCAGGGATGAGGGATTTCATTGTAGATGAGTAAAAACAGAGAGAAGAATAACAGTAGTGACAGGCAGCATAAAGTTAGCACACAAGGCTACTGTTATGGCAGAAACTTTGATTCTAGTCCAAAAAATGGCCAAAAACAGCCCGAAAAACGGGCGGGAGCAGGGCCAGCCAGTGGTCCAATTTGCCGGTTCTCCAAAATACACAGAATTGAAACAACCAGTTTGGGTGAACCAGTCCAAACTGGCAGCAGCCCACCTCTGCCTATGCCTACCAATGACCATTCCCAAAATGTACATTTAGAAACTGAATAATGGGACAGAAAGGCTGACTCCTGCAGGAACCATATTGGAGCTCCTGCATATTTGATGCCTCAGCCTCCACCATAATCATTTGAGACCAGCCCTTCAGGAAGGTAAAATACCATTATAAAATTGAGCTTTATGCTTCCACCCTTCAGAGCCGGTCCAGAAGGAGATTGTGATAGAGGGTATCAAGTCATTTGAGGACCAGGAGGGTCACACTCTTCCTAACTGAATCTTCCAACAGACATCTCTTACTTATCTGCTCACATACCTAAGTCCCAAAGCTTTAGTCACAGAATTTTATTTTCTTGCTCAAAAAAGTATATTTTTATTGGGTCTGTTTTCTCTTTTGTGTATACAATGATACTGCAATATATTTGAATTCCTTTGTATATTTTTTTCCTTGTAAATCTAATAATAGCAGAAACTTGTCAAAAACTCAAGATCCATAGACTTGTCAGGCATACAGGTTGCTCCAACAAATAGTTTCTAATCTATATTCCTAGTCTGCTGTTGAGAAGTTAAAGAAAAACCAAATTTGATTTGTTCTTTTTAATTGAAAACTAATAACTTATTGCTTCTGCTTTTCAGAATCTTCATAGATTTACTCACATCTCGTCAGGGAAATGTTTGGACCGTTCAGAGGTTCTACATCAAGTATTTCTTTCAGATTGTGACTCAAATAAAGCAACACAAAAATGGGAAATGAACAATATCCTAAGCGTGTAGAAAAAATAGCTGCATCTACCTACTGACAAATGTAATTTGTATAGAACTGAAAATAACCTGAAAACTGCTGCAACTGTTAACTTGTATAGCTGGGAGCCTGGAATGTCCTGATCTGGATAAAGGACTTAGATGAACTGTGATAGATTTATCATCTGCAGTTAATGTTTACAAAAACTGCTCTTACCTTAAACGTCAATAGATGTTTACATCTCTTTGCTTTCTTTTAGGATGTTGTTTTAAGATGCTCTGACTTATCATTTAAAGTGCTCTGACTTGTTTCACTGGAACAAAGTTAGAAGCACAAGCTTGGATCCAAAGTAGTAGGAGGTTGTTTCTACATGGGTGAGAGGTAGTTTCCTTTTCCTCTTATGATGACAACCATATCCCAGAGCCCTCCTTAAGGACCTTCTGTAAACTTTCTGAATGGTGTAAAGGGCTGAAAATCAGCAACTTCCCAGGTGTGTATAAGTGCCTTTCACTTGGGCACAAGCAAAAGAATTGGATCCAAGTATTTGTTGTCTTCTTTGGGATTACACTCAGGGGTTTGCAGGCAGTTTTTTTTTTAATTCCAACATTCACACTTGAAAAAAGCTTGGTATATAATATGGGGATTATTGACTTGTTATATACTGTTTTGTTTTTACATTTTACTAAGCACTGCCACAGGTTTATAGCCAGGGTGGCCTTCTTTCACAGTCATGCTGCTCTTTTGAAAAAAGAATCTTCAGTATATTTGGTGCCTCCTTAATTTTTCCTCCTCAACTAACCAGATAAATTCGCTACAGCATAAATATATTGAAGTCTCTCTTATTAGGAACAGGAAACATTTGCAATGCCCTCATTATGTTTAAATAATGTTCTAATTTTACTAATATATTCTTTATTCCTAATTAGTACGTTAAATAATTGGTGCATAAAGCATACCAATTATGTGACATAGGTATCCAAAATAGTAATGTTTAAACATCTTGAACATTTTGAATGATTAAATTGGTATAAAGGGTAGCACTTCAATCTATGAACCGTCTGTGTGAAATAGCATTGAAAAAGATTAGGTTTTCTCTAATTTGATGCCTCGTGGAATTTGTTCCAGATATAAGCACTAATTTCCCTGCTATATTATCCATTGCGTAACAAAATATGTCAGAAATGAAAAATTATGCCTAATATGGAATAGCAAAATTTATCTAATTCAGTTCATAAACTTGAATCCAATTTCTTAACAATTTCTGAATTATTTTACAGGCAGTATTTGGTAAGAAATCTATCCATGTATAGTAGAATTGGGGATTGAGTCTTTGTTTCTTTGGTACATAACTTAAGAACTTCATTCTTCCAAATAAATAGTTTAATTAAGACATTAGATTTGCCCATAGCATGAAGAGAAAATCAAACATTGAAAATTAAATATATACAGCACATTAACATTGTGCTAGGAGTCTGTTTCAGTTTCAGAAATGTACTTGGAAGAATTCAGTGATATAAATATATCTGTCTTCATTTTTTTTTATGAAGAGGGAAGCTGTGCAATCTAAAACTGCTTTAGAGTTGCATGTAGGTTCTATAATCACACTCCTATACTTCCTGAATCACCTTTTCCAAACTATTTTGGAAGCACTGCTCAGCCCTAATTTAAAAAGAATACTTAAAAAAAAGTTTGGTTAATAAAATACATTTTTGGTGAGAATGAAAAAATGTCCAGATTAAATATTCAGTCTTAAAGAGTGATTTCAATAATTACATTGTGGGTCTGGTGTGAAGTGCTGCATACCTATATTCTACTAAAATACTTAATGCATAGAATCAATGAATTCAGATTCATTTTAAAATTAGATGACTTTGTTTTGAATTACAAAAATGAGTGGCATGGTGGCTTAGGAGTGAAGACGCTTGTCTCCTACTCAGAAGGTTGAGTGGTCAATCCTAGGTGGCAGCAGATGTTTCCTAGAGCGCAAAAAAACCCCCCACTACTGAAAATGAGTAGCATCAGGTAGGGCATCCAGCCAATAAATGCTCAGCTCCGTCCAGTTGTCCCGACCCTAACCCAAATTAAAGGATTATAGGGTTGTAAAAAGGGAGTGTATTGAATTACAAAAATAATTTCAGTAGTGCAAATCTTTGGCACTGATTTAATCTACTAAAAGAGTGACGGAGATTCTTTATTTAAAAGGATAAATGTTGACCTTAAGACCAGATAGATGTAATTTAGTTTTAGGGTGATTTTATTTTCCAATTATCTGTCTTGGGTATTCCATTACAGAGTGTTAATAACTTAGAAATAAAAGTGGAAGAAGATGGGAAAAGGGTGATAAAATTTCTGGGCACATTTAATATTTCCTTGAATGAAATTATTTCATTTCTGAATATATATTAATCATATTACTATGCATAAGTGAAAGAGATTGCACTTTGTGCAAGTGTGTTTGTGCTAAATGGGTGTTGCAATCCATTTAAAATGATACCATATGTGAGAATGGATCTGTATTTTTAAACGTAAATCTTATAACATAAGCCGTTACTCCTAATGACTTTTCATACTGTAACCTGCTTTTTAAGAAGTAGATCCCATATCCTGGCTCTGTAAGTTGATCACTATGCATTTTTACTCATTTTATAAATTTGATTTATGCAGATTTTGATACACTGTATGTTTCTGTAAAGATTGTATAAATCTAAAAAAGTTTTACAAGAAATAATCTGGGGATTTTTCTGTATATCTTCTGGGCTGCTTGTTTTATAGGTGAAGAAATAAATTTTAACTTGTGGGTTTATAATATGTTTGCACCAATAATTGATCATGTTCATAATCAAGATATTTTGAGAAAGTATATTTAATGCATACATGAAAGTAGGATTCATAGATGGATGGATGGATTGTTGTGCTGCCTCATCATAGTGGATGGGTTTTGTTTCTGGGCTGAGATGAACAAACAATAACAGGAGTATGTGCCAATCATTTATATTTCCAACAAGGTTACCCAACTCGTGAAGGTCATCCTAGCTGTCGAGTTAAAGCAAGTTGACACTTAATCTTGGTCATAAGCAATATAGGAAGGTGATAGAAGGGATTATATTAACAGCATTAATTCATACTATACAGGAGAAGGCGGTGATCAACCATTCTGTATTTTTACCAAGAAAGCTACATAATGTCAGAGATATATACAAAGTAAAAAATGAGTTTTGCCCTATGGATAGAAATAAATTATGTCTTAGAAATTTGGCTGAGCCAATCCAGGTGGAGCTGGTGGTTATTCCAGTGGTGAACCCAAGTCCAAGTAATGAAAAACCCGAATAATTCAGGTTTCAACTGAGGCAAATTAGGCAAATAGGGCATTATGGGGACCCTTCTGTTTCTCTTTTGCATGTGGGTTGTACAGCATCCTGCCCACCAATTTTCCTCTGTCCTCTGCACTGGATACCTATGCTCCCTAGCTTCCCAACACCTTGTTTCCCCTTAGCTTGTACTTACAGCACATCCACCCTATATTTTGCATTCACTTCTTATGCCTTTCTACCACCACTGGCATTTTCCTTCTGACTCCTGTCCTGGAATGCCTTTGGTAAAATATTCAGCTCTGAACCCACAAAGCACACATGCTTTGATCCATGCAGAAGTATATCACATGGAATAATGTGTTTATTTCTAAGACAAGAATATTAAAGAACCTGTGTTTCCCTGAAAATAAGACCCAGTCTTAATTTTTGAGGCTCCAAAATAAGCATTAGGGCTTATTTTCAGGGAAACACACTTTCAGGGTGATCAATAGGGCTAGGCACCCCCCACAGCACACTCACAAAAGGCACCAAGTGCATGGGGGTCAACATCCAGCAGCAAGTGCAGCTTCCTTGGTCAGCACATTCTGGAGCTGATTACCTAGTTGATTACCTAGTTCAAGCAGCAGATGGCAGAGGCGCAGGAGACACGCAATTGACTTAGGCCGCAGGCAAGCTGACATGGGCAGAATGGGCAGCTGGCCGCAGGAAGCTTGTCTTTGCATCTCTCGGCTTGCCTGCTGCCCATCCAGATCGCCTGCCTTCCCCCATGCCTCTGCCTCATCTGCTGCCAGTGCCACTATGCAAAGATGAGACTCCCGCAGATGGCCACATCAGCCCTCTGTAAGCTTTCCCATGGTGCGTCCGGATCGCCTGCCACCTAACACCTCTGCCTGCTGCTTGAACAGGTGATCCACACACCTGCGCTATGCAGGCTGCAGCTGCTGACGGACACTATCGGCCCCCGCATCCTTGCCACCTCCAGTACTGGCCATGCTCCCCAGCTGATGGTGGCCTTAATTAGAGCTTATTTTGGGGGTAGAGCTTATATTAAAAATCAGTCTAGGGCTTATTTTCAGGGAAATACAGTAGAAGTAAAAATGTCCAGGCACAGCATCAAATCTTATTTAGAAAAGCAATAAAAGTTCATTGTATGAAGGCAACTCTTGCATCAATTTGTACTGGACAATAGTTGCTATTTCTGCTGGTGTGTGCACTATTATGTGTGTTAGAAGAGAACTCAACTTTCAAATACTCACACCTGTTTTAAAAAGTAGTATTGTATTAAACAACATAAAAATCAATGTGGTTTTAAGACTTGCTGTACTACAAAAAGTGTTAAAAACTTTACACTTGCATTTCCCAATCTAGCCATTCTGTAGATGACTCAAACATAAGTATTCTTGAATAGGAGTGGATGGAATGAAAATTTTCCATCAAATTTTTGATTTCATTTAGATTGTTAGGCTGCATACTTAAACTATAAAAATAATTAGATCTTGAACAAAAAGCAAATATAACTCTTAATAACTTTTCATTACCAGACAAAGTATCAACAATTTGTGGATATTTGGCATGTCAATTCTATTCTCAAAGTTGAGGTGTTTATGCTTAGAAATAGATGTTCAGTATGAACATAGTTTTATATCATATTTCTTACCCATTTATCACAATTAAGAAAATATATAATTAAGCTGAATTTGCTACCAATTTATCTCCATATATGCAATGACTATTTCCTACTATAAAAAGGATGTAGTAATCTAGAAATAAAATGTGAGGGAAAGAAATTAAAGAAAAGTATTAAGGAAATCGGGAAGGCTTGCCAATAGAATATGCTGCCATGATTTCTGCTGAAACTACAACAGGAAAGGAAAATTACATAGTACAACTGAAGAAAAGTAGCATCAGGAAAACATAGTATGACCCTGCTTGCTCCATAAAGTCTTTTGGGATCCCGGCAGGTTTTACTTGGTCAAAACTCAAAAGCATTTTGAGTCTTGGTTCTGCTGAAATGCTGCCACATTTAATGATTCACAGAGTTTCTTGAACTTGAAAGAGGGAACTGAAAATAGAAAACTGCTATATTTTCCATGTGGAAATAGGAATATTTTAGTTATGCTTCAAATGTAGAAGTATAAGGACCTTATTAGGTATGATTTTTCATTTTTCTTCCACAGTAGTTGTACAATTCGAAGTTTTCCTTAATGTATTATAAGACTCTTGTATTCTAATCAGAACTAGTGACAGCTGAGTAATCCTGTTTTAAATGTAAGGAGGCAAACTAGTCTGCCTAAGATCTGTATTGCATTTAGTCCTCGACTTACAAACATAATTGAGCCCAAAATTTCTGTTGTTAAGTGAGACATTTGTTAGTTTTGCCCCATTTTATTACTTTTCTTGCCCAGTTAAGTGAATCGGCTTTCCCATTGACTCTGCTTATCAGAGTGTCACAAAAAGAGATCACATGATGTTGGCAAACAGCAACGGTCATAAATATGAACATGTCAAGCATCATAATTTTGATCACATGATCACGGGATGCTGCAAAGGTCATAACTGAAAAAGTCATAAGTCACTTTTCAGTGCTGTTGTAACTATGAATGGTCACTAAATGAACTGTTGTAAGTTGAGGACTGCCTGTACAGACTTGCAGAATTTAGCTTTAAAAATACCCTGTTGAATCTGACAAAAACTGTTTGTTACATTTATTTCTAACTATTCCTTCATTATAAAGAGTACCTTTTATTTTCTGTTGCTGGTTACCATTCATCTTGTGCCTGTACAGAGCTTCTTTAAGCACTGACATTTTCAGGACTCAACTTTTCACCTTAATTCATTACTAGAACATCAAGATGAATTGATGATGAGGTCCTCATTAACTAGTGCTTGAGCAGTAGTTGGGAGTAGTCTTTCTCATTGCTATGGGTCATGGAGCTACACTGATTTCTTTACATAATTTTAAAGTTTACAGTCTTAGCATAAACATTCTCTTGCAAACATTATTGGGAACTTATTTCTATATAGATATTTTATATATTCATCTTTATCATATCTCCTTCCCCCATCAAACATACACCCCCAAATCTAAAATAAGCAGCCACATCATGCAGTAGTCTGTATAAATTTAGACAAAATTCAGAAATGTGTTCATAGCTATAAAGATCATTCAAAGCCTGCAGTAATTTCTCCACTCACACAGGTAGCAAAGTACCAATAAAATAGTTATAAAAAAACAAATATAAACAACTGTAAATTACCTTTCACTGAAAACTAGCACATTGTATTTTCATTAAAAAATAAATTGTAAAAGATTAAAGGTAGATACCAGTAATAGCATATTTGTAGTTGAGCATCAGTATACAGAATCTGAACTTGAAATATGTATAAATAATGAATAGGTAATTGCCAATATGATTTTTTATTAAAATTTGAAACAGAAGTGAAAAACTGATAAAACGGGCTAAAATTTTTGGAAATAACTTTGAAAACAGTGGGAAAATACTTAGTGAAAATATTTTAAATATACATTAGTAACTTAAAAGATTTTTAATGGGTACAGATTCCAGAAAAATTGCCTAGAATGAATAAAGATAACTTCAAATGTATGTTGGAAACAGGAACATGAAGGGTTTGGCTTTTATTGTGCTTTATAAAACTGAACAAAATTTGTCTCCCAATGTGGTATAAAAATCCATATAGACAATTAATAGAAGCAATACCTTATTAGTACTTTAATATTAGTAATTAATATTCCTTTTTTCTGTTATTGCAATAATTATTTTCTACACATACATTGCAACCATTTCATAATACCTTTTGATATTTGTCCTTTAGTTTCACTACCTTCTGCTCAAAGGGTAGTTCATCTGTAGCTGTTTGCCCAGACCACATTTCACTTAATTTGTTGGCTATATCTCCAATAGATCAATCGGGATTGTCACTTGTCATCTTTGGACAATGTTCAGAACAAATAAGCTGTTCCATAGGAAAAGAAAACGTACATAAATAATTCATCCACACAATGCCACTTGTCCACAATTCTACCCCACAACTATGTCAGGTTTTATAGATTGGCGATTTAGTTATCAACTTGAAATCTGACTAACTGCAGAACATCAAATACTATGATTAATATCTGATGGTGGCCTTTGGGGGGCATTTTGGATCCTTTTTCTCTCTCTTTAGAAGGAATATTCTTTCTTCTCTCATAGCAAATATTGCCACCCTTTGCCAATTCTTCAAATCTGGATTTTTCTTCATTCGACATAGACTATGAGGGCAAAACGTAGCATTTTAGAAGGAAAGATTATTCTGGCAGCACCATTATATAGCCTTTCCTTAAGTTTCCTATTTTTAGCTCATTAATTCAGCATTCTGTACCACAATTGCACCCCAATAGACACCTGCTATACATTCAGAATGCAAACAGACCTTGTCTTGTCACATAAAGGAACTAAAATTCAAGGTTTGTTGCTTTTGATTAAGAGGGAAGAAATAAAGCCACCAAAATAAGTTGTCAGTGATAGTCTCATATTTCTAACTTTAGTTCTCTTTCAAAAAAACTTCTTGAAAAATATTGATTCCAAACTGAAAGCCAATTGAGTCATCCAGATCACTATTCAGATATTTCAGTGTGCAATTTTTACACATCTAGCCTTACTCACTGAAAATCATTGAGTGATGATGAGAGTCATTGACTCCAAGCTACCACATACAAATAAGACTATATATGCAACCTGAGTTTCTAAATGAAAATTTGGTATAAATCTAACTAGTTGTTCCCCACATTACCTCTTCTTCCTAAAAACAGAACTGAATGTAGCGAGCTTGCCAATCTGAATCAGTTGTTCAAAAAATGCCACTTATATTGTTAGCAGCCATAAAAATGAAAAGGAACTTACAAGTAACAGAGTCAAAAAGGATTCATCAATATTTTACAACTGCACAAAACCAGGTCCAGAACCATAATAGCCAGAAATTTATCAGAATACAAATTCCCTTTAGTAGGAAACAGTTGGAAGGCAAAAGGAAAGATATCCCAACTTTGTGATTTCTTAATGCTCTAGATCAGGGGTGTCAAACTCACGACAACACATTGTTGTAATGTCACATATCGCAACTTTCCCCCTTTGCTAAACTGAGGGTGGGCATGGGTAACGTGTGATGCATCCAGCCAGCATGTGGCACATCCAGCCTGCAGGCCGTGAGTTTGACACCCCAGCCCTAGATGCTGTAAAGATGGGATTTTAAAAGCTCCCATGCAAGTTTATGCAGTACTGTGTAAGAATCTAGATATTCTGTCTTAAGTTGAACAGAGACTAACAGAAGTTTAATGAAGTAACATATTTTGTGACCGACTTGTCTCCAGAAGTTGTGAATGCTCAAATACTGGAGGTTTTTAAGAGATTGGACAACCATTTGCCTGAAATGGTATAGGGTTTTCTGCTTGAGCAGGGGGTTGGACTAGAACTGTCATGGTGAATCTATGGCACACGCGCCAGAAATGGCAAGCAGAGCCATCGCTCCATGCATGCCAGCTGTTCCCCCGTTGCTCTTCTGGGTTCCGGTGCATGCATGCGCACTGAACAACTGGTCATGCGCATGGGAGTGCCAAAAACCAGAAGAGCAGCTCCCTGGTGTGCATGTGTGCACCGGCCAGCTGGTCTTTGCAGGCGTGCATGCGTGTCAGAAACCAGAAGACTGGGTGGCTGGCACGCATGTGCACACCTGAAACTGGAAGCTCAGCTTCCCAGCAGGCACATGCATGCCAGGAAGCTGCTCTTCTGGTTTCCGGTGCTCCCCTGTGCACGCATGCGCTCCCATTTCGCCACTTGGTGCCGAAAAGTTTTGCCAGCACTGGACTAGAAGACCTCCGAGGGCCCTTCCAACTGTTATTCTATTACATATAATTTTAAAGGTTATTTCACAATGGAGTTTAGAAGTACTTTTAATTTTTAACATTAAAGACAGAAAAGCAAATAAAACTATTTAATCCATTTTCAAACCAAGGTTTCAAATACAGTGCTTAATTCTACAGCAGTTGTTTTAATGTATTGCCTCAGGAGTTTAATGGCATGTCCCCAGATATTCTGCAGTATCTGTTCGGGAAAGCACTATTTGTTTTAGCATGCCTAAAATCATATGCTTGGGAGAGAGCTTTTCTTTGGTTTTACTTCACTGTTTACTCTTTGGCATTGTGTTAACACACACCTTAATGCTGGAGCAAACTCCTACAACTTCAGCTTTTATAGATGTATTAACATTTGCTGATGATCAATTGATCAAGGGCACTTGATTATCAGCCTGTGGCTGCTATTTGGCCTTTTTGTACCTATGGCAGTAGTAAAGGTATACTTGTATTTTCACACATGGCTTCTCCATTTTGGCTTTCTTTTTGTAAAATAAATGATGACATGGTGTAAAATGTCATGTGTTGTTCATGTGAGGTTGTATTTACCTATTTTTAATAATAGCTGAGGACTAGATGATTTTTACTATAAACAAAACCATACAATTCAAAGAGGGTGTACTTTTTTACATATCTGTAAATATAAAAACTCATATTACAATAATAATTAATCTAAATTAATCTGCACTAATTTCAACTGCTTGTATAATGTGTTTTGCTCACTGAAACAAACCAGAACTATTACATATTTCACAATGAGGTTTAAATATTGCATTTAGTGGAATTTTTTTTTACTGGAAATTGCAAACAATGTTATAATTTATATAGAAAAGCATAAAAATGTTTAAGAATCCCTCAGCTTTAATTTCATGAATTGAGCTGCTTGGAAATAACTTAAAGAAATTGACTTTTACGTGTAGCATTCAGATTAAAACAGATTATTTTTTAAAGAATGTTTTTCTGTGTGTATTTTGGCTTCCTTCACTGCATATTTGAAATACGGGTAAAATAAAAACTAACAAATTAGTAAAGTACTCAGTAAGATAATTAATGTTTGAAAACAATTCCACACTATACAGTTTATAGGATAATAGTTATTTATGGAAAGCATGCATTAAATTTTGCTGGTTTCCAGATGGCTTGCTATTGTTAATCTGATACAGCATAGTCATAGACTCAGAAGAGCATGCAGATGTTTAATCCAGTCAATATTTGCTGCAAGAGCCAGATTAAACCCTTTCAGCTATATAGCCCCCATTTGAACATATGCAATGATGAGTTATCCAGCTCCTTTTAAATTGGTTCCACTGTCCACTGTAGTAGGAAATGTTTATTCAATCAAAATAAAAAATCATGTCTTGAACTTCATACAGGTAGTCCTCAACTTACAAGAGTTCATTTAGTGACCATTCAAACTTACAATGGCACTGAAAAACATGACTTATGACTGTTTTTTCAGTTATGACCTTTTCAACAGCCTCGTGATCAGGTGATCAAATTCAGATGCTTGCCAACAGGTTTATATTTATGATCGTTACTGTGTCTCAAGGTCATGTGATCCCTTTTTGCAACCTTCTGACAAGCAAAGTCAGTGGGGAAGCCAGATTCACTTAACAACTTGATTACTAATTTATCAACTGCAGTGATTCACTTAACAACTGTGGCAAGGAAGGTTGTAAAATAGAGCAAAAACTCACTTTAACAAATGTCTCATTTAGCAACAGAAATGTTGGACTCAATTGCAGGCATAAGTTGAAGACCACCTGTATTCATTATGCTGTGCCCTACCTAGCATAAGAAAACTACTGATCTGTGAAATTTGATTCTTATCCAAACCCATTTGTGTTAAGCAAGGTTAAGCACACCTGTATCCTTCAGTGTCAGTTCATAGGATTTCATTTTCCCTTATCTTCATTGCTGTTTCTGATCCTGTTGCATTTCCTCTGGATGTATTAAAGCATGATGCTCAGAAAGGGCCATCGTACTTTAAGAGGGAGATGGGTCAAAGCAAAAATAAAATGGAACAAGTACTTTCTGTAGTGTTACACTTATACAGCTTTTGCAGCAGTATCATAATACTGGCTTATATTCAGTTTGGAACATGTTATATATGAAAACATGGTTTTTTTTTGTTATTGTCTTATACCTTTGCACTAGATTTCTATCTCTTAAGGAAAAGTACATATTCATTATTAAATTTTATTTTGTTACTTTCAGATGATTCTGATAATTATAACCTGCCATTTCTATTTCTATAACCTATCAAAATCACTTTAATATCATCTCTATTCTCCAAATAATTAGGAGTCGTTTGATGAGCATTCCTTCTACTGCTTCATCCAAATCACTAAAAAAAGTATTGAATCTTACAGGAACCTGGAATAGTCTTTCCAACCTACCACTTAATACTACTTTTCAATGTATTGAGGGAGTATTAGTGAGAATTATTTGAATACAGTATTTCCAAAATCAACAATGAGCATGCTAAATATTTTGCTGATGTGTATGTCTGTTAAAACTGCCTAATAGAGAAAGAATAAGGTATTAAGATTTGTTCTTGAAAAATCCATGTTGACTTATTTTATTTATTAAATTTATATGATACTCATCTCACCAAGAGGTCAGGGTGGATAAAAATTGACAATTTTTTTAAAAAATCAGATTTTTAAAAATATTTAAATCAGATTTTATTTTTATCAAATTTATTTTAATAAAATGCTTTTGGAGTAAAAATCTATCTAGTTTTCTAGTTTAGTTTATTCAGCATGAAATGGAGCTTAGTTATGTAGCATGAGGCTGTATATTCTGCAATATTTACATTTTCTGTAAACTCATTCAATGAATGCAAGCTCTGCAAGCTGAGATAACATGCACTGCATTGATGCATTCACACAATTTCACAGTAACCGTGAGATAAATCACAAAACAAAGTTCAGGAATATTCCTTTATCCCATCGTTTTGCAAATCTACGTACACTACAAATTGTATGATTGTTTGAAGAGAAATGTATCTGTACCACCAAGTGTGAGGAGGAAGGGCAAGCAGTAAAAATCAAAGTGAAACTGTCAGCTGGATCTCCAGCCTGGGGTTTCCCTCTGACGCTTCCTTGCTATCAACTGCCATAGTAATGGGGAGGGGGCGCATGGCAATGGGGTTTGGGAAGTGTGCTGGTGTGAAGAATGCCCATGTGAACTAAAAGGGAGGTTTGTGTTCTGACCCAGGCTTCGTCAAACTTAATAAAACACAAACTGATTTTAAAAGAGAACCTATTTTAATGCAACGCTGGGAATTTCTTATATTCCCAGCCAAAATTAATTATACAGTTCCTCTAGATAAGAGCACGCTTCTCAGTGCTGTAGAATGCTTGCCAACAAGCAGACGTCCAACTAAGGCTTAACATAAACCAACCCAAAAACCCAGAAATAACCGACCAGAGCTTCAAGACAGACTCAGAAATTACCGAACTGCTTTGCTTCCTGCAAAGCTTTTCATCACTGAGGACTGACTTTTATCCCTGATAGGAGGGCAATCACCTCCCAGCCTTATTCCCAAGTCGCCCCTTCTGCTTCAGCTGCTCTCGCCTTCTAGCAGCTCTGTGCACACGCGCACTGGGAACAGGCTCACCTGGGTCCTCTGCTTCGCTGCTGCCAGGCTCCGAAGGCAGCATCCCACTCCCAGATGGTCCTGGCCCCATCTCTGCATCGGATGCAGGACCCTCGTCCAAGTCTTCTTCAGACTCCCTGACTGGTTTCCTTTCGTCCTCACTGTCCGATACCTCTACCGGCTGCACCAGCTGCCAGCGAACCACAACACTTTGCTCTCAAGAATAACTGTGCTGCTAAATGGAGTTCTATACACCCAGTCAAATCCAACTATCCTAAAACTCCAGATGGACAAAAATACCTGAAGATGTGCCCCCACATGACACTATGTGGGACATAAATTGGACATTCAGCCAGGGTCCCTGACGGGAGGGATTTGGGGAAACTTTCAATATGTAACTTTTGTGCCTTTTGGCTCAGATCTTGCTTTTCTTTCACTGCTATCATTTCAAACTCAGTAAAAGTATCTCTTCTCTACCTCAGTGGAGTTGGGGACTTTCTTTTTGGGGATTTGAACGGAGGCAGCCCTGACAGAAACCTTCTAAGCAGCTTATAAATATAATATTAAAAGCACCTGTTATTTCAGATCCATCATGGCAGTGCCTGTTAGCGGCACCCAATCACCTGCTATCTGCCACATCCCTCACCTTGTTGTGTCACTGCTGCATCACCAGCCCTCCCATTAAAGTGAATGGGACTGTCGGTGAGTCAACAGCAGGTCATAGGAGGAGCCGTTGTGGGACAGAGATGACAGTTGCTGCTTAAAAATTTTGATTTAAATTGAGTTGATTTAAATCAAATCCACCCTGACTCTACTTATAATTAACATTCATCCTTGCTGTAGGGATTTCCCATGTATGCATGTAGATTGTTTCACGTACTTTGCTAATCTCCTTCCACCCCTCTTTTCTGAAAAGGGACAATATTGTAAGATTGGAAAAACTGTATATTCTACAGACACATATTGTAGTCTGAAATCATGTAAGTTTGATTTTGACTTATGTAATGCTTCAAATGCAAATAGTTCCTTCAAAAATGCAATTACTCATGTGGAAGCTCTTAAAGCAAATACCTCTTTTTCAAAGACTGTATAGCTATCCTCTGTATTTGCCACATAATCCCAGGAACAGATGTTGCAAACAGGTACTATATGCATACTTGTGCAACTTCAGAAGCATCTTTTTACCTTCAAATCTGAAGCATAACTTTACTGGCTGACTCATTCATTGCCAGAAATACTGTGGTGTTCATGGTCAAAAAAGTATTTAATATGGAGAAACTGGACTCATTCAATACATATCGAAACTGTTTTGTTTTACGTACGTATCTCTATAGAAGCAGATCTGAGGAAATCATGAGAAAAGATAGATTAAATACAAGATTCATGATATGTTGCATTAGGCCAGGAGTCTGCAACCTTAAACACCCAAAGAGCCACTTGGGCCATTTCCCACAAAAAACAAAGTGCTGGAGCAACAAAACCTGGGTGGGCGTGGCAACTCGATGAGACTCCCACCCAGTCACATGGCCCCATTTCGACATGCTCAGGTAGGTGTGACCAATTCAACGTCACTCATACCCCAGCTACAAAAACATTTTGAACACGTGTACAGGGTGCAGTCAGCTCTCAACCTGAATAAAAAAAATGACTGTTGCACTGAACAATGCAAAATATATCTTTGCAAAAATAATAAGCCAATGAAAAGAACTCTCTTACCTGGTTAATGTGACTGTTGGTCCTGAACTTCCATGCGCAGCGACTGCACATCAGGACTGTGACGTCACCTTCATCTTAACACAGGATTATTGTCTGTGAGGAGTGAGCGATGTTTACTTTTCAGGCACAGTCACCTCTCAACCTAAGTAAAAAAAAGGACTGTTGGACAATGTAAAATGTATGTTTGCAAAATAATAAGCCAATGAAAAGATCTATCTTACCTGGTTAATGTGACTATTGGTCCTGAACTTCAGTGCACAGCGCCTGCATGTCAGAACTGTAAGACGTCACCTTCATCTTCACGCAGGATCTTAAGCTGTTGTCTGTGAGGCGTAAGCTGTTTGTTTTTTATGTAGTTCATCTTGGAGAAGACCTGCTCAGAGACATATGTAGATCCAAAAATCGATAGGACTCTATATTCAATTTTTTTCATGTTGATATATGTGTCAGGAATGGCATTCCATGTATTGGAGCTAAGTTTCTCCAGTTTGGGAAGGTTGTCAATATCACTCCATTTGTGATTCTGAGCAAGAATGGCCTTCTGACGGGCAACATCTTCAAGATTGGCTACCAAATCTTTGAACTTGGACACCCATGTATCTTTGTCAGTTATGTCGGCCAATTCCATCTCAAGATCACATTGACTAACACTGCAAATGCAGTCACATTCAATAGGGATGGATCAATGGTCAGGGGAGTGACAGGGAATGAAAATGTGTTTTTTTCCTCTCTGAAGTCATGGAATCATTTCTCAAATGATGTTTGCATTGCAGTGATTGCAGACTGCAAATACTCTGAATTTATAACATTGTGAGATTCTTTGAACTCTCTCAAAGAGCGGAAATGAGAAAGTGTACCTCTCTGTAATTCTCTGGCAAACACTGTCAACTTGCGCTCAAATGCCAAAACCGCTTCCAGCATGTGCATGGCTGTGCCTCCTTTCCCGTGAAGAGTTGTGTTCAGTGTATTCAGGTGCGCTGTCATATTGACCATGAAGTACAGCTTTTCCAGCCACTCTGGCCATTCCAACTCAGGAAAAGTCAGGCTTTTGCTTTCCAAGAAATATTTTACCTCTTCCAGACACGCAGCAAAGCATTTCAACACCTACCCTCTAGACCAAGGGTCACCAACCTTTTGGACCTCAGGAACCACCAAATTCATAATTTTAAATCCCGTGGACCAGAGACCCTGGGAAAATCCCCCAAAAAAGTCTGCAGGAAAAATCCCCACCCTGTTTTCCTACCAATCGTTATTTGGGATCGCAGGATACCGTCTCCAGCTCTGTTCTTGGGTGGGGGAGAGAGAGACTTTTGGCTTCATGCAAGGAAAGCAGCAGCAATCTTTCTTTCTCTCCACCAAACTCCCCCAGAAATGAGTCTTTGTCAGACTTGTCACACCAGCGCAGCCTCTTGGAGCAGGAAGCCTTGCAGGGTCCCAAAGACTCATTTCTGGCAGAGTTTGGGGGAGAGAATGAAAGATTTTTGCTGCTTTCCTTGTGTGCAGCCAAAAGCAGAAGAAAGAAGCAGATAGCGGTGGCCAGGCTAGGCACATGGGGCAAGTGGGACAAGTTCCCCCGCTCTGCTCTTTCCACCCTCCCCTCACTACCTCATATTTTTTCGCAATGCAAGGGACACAAGCCTTGTGTTCCCGCACAGCCTGGATTCATTGCTTTGAGAGGGTGCTTTGGGGGTGACATTTCTCTGCGGATCACCAAAATTTTCTCATGGACTACCAGTGGTCCCCAGTCCACTGGTTGTCAACCCCTGCTCTAGTCAGTCCGATGACTTTGTTGTGCAGCAGATCAGAATACATGCTTTCCACCTCTTCCAGTAGCAAATGGAACTGACGGTGATCTAAACCTTTTGCCATTATTGTATTGACAATCTGAATGACAACGTTCATTACTTCTGTGCATTCTGGAGGGAATGTTTGGGCTCACAATGTATCTTGGTGCAGGATGCAGTGAAATGTGAGCAGTGTCCTACCCAGCACCTTCTGCAATAAAGCCACAAAGCCTTTTTCGCTCCTGTCATACTCAGTGCCCCATCAGCAGCCACTGACACCAGTTTCTATTTCTTTGGTTCTTATGTAATCCAAGGCAGCCTCACAGATGTCCTCCCCAAGTGGCCTTTTAGTGGTATCAACTCAATCATTTCTTCCTGTGGTCCAGCAGAGTTCACATATCGGCAGATAAATAGCACTTTTCAACAGTGCTTTTCATTGTTTGGTTAATGATATATGCACTGTCATCCTTGTGGTTGGCAAAATTGTGCTGCAAGTGCAACCCTCTTCACATACCTTACATTCAGTCACTTTCAATTGATAAACTGTTTTGGATTTTGAGAAAGCACTGCAGTTTTCATCAACTCAAAATCAGCAGTATCTGTAAAATGAATTAGTTGTCATTGTACTGCATTCACTTTGTTGCAGTTGTTATGCTTCATGCTGATAACTGAGCAGCAAAAATAGGAAAGAAAAGCTTTTGTCAGATTCTCTTTCCCTCTTTTTTCCATTTTTTAAATATTAACAGCACATGTCATTTTAGTCCTTTATATAAATAAATGTTTATTTTCACAATATTTTTAGTTTCATTCAAAATGTTAAAATACAAACTCCAACAAAATATACAAAACACAACTAAACAAGACTATGCAAAAAGTGTATAAAATAAAAAAGATAAAACACATGCATAAATTGTCCTACCAGTTGAATACTGATATGATACAAAGATACAGCAGGCACCCAACTTATAGATTTCTAGAAAAATATTTACCCTACCCAGTTAGTCTGACATCTCTGTTATATGGAAACATAGTTAACAGGTAAAACCAATGACTAAACTGAACTTCCTCTGTTAACAGTCTATTTAGAGTATTTCACATGTAGAAAATTCACAACAGTTTCTGGTCATCTTAAGACATCACAATCATCTTTGGTTCATACAGGATCAAATATCCTCAATGGATTCTTAATGAGACTTTTCCTTAAAATCTTAATTGGGATCTTTCCTAATGATTGGATTTTGTTTCCCAGAAGTCTTAAGTTCCTGTTGTGTATATCTCCATAGCATTTGTTGTACAAAATAGTCTTCTGTAAATTGTAACATAACATCTCTTAACCTTTGTTTTCCAATTGGATATGATAAATATGTTCCCCAATTTCCTTCAATCTTCTTGAAAAAGTTGAGTTCATAAAAGTTGAGTCAATTCTATCAACTTTGAGTCTTTAAAATCCAAACTTTTCCCAGAGTCCTTTTGCCAACTTGCATTTTCCAAGGCCAGCACATCTTTCAGGTCTGCTGGAGGCAAATTGCATTCCAATACACCAGACTGTAGATCTTGTAACTGCTTTTACTTGCATCTAGTTACTATTTCAAGTTGATTTAAAACTTTATCAAGCTTTTTATACAAATTTTTAAGTTGGTCTTGTAAATTAAGACAAATTCCTTGTGTCTCCAATCCCACTTGGCCAATAAAGAATTCTACCAAGCTGTGAAGTAGTTAAACTTTTCACAGCCAAAACTTTTTCAACAGGTCATAAACAACTTCTCTCAGACAATAAAAACTGGGTAGCAGGCTAACCTCAAAAACTTTGAGTTTTTCAAGCATCAAAAATTAAATCCACTTTAAAAAAAAGATAAAATATGAAATTCCAGTAGTGAAAGTTAGATGTAAATCAAATGAAATCTCTTTCACTATCCAAAGTTTACCATGTCTTCCATGTGAAAAAAGTGAAAGTGATTTATGGGAGCTATTAATATATTTTTTTTAATTAAATAACCTTTAAAATTCAGCAGATGATTAAACTAATTCATCATTCACCTGTTAATTAACATTTGAAGGTAAAAATTGAAAAGAAAAAAATCAAAACCTGCCTTTAAAACCACAGGTGTTCTTAAAACAGCAGACAGCTAGAAGGAAAGATGTAGTCTCACCCTCTAATTGTAACCCACTGAGAATTGCTTTTCTCACCTAGGTCTATAGTTGTCAAAGGGTCATCTTGAATCATTCCTAATAACTGCTGTTCAAATCCAGGAATTGTGCTGCTAAAAGATACAGCTTTGGCAACAAAACCAGTTGTCAGCAGGGAGAAAAAATTCCTGCTGAATTAAGATGCCATTTTGGGAAGACTCCAAAGCTCCTTTTATTTTCAAGGTATCTCTTAGAGCAGTGCCCTTCAATCTTTTGTGCTCAGAGACTGGACCAGGAGGGCATGGTTTCACACACTATCTAGATCCTACATGCGCAGATGAAACTTTGCTTACTTGCACTACTGGTTTCAAACAGACTGCAGACCGGTACCATCTGCAGCCCAGGGATTGGGGACCCCTGTCTTACAGGAAAATGAGAGTCAAGTAAGTAGTTTCCAATCTTGTTTAAGAAATAGTATTACACTTCTTGTACACAACTGTTTCCTGGAATTATTCTTTGCTGGAATGATTTTCAGTTCCTAAAGATCAATTTTGGTCACTGCTTACCTTCTCATGTTTCCTGCTTAATAGGAAAGTATTTCTAAATTTATCTGCATTCAGAATTAAATAATACTTGGATTTGCTCTTAAAACAGTCTTATTTATGACCAAAATGTTTTGTAAACATAGGGTGACTTCTTTTGAAACTTGTTTTCCTTTTGGCCAACACATTTTTTTTTATTGGCAGGAACTAACCTTTGCAGATACTAAACAATAGGGAGTATACATTATGTAGATTTAAGCCTTCTTAGTAAACTTTAATTTTGCCTGAAATACTTGTAACTGGTAAGAGCAAAAGGGAATGAAAAAGCAGGGATTGGATTTCAGGAATAGGTACACTTCCGTGTCAGCTGAGATGCCTGAGTTTTAAAAGGCAACATAACTGGTCAGGAAATTCCTTTGGATAAAAGATAGTTTTGAAGTTCTTAAAAACTACAGAACTTGTGTTAGGATATATGCAGAGTAATCCTTGAGTCATGGATTTTGTGCTAAAATGCTAACATCACTTTTATTGAAAAGCTAATAATAATAATGAAGCCTAAAGTCCAGGTTACAAGTATTTCAAATTAACACTGCCAGGCAGCAATGGCATGTCATATGGGGGAAGTCACTGGAGAAATCAATTGTTTGGAAGAGTTAGCTGTAAAAGGAAAACAGGCTGTCAAGAGAACATGGTGTCTGGACACCATCAAAGCTGACATCAGCCAAAGCATAGAAAAACTCAAAGCAATGCAAGATTGGAAGATTTGGAGACTTGACCCTTAAGAATCACCAAGAGTCAGACATGATTGAATAGAGACAACCCTATTGCTGCCTGATGTTCATAAGTTTTTCTTTCTTCATTCCACGTACTTATTTCATATGCCTTTAGAATATCTATTAGAAAATAATTTTAGAAAGTATGTACTGCACTATATTAAAATTAGTGTTAATAAAATCGTTAAAATTTATGAGCTACCTTGAAAATTATTTAGTTGACTAACAGCCGTTTTCTTATTCAGATGATTTGTATTTTGCCTGTAGGGAGGAAATATTCTACTAAATTCGACTATTGCTAAAATAAATGGTTCGCACAAAACCGCCTTGAGCGAAGTCTATAGCAAGCTGCAAGAGCCACGCTTTTAAAGGCGCTTCTAGAAAACGCAGCAAGTTGGAGATCTGCTCAGTCATGGAGAAAACCAACTGGAAGCACCGCGCTTTATTGCTTCCAGGAGACAGACTGCAGCAAGACGACAAAGCAACGGCTCTATTTCCCCCCTCCTCAACCGTCAGTACAGATTTCAAACATCAACGGCTGCCACGAAGCGCCGCCTCTTCTAACCAGGTGTCTCTAACAAACGTCAGTTAGATAGACATAGTACGTGGTAATGCATGTACTGCAGCGTAAGACCCTTCCATAGCCATTCCAGTGTAATAAGTCGAAGGATATCTTGTTTTCGTGCTTCCGCCTAGTAAGACGACAGGAAAGAAGGCCCCTCATTCGCCGCCTTTCCGAAGGCTGCTCGCCACAGCCAGTAAAATGGCTTGCGCACGCGCGTCCAAGCGAACACCCGCTAAGCCGCCGCGTTCGATCGCTTTGTAAATACAGTCCTGCTTAACACCAGAGATGCATTTGGGGATTTGTAGTCCGTTCTCTTGCTCCTTTAATGGAAGGCGAGACGGAAAAACTACTTTTCCCGAGAAGCCCCGGAAGGTGAGGAAAGGCGGAGGAGAAAAACAGCACTGGGGCAGGTTGTTGCTATTGCAATTTGGAAACAACCGAAAAGTCTACAGCAGGTTGAAAAGAGTGCGGAAAGGAGCAAACGGAGTTGGCCTGTCCGTAGCTTTACTAAGGAAGGAGACGGAATTTCAATTATTTCGGGGAGGCAAGATTCTGGAGGCGCGGCGGCTTCAGGGGAAAGGCTGGGGTTTGCTTCTTAGAGAGGCAGAGGAGGCGGGAGGGTGGCGTTTCTCGTTCTCCCCTCAGTGTCAGTCTTGGGAGCAAGAGGAGCGGGCATTTTGTACTGCTCTCGTCTTCAGGACTCGGGGCGTGTCAGACTTTGTCTTTCCCACATCGCAGGGAAGCCCTTGCCCCTTGGCATTGCGAGAAGACTGCAAGGACTGTGAGAGGCCGAGTGGCCTTCCTCCGATCCCCTCCTGACAAAAGGAGACGGAGGCGGTGTCTGGAAGGTGGAGCGGGGGGGGGGGAAGCTGCAGTAGCAGGAACGCCGCCCAGTTGAGTTACTTTACTTCAGTGGCTTAGTCCTACCGGAGCAAGCCCGCGGCTTAAGCAGGCGGGCAATGAACGGCTTCGGCCCCGAGGAAGTGACCCGCGGCGGGGGAGAAGCCGCCGCCGTCCCGGCCGTTGTAGCTAACGCCACCGCCGCGGTGGAAGTCCTGCCGCCGCCGCCACCCCTTCAGCAGCCGACGGCCGGCCTGGGAGCGACTTCGTCGGCTGCTGCCGCGACGGCCGCGGGCTCAGCTGGTCCCCTTGGGACTGCAGGACCTGGTGCTGGGCAGTTATGCTGCTTACGGGAGGAGGGCGAGAGGTGTAACCGAGCTGCGGGCAACGCTAGCTTCAGCAAGCGGATCCAGAAGAGCATCTCGCAGAAGAAGGTGAAGATCGAGCTGGACAAAAGTGTAAGTGTCTTAAATCTGCCGGGAGCTCCTGGCTTTGGTTGACTTGGGATTATTCTTTGACCCTTTTAAAAGCCGCCATCGCCAGCCCCATATAACCCTCAGCAGCGGTCAGGAAGACAAAAGCGAACCGACTACGGGGAATCAATGGGAAAGGTGCTTTTCCGGATAAGCCAAAGGTTCTGTGGTCTGGTTGTGTTCGTTTCTAGTTCCTTTCATTTCAGCATGGTTTGGCTGGCTTTCTCTCTCTGGAAAAACAGCTTTATTGAATGAGGGAAATTTGCCCTTTTCTTACAGCCCATTCCAGCTTTTTGTGGCGACCTATGTTTTGTCTATATTTGGAGTCTGTATTAAATAGTTACTTGCATGGAAAAGGCTTTAGACCTGAAAAAGACCTGATGGTAGCGATTTATCTGATTTTTCGCTACTTCCTTGCAGATCTTTGAAGGGTTAGCTGTTACAGAGCTTTTTGTTTTTGTTTGCTCTTTTCTGTTTAGTTGGCTATGGGCTGACGCTGCAAAAGCCGAGCAGCCTCGGCTACTGGCCTTTGTGAGTGGTTGGAAGTAGCTTCTCTTGTTGCTCTTTTACGCTTTTGTCTGTCTTCATCTCATTCTTTTTCCCTTGAACGTGGTGGTGGAATTTAGCGTAAAGTCGTGTGAACGGCTCTTGGCAAGAAATGGCAAATATTGTTTATTGCTGTTTGTACCGATCGTCGGTGTGCATATGCGTTTCATGAAGCACTGAATTTGTTTCCCCCTGGAGAGGACAGTACTTGACTGCTCCGCCTCGTGCTGCAGCGTTGCACGTCCCATTTTGCCACTCTGTCGTCGTCTTCTTGGCAGCCATCAAGCTCTTAGAAAACCTTTCTGTTTAAATACAAAATGCCCCAAAATATATTCGTGGCTTCTGCATACATTGCTAAACAAAAGAATAAGAAAAACCCCTTTAGTGCGAGACATTCCTAAACTCGAGGCACGTAATCCAGATAGTAAACGTCTGTCAGGTTCTACCTCCCTAATACAGAGCGTTGCACCGGAAAGAACAAGTCTGGGATACGTCTCGTTATCTGTATGAAAGAAATAAGTAGTGTTGTTAAATGTTGGCAGCGCATGAAGAGTCACATTTTGGGGGAAAGAGGGTGTGTGTGTGTGATCTTAACTGCCAAGCATGCTACTTATCCTAAACCAAAACAAAGATAATAAACTCTTCCAGTGGGATCCTTGGTGGAACATTTATTTTTATTAGAATTCAGTGAGATACTCTGTCCTTAGCAAATGGATTTAGAATTGTTACTTGATTGTACACTGCTAGATACTTTCTTGACAGGAAGCATTAATTAGGTTCTGAAAAACAAATAAATATAGTTAGATGTGTAATGCTTATGTATTCTAGTGCTTTGTGGGGGCTTTCATACCATATTGGAAGTGCAGTATGTAAATTAGTGCATTTTTCATGTTCTTTGGATTAATCAGCATACCCATATGCAAACTAACATTGTGTTGATCCATAATTAATAACACGACCTGGAAGAAATAAGTAAAGTCCAGGTCCTAGAACATAAATTAATGTCATATAATACCTAGTGGATAATATAGATTTGTTTATTGGATTTTTCTTCTTTCTGATAAAATGCTTATATATCTACGGATAATGTATAGACTATCTTGTTGTGGAGCTTGTTGTATGGTTTGTAATTCCTGATGTCAACTGCTCTGTCTATTGTCATGGTTTGTAATTCCTGATGACCAACTGTCAACTCCTCTTTGCTGTTGTCTCATCCACTGTATTGTCCACCAAAGGAGGGAAAAGAAAATTGAGGGACGTGGGAGATAAATAATATTCTATCTGTACATATGATCCTGAAGTGTATACGAAAGGAGGCTAACTGGAATTGTCTGATGACTGTTGAATGGAAGTAGATAACAAAAACAAAAACCAACTTATTGTCTTTTCTATGGTAGGAAGGAAGTCAAACATTAAAGGACATTGTCTATTTTATAAGCTGTTAATATCTGTAATATCAGCTAACATCAGCAGAAAGGCGGGAGCTTCCTTAGACGAGCAAAACCTAAAAGAGTTTAGGTCTTGTGAGGTCAACCCGTGTTATCAGTTTCTGTATTCTTGGTATAAAATCATGTTATCGTTTAAGTCCTATAAATCCTTTCTCCTTTATTTTATTTCAGAGAATATATAACCCGTAACCTTGTGGGCTTTAAGGCTTTTCAATATTCTTTTAGTAAATATCCTATTGGTCCTTATAGTTGTGAGTGCCAATAATATATACTTTGTAGCATCTGTTGCCAAAGTCTTTAGTTCTTTACTGAAATGGGCATTTTTTCCTGAAACAACTTGTTTATGTGGTAGAAATAATTCTAATATTGTGTATGCATCATTAAATTACCCGTTCATTTTTTTCTTAAAGTGGCACTTTATAGCTTTCTTTGTTACTTAATTTTCAATCCAAAATATCTATTTTGCATAAAATACAGTCAGAAAATTTACTTTTGCAATTTAATATTTTAAAACATATTAGAAGGAAAGTAAAAGTGCCTAACTATTTGAGAACATTTCTTTTTTATATATATAATTGTTTTCCTGTCTGTACATTTTATATATACATGAACACATTTTTATATACATTTTTACAGTTTACTTAGCTAGTAGGATTATGTTAGGGTTAAAACATTTGCTAAGCCATGATGCACAGTACTGCAGTAACTAAGGTACCAAATTTAATCTTACATCAGCTAGTGCAATCAGATGGGTTAGTGATTAATATGATTGCTTTGCTTACTATATATTAATAAAATCATTTGCATGTAAACTGTGACTACAGAAAATGTTACAGGGATGCATGTTAAACTATCTCTTTAAACTTTCAGGCAAGACATCTTTATATTTGTGATTTCCACAAAAACTTAATTCAGAGTGTCAGAAACAGAAGAAAGAGAAAAGGCAGTGATGATGATGGTGATTCACCAGTGCAAGACATCGATACTCCAGAGGTAGTTTCATATTTTTTCCTCAGAATTCACCTCTGCATAATTCATATGTGATACAAAAGTAGTACTTTATTCAAAAACTTGGTGGCTTAGATATTTGCTGCATCTCATTTAGTGCTAAACGTTATTTGTGTTTTATTAGATTTATATTCATCCCAATTTTTGCCCAATTGTGATTTTAGACAGTCTATATCAGGGGTGTCAAACTCAATTTCATTGAGGGCCACATCAGGGCTGTGGTTGACCTTGGGGGCCCAGGGAGTATGGCTGACTGGGTGAGTGTGGCCGATTGGGTGGGCATGGTCAGCTTGATGCCACTTCCCAAACTGCTGGCTTGTTTCCTCTTCACATTGAGTAGACCGGGCCAAAGCCATGCTAGCCTAATTCGGCAGACCGGGCCGGAGCTACCTTGGCCTGATCTTTCCTCTTTGCACCAGGTAGACCAGGCCTAAGCTTTGCTGCCCTGAGCTTTTGTTTCTGCATTGGGTAGACCAGGCTGAAGTGACACTGGTACACCAGGATGGCTCCGCAGGCTGGATCCAACTACGTCACAGGCTGGATCCGGCCCACAGGCCTTGAGTTTGACACCCCTGGTCTATATCAACTCCAAATATTAGGTTTACTTCTAAGAATGAATGATTTTAGGTAAGAAAATATAAATGACAGTAAAAATGAATTATGACTTTGAAATGTATAGAGCTGTATTTCAGTAACATCTGGAATGTCATTTATCCATCTCAGTTTATATCATAAATAAAGAATGGTTGTTAAAGAGTTTTGTATTTTAGGTTTTGGTCAGCATAGATGTTTTGCTGTACTTTAAGCTCATTACTAGAATGAGAGTTAACTTTACCACATGGAACTCATTATTTTGTAGCCTATTCTAATAGAAGCGTTGTGGATTTGTGGCACTACCCCCCAGTGCCTCTAACTTGAGATATTTTAAAACAGTCTCTGGAGACTGAAGTTGGGTCCTTTCATTGGTGTAAAACATGTGCCATCCTTAACCGAAGAGTTCTAGTGGCACCATCCTTTACATTACATTACAGAATGAAGACAGCATTGTTCAAAATTTCACACAATATTTGCAAGATAAAATAGGCTGACAATAACTGTCAAATTAAAGAACCATGTTTCTTCCTTTCTAGGTTGATCTGTTTCAGCTTCAAGTAAATACACTAAGAAGATACAAAAGGCACTTCAAATTACAGACCAGACCTGGACTTAATAAAGCACAACTTGTTGAAGTAAGTGGAACTTTTATTTTTCCTTGGAGTACAAAAATTAAATGTACCATAATATAGGGATCGCCAACTTTTTGGACCTCAGGGACCACCAAACTCATAATTTTAAATCCCAGGGCCACTAACCAGTTCTGTGGGCGTGACCTAATTTGTGGGTGTGGTTTGGTGGTCATGTGACTGGCTGGGCATGGCTTGTATATAAATATTACAAATATTTATATAAATATTGAATTATTTTATAAAAAAGAGCAACTTTTACCCAAAATCAGGCAAAGCAGACAGGCAGATTGAGTTGCTCACAGAATTACAGATTCATTCAGTGATCTATCTGCCATCGGCTAGCTCAGTCTCTCAAATTTGCTTCTTGTGAGTCTACACTGAATAATAGAACCTTCAGTCCTAAGGGAGGTTCATCTGTGCTTAAAAGCAGAGCCGAAGATCTAAAGACTAGCTAGAAAGCAAGAAATCCAACTATTTCCTGCTTCCTAGCTAATCTAAATCTCCCGGCATAGCAGAACAGATGATGGTTGGAAAAAGGAAAAATAGCAATTTAGCAGGCAAGTTGCCGGGTAAGGAGTGAGTGGGCTGGGAGGGTTCTCACAGGCCATCCGGGGTGCGCAGCCTTGTGTTTCTGCGTAGCCTGGATTAATTGCTTTGAGGGGGGGTGCTCTGGGGGTGAGATTTCTCTGCGGCCCACCAAAATTTTCTCACGGCCCACCAGTGGGCCGCACCCCGCCAGTTGGCAACCACTGCCATAGTACATAGTTTTTCTGAATTGTAGGTTTTAAATGTTTTAATTCTGAGGACTTCTTTTTGTCTCAAGGATTGCTTATATTTCTCCCCAAATTCTATTTCTGCAAATCTTTGCTATTCCTTCATGTTGAGGTCTATATGGTTTCCCAACAAGGTTAGGGATCAAAAACATCTGATCACTTAATAAGTTTACCTGGGCAGATTTGGGTGGAAGAAGAGTCTATTGCTTTGACATATTTTGGTACCACATCTTCCTTATCTGTACTTGCCTGAGTGTTGAAGTCTGTAGAAGAGGCTCTCTCTAAGTTTCTACTTTGGAAGTTATGCATCATGTGCAGGTGCAAGGAAATGTCCTTTGGGTAACCTCTCTACTTACAAAATAACTTTTGAGATTTAGAAAGTGGTTCAAGACTGGCTATTTCAAAACACCTTTAGTTTTGTTAAACGAAGCTCAAATTAACATATAAGGGATAGTTTTATAAATAGAATTAAATAAAATACTATGTAGATTATGAAGAATTTGCAGAGGTAAATTCTAAGTTGAAAACATGATGTCTTCATCTACTGGTATAATTGCAAAAAGAAAAGCATGGAAGCAAGCAACTATAACTTGTCATAAATAAACATAGCTAGAATCTGAAGTGGATTTAAATCCTAGAAAGACAACTTGAGGACATGGTAGAAAACTCATTGATAGATGTTGGTTTATAATGTTACAGCAATGAAAAAGTAGAACAGTAAAAACAATGGAAAAGCAAATGTAGGCCTGGAAATTATCAGAAAAAAGATTTGGAAAAAAAAGCTTCAGGTATTGGGCACCTACATTTGGAGAGTATTGAATTGTATATCCATTCTCAGATGTTTTAAAACTGAATTAAGAAGAAATGAAACAGAATTGGTCCAGCATGCTTATATTATGTGTACATTGCCGATTTGTTTGAGTTTTTAAAATATGTTTATGCTTTTGTCCACCTAGAAGATCATAAGGGAGAATGGGTAGCTATGTAAATTGAATATATATATTCTAGAAATAGGTTATAATCTAGAATAGGTTGTATCACCAAATTTAACCAGGGATATTACAAAGGAAACTATTTCCACTTAATATTGTTGTTGTTGTTATTGTTAGCATATGGTGTTGTTATATTAGCCAGGAGACCACAATGCTATTGCAGAGTAGCAGTTTGGCTGCCAAGGTACCAGCTCTGTTGTAGGAAATGTTCAGAAACTTTCCATGGCACACCACTAGAGGGCAAGCTGGCTTCATACCAGAAAGAAGGACAAGTCGTTCTTGTAGTATCATCCAAGGCCCTCTCCTTCCCAGAGCTGCCTCGCCAATTGGCGCAACAACCGGGAAGGTTCAGAGGGTAGGAATCTGCCTGCATGCAGCACCAGCTCATTCCCCCACTGAAGTGGTACCTATTTTATCTACTTGCATAAAACATGCTTTCAGACTGTTAGGGGGACAGAAGTTGAGGCTAGTGACAGGAGCTCATCCCAACATGCAGTGCTAGGACTCAAACCACTGGGGCGGAGATAATCTCCAATGTCATTAAGCCACTGTGCCTCTTAAAGGAAACTGATAAATTGTAGTATTCAAGTGCACAGATATAATATGAAACAGTACTTCTGATTTTCATCAAGAATAGAAGTCCACAACTCCCTGTCCATGGACCAGCACTGGTCCATGCATGCCGAAAAGTGGTCTGTGCAAACAAGTGAAGCCCCATTTGCAGCATGCAGGCAACACATGAAATCACACACCCACCGGTCCACAGAAAAATCTCAGAACCTGATGCTCAAAAGCTTGGGGGCTATTGATCAAAAACATTTGATTGAATCAAGCTTACTTTTTGTGTCTCTTGAGGATATTTTGAAATTTTAGAAAACTTCTCAAGTTCTTCATTGTGTTTACCAAAAACTTGTCCTATATGTCTAAATTGAAAATTTGGTCACCTTATCAAGGTGATGACACATTATTGTCTCAATATGGACCCTTGTTATTTCAGTGTGAGTTTTTTTATATACTGTAAAAGAATAGTACATAATAAAGGCATGATACAAAAAAGTTAATATTAGATCCTTAACTATATTAAACTAAGAAAAGTTTTAACAAACTAAAAAAAAGGGCATTTATGAGTAATTGAATTCTCAAATGTTCTAAAATATGAATAAGTCCATATTTGATAATTTATTAAACTTATTTTTACATTACTTTGATAGGTTAGTCTTTAGTATATTGCACAATATCATTTAAGATACACAATGGTCTAATGGGCATATTAGTTTTTTTATTATTCCTTAGTCAAAGTATAATAATTATGTTATTATTTTTTAATGTACTTTTCAAGAAGACTGGTATATTAATGCTTCCATTCTTGCATGAATTCCTTAACATTTTAGTAAATTGTTATTACTTGGCTTACTTCTGAGATCCAATATTTTTTTCAATATATAGACAAATACTTTTTTTTCCCCTCTCCAGATAATTGGATGTCATTTTCGGACTATTCCAGTGAATGAAAAAGATACCTTAACCTATTTCATCTATTCAGTGAAGAATGACAAGAACAAATCTGATCTAAAAATGGAAAGCAGTGTTCACTAAATAAACAGCTTAAGACTTACAGACCTAAAGACTGGTTTGGATGTGCTGAGATTTTTTTGTATTAGTATTCAGAGTATTCTGATGTTATTTTTCTTGGGAAAATACTATTCTCATAAATTAGGTTTCCATGATGAAAGTATTTTAAATAAATACTGTTGATGTCCTTATGCCTATATCTGAATAATATATGACATTTGTGTAAGCTTTAATATTAAAGCTCCATTTCATTTATTAAAATCAGAATTATATCCAAAGAATATTTTAAGGCCTTTATGCATCAGAGCTCTTATATTTTCTCAGGTATATTTTTTAAAATCCTTAATATCTTCCTAAGCAGAATTTAAAGATTGTGTAAGGCCACTGTCAATTATAAAACGTGTATACAAAATGTCTTTTTCCTGACAGCCACACACTTTATCCTTCTAGAGATTTGTCGTTTGACTAATTAATACCTGTTTGTGTAAGTCTGGGAAACGTTGGTTTGCAAACTGTTTTATGCTAAGTAGTTTTGTATGATGTCTGAATTCATTGATCACTGCATCTGCATTGCAGCTGCAGAGGATTATCACTTGGAAAGGAAGAACTTTGAACTAAACACTAGAACTACTTTTGTTTTTCAAAACACACTTCGTCCATTTGAATGTTACTCATGCTTTTTAAATGCATACAGATTTTATAATGAAAATGATTGAGCAAGGATAAGTAGATTTAGCTATAACATGCCTTGATGTCTTTGCATGATTTTGAATATTTGATCTGAGATCTGGGTGACCTCAGCTATTCTTGTTTGCGCCATTTGTCCTTTATGTTGTATGATAAAAGTAATGAAAAAGACAGTGCTTGTTTTTTCATCTTACATTTCTTTTATTGTCTGTAAAGTCTGTATGCATTTAAAACAAATGTAGGCTTGTTTGAAAACTCCAAGCATGATTTTCCCTCTGTGCCATGCCTACTCTAAATCATGATTTAGATGACATTATTGCGCCTTAGGGCTTATTTGTGGCATTAAGGAACCAACATTTCTTTTTTATTTTAAATAAGCTCATTATTAGGGTATGCAGCTCTCTGGACAGGAAGCAAAAAAGGTGTTTTTGAGATGCATGATGATGCATTCTGAATCTGTGGGCCTGCATATGATACTTCATTTGTTTTCTGGGCTTGCCCAGTATCCCAATATTCAGAAAAAGAATCAAATTTAACTAAAGAGGAACTGGCAATGATAATCATGGCATTATATCTCAAAGGCATACGTATTTTCCTGAAATCATGTGGCTGCTGTGTGACTTCTTTGAGGAAATACCAAGAAGCATAATCATGCTTGGTATTTCTTCAATCATGCCAGCACCTTTACTTTTCACATAAAGTGTTGGAAGTCTCTACTTACCTATTATATTACAGTCTATAATAGCAAACCATTTGATTTTGTGGTCAGAAACTAAACTATAATTTTACTGGAATGTCTTGAATTGCTGTCCTAACTGCTACAATTTGTATAACTGATTTATTTTCTTCAGTAGCAGACAAGCAATATAGTCCCTGATGTTTGACCACAGTTGAGCCCAAAATTTCTGTTGCTAAGAAAAAAACAGACAATCAGAAATAAACAAGTGATTGCTGCAACAGTTTGCCAATTTACTTCTATACTGCCAAACATTGTAGGGCAATATATTTTAGGAATGTTCATCAGAGCTGTGACAAGATTTGTGTTTTGGGAAGTAATTGCTGATATTTACTTTATTTTTATGACATGCATGTTGTAAGACCACCCAACACACACGATGTGATTCTGGACTGAAAACAAAAAACAAGCAAAATACATTATTTAAAAAACACCCAGTACATATAAATGTTATATGGCAAAGAAATAAAACAAAGTCCACTTGACCGAAATGATGGTAAAGGAGCCAGGGTGCAGAGGTACAGCTTGATAGACCATGGCCCAATGTAAAAAATACTTTGTTCACCCAATGGTGCCCTACCAGAACTTCCTGCTATGTTTAAACTTCTATTCCTCATAATCTCATCTATAGTGTTTTTCTGAAAATAAACCCTAGCCTGATTTTTCAGCATGAGTCTAATATAAGACCTTCCCAAAAATAAGCCCTAATGGAGTGAGCAAGACCAGCACAGGAGTTGATTCTCTGCTCAGAGAGCAGATAAAGGCAGATTCATGGGTGGTGGGAGGCAGGTAATCCAAACGCACCATGCAAGCCATGGGAAAGCCAAGAGTTGAGCAGGAGCGACGGACGGGAGGCTCTGTGCGGTGGCACTGGCAGAAGATGGAGGCACAGCCACAGGGGGAAGGCAAGTGATCCGGAAGCACTGCACAGGCTATGAGAAAGCTGAGAGTCAGTGGGCCCGAGTGGTCGGATGGCCACGGGAGACTCATCTTCATGTCTCTTGGCTTGCCTGCAGCCAACACAGTGTGTTGGGATTGTCTGCCTTTGTCTCTGTCTCCATCTGCCCGTGCCGTGACATGAAGACGAGCCTCCTGTGACCAGCCAACTGCTCTGGCCCACTGACTCAGCTTTTCCACAGCCTGTGCAGCATGTCCAGATTGCCTGCCTCCCCCACCCACCCGGCTGCTGCTTCCGGCTGCTGTTTTGACAGGGAATCAACTCACCTGCGCTGCGGGGGCTGCGCAGGCCCAGACTGTGTTGACCAAGGGATTGGACTGCAACTGCTTCCAGATACCATCAGTTCCCATGCTCTTGCCACCTCTTTTGGTCAATTTTTAAAATTTATTTTTCAAATTTATACACTCATCCATTTCACAAAGCAAATTATTTTGGATGATGTACAACAAAGTTAAAAATACACAAATAACAACTGTTAAAAAACATTAAACTATAAAAATGCAGTTATAAAGAATAAATAATAGGTGAATAATAATGGCACAACCTCACTAATTCGCTGATTCCCTGGGATCTCATGCCTGATAAAACAACCAGGCCTTGAAGATTTTCAGAAAGTCAGGAAAAATGCTGTTTGGATTCTTGTCGAAGAAAGGAACACGCACTGAGGAGAAATTGAATATATATATTCTAGAAATAGATTATAATCTAGAATAGGTTATATCACCAAATTTAACCAGGGATATTACGAAGGAAACTAGTGCTTATTTTGAAGCCACCCAAAATATAAAACTGGGTCTTATTTTAAGGGAAACACAGTATCTCACTGCACATTGTCTCCCAGTCTTGAATTGCCTTTACCTATAGCTCTTCCAAAATATGTAGTAAGGTGCAGCCAATGAGTGAGGAGTGCTTGAATTTATATTTGACTCAAGTTTGACATGTCACCCCCTCATTTCTTCAACAGTCGTATAAAAGTTTACTCAAGAGTTACTGATCTTCAAAGTCAACTTGAACCTTGAATCCAAATATATATATATATATATATATATATATATATATATATATATATATATATTCTGCAGTGTTTGCTATTTTGGTATATAATCTGCCTTAGTTACACCTCAGTGGGATATGTGAAACGTACACAGACTTCCATAGGAAACTTTGTGTTTACTCTTAGAATGATTCTAGACAAAAGACAGAACAATACTATAAAAATACCTACTTAGCAGGGGAGAGTGGACTTTATTTATATTTTTATAAATATAAAAATATAAAAAACAATAAAAGACACTTTCAACCTGGTGCCATGTAAATTAGGAGGGCCCACAACTGTGGGTTGGTTTTGTTTGAAATTCCTGAGTTGATCACATTTAGAGGATCTAGCCTAATTTTGGCAGTGGATCCCAGTGGTACTTATTTTATATAAGCATGCATGTGATTTCCCCAACAGACAACTACCTATAGTAGCCTTCCTACTCCATGCTAAAAAGCTAAGCAGACTGCATATTATATTCCTTCTTGACCTAAAAACAAATTCAATAAAAATATTTTAACAACTCAAAAGACACAGTGAACAAAAATTACCTTGCATGAATGTCCTCACCTATCAAACTACTGTTAAGAGTTTGTCAGATTAGCAGTCTCCTAAGAATGAAGATTTTTTGATGGCAATAATTTTTGAAATCCTACCAAATAGAGAAATAATCTTGGAAATATCAGGAATCTAGGATGTTTCATGCATTCCAAAAACAAGAATTAAGGATTGTCATTGTAGGCTTCCTTCAGAGCTTTCATATATACATGTAAAAATGTTGCGTTCTTGCTTTCTGTTTCATGAATGCTCATTAGACCTACAGTAGATGTAACATTTCAGATTAATTAAACTATACTGATGGACTAATGTCCAAACCTAGTCTAGAACTAAGGACTTCTATTTCGAAAAAGGACTTCATAAAGCTTTTTAAAATACTTAAGGTACTTCATTTTTTTCTCCTTATAAAGCTATTTTTCTCCAGAGTAAACATAGATATTCAACTGTTCACATTGATGAGTCTGTATTGTCTGCATCAAACTGAAGTGCAAATGGTTTTTTCTGGAAATCTGTTCATACTCCCACACCATTCAAAGGGTGTTCATCCCAAAGTGCATAGCTAAAAGTCTATGGAGTCTGCTTCCAAACAAAGCATTATCTTGAAATATGGGCCTTATTCATACTTAAGCCCCACCTTCGCTACCCCAAAAAATAGAATAATTGCTGTCCAGCGCTCTCTTTTTGCCTTCTGGTATTTTGTAAAAATGGTCATAGTATGATTTTAAAGTTCCAAATGGGCTCACTAATGTAGTTACTTGCTGTAGATAACAGGTCTCCCCAAACTAGAAAGTGTTCTTCATTCTTTATGGCATTAAATCAAATTTTACCTTAATGGAATCAACCATTTGTCCACCAATGATCTGTGATGATTTTTAAGGAATGGAACCAAATTAATCATCCCATTTTCACTTCGTGACTCATTTTCCTAACCTAAAGGGTAAAAGCTAATGTGTGAATGATGGACAATGCATACCAAGTCTGTGCTGTCCTCTTTAATGTTTCTGTGGCTGCCTTCTAACCACGGTTGCCATTCTTTTGTGTACTGCCTTTACATCCCATGGACACACAATCTATGATCATGGGGCTAAATGTCCCCTTCTGTGCTTTTCTGCAGTCTCCTGCTTCCTTGTCCATTGCTCCAATTTTAATGAATTGAAATGGTTTTAGAATTGGATACTAATGAAAAAGGGAGGTTTTAAGAAAATGGATGGAGTGTAAAATAACGGTGGCTTGTATTCTGGATATGCTGCTCCCACACACACACTTCTTTCTCATGCATCCCCAATTCATTCCACAATAGCAACAACCACAGAAGGAGAAAAAGAAATCTCAAAAAGTCAAGTGCAGCCACATGTATCCTTTGACCACACCCCAAAGGTTGTATATTCATGCAGCCAAAATATTTATGTATTCTCTTTCAGTGTATTCTTCTATTATTATTTAATCCTCTGATGTGGCTATTTCAAAACTAGGTTCTTGCAGCAGGAGCCCATACAGGATGCTGGTGCTACATTACTTGATTAAAAATAACTTAAATTACATTTTCAGTAAGCCACAAACGTTTCCACATGTCTTTTTCCTTATTATTTATATTATTTATTCTTCCACTTTTCCTGGCGCTAAATAAGAGTTCTGGATATGCTGCTCCCACACACACACTTCTTTCTCATGCATCCCCAATTCATTCCACAATAGCAACAATCATAGAGAAGGAGAAAAAGAAATCATAGGTAGCCACATGCAGCAAGAAGCATAGAATGAAATAGAATGGAAATGAAAACAGAAACATCTCTACAGTTTTGAATGTGTTCATATCAAGATGGTTCCAGCTGCACCACAGGGCCAGTTGTTTAACTTCCCATCTATATGCAGACTCATCTTCATCTCGATTGAGACCTATGACTGTTGTATTATCTACAAACTTTAGTACTTTAACAGAGAGATCCTCTGAGACCTCCTGCTTTTCCAAGGGCCTTTCCAGACCTCTTCTCTTCTCTTCTCTTCTCTTCTCTTCCCTTCCCTTCTTCTCTTCTCTTCTCTTCTCTTCTCTTCTCTTCTCTTCTCTTCTCTTCTCTTTCCTTCCCTTCCTTCCTTCTCTTCTCTTCCCTTCCCTTCCCTTCCCTTCCCTTCTCTATAGATGCAGTTGTTGGTATAGAGAGAAAAGAGTAATGGAGACAGCCCTGGAGGGCAGCTGTGCTAATTGTACAGGTATCTTATGTGATTTTGTCAAGGTATCTGATTAATTTTATCTGAGTATGAAGGTATCTGAATAATTTTGCCAAGGAACCTAATTAATTAATTGTATCAGATACCAGTATAATTAGCACGTGTTCTAATTGTACAGGTATCTGGTTTGATTTTGCCAAGATTACCTGGTTTTATGTTTATTTAAATTATTGTCCAGCCCAGCCAAATCCCACATCACAATTTTCAATCTCTATGCAGAAGTTCAGTTATTTGATTGGTCAATTTTTAAAATTTATTTTTCAAATTTATACACTCATCCATTTCACAAAGCAAATTATTTTGGATGATGTACAACAAAGTTAAATAATACACAAATAACAACTGTTAAAAAACATTAAACTATAAAAATGCAGTTATAAAGAATAAATAATAGGTGAATAATAATGGCACAACCTCACTAATTCGCTGATCCCCTGGGATCTCAAGCCTGATAAAACAACCAGGCCTTGAAGATTTTCAGAAAGTCAGGAAAAATGCTGTTTGGATTCTTGTCGAAGAAAGGAACATGCACTGAGGAGAAATTGCCAAACTTTATTCAATTGTCATTGGGTGCCAACTTTCCAAGAAAAAGGGACTCTGAACAGTATTTTTTCAGGCAGGAAATATGTTTTTTTAACAAGACGGAAGTTACCACATTATTAATATCACTGTACCAGGAGACACCAGAATAGAAGAAAAAGAACTGGAAAAAAATCACAAAATATCGCAACCTGCCCATTAAAACTACGCGATTATGGATGAATCATGTAACAGTGATACCCATTGTCATTGGGGACACTTGATGCCTTGTCCAAGAATTTTGCAAAATACATCAAGTTGCAGCTTCCTGTTGTAGCACCAGCGAAGCAGCAAAAGACTGGGCTACTCAGAACAACATACATTTTAAGAAGATACTTGGTTGATACCTAGGATGCTGGCAGCAATCCGTATCAACCATCAGAGCCAATCATATTTGTGATACATTTTTAAATGTTTAGTTGACTGAGTTTCATGTTTGATGAATAAACGTTTATAATAATAATTCATATTTAAGCATTTATCAAATCTTTGAAACTAAGGTTATAATTTAAGAAGAATATTACATGGGTTTTGTGAATTGAATTTTTTGGTGAATTGAATTTTTTTTATTGGGCAGTCATCTACCTTTGTCAAATATTTTTATATGATACCTAGGTATTATTTTTCATTTGTAAGTCTTCCATGTTCTCCTACCATTTTCATAGTTTTCCAGGATGATCTGTGGTCAATCTGACCCTTCCAGTTTTCCAATGATCCATCTCTTCACATTCATCTTGCTGCTGGTGTTCTCTTATTTTTTGTTTCATCTTTCCCATCATTATGGGCTATTCAAGAATGGTGGATATTTATCCAAAATATGATAATTTGGATTTAACTTCTTTTATAGTCCGTATATTAATGTTCTTGGATATTCATAGTAGTCTTCTCCAAAGTACCAGTACCATTCTATCCTGCTTCTTCAAAGCCCAACTATACCTTTCATTGGTGCACAGGGAGAACTATCTCCTGCATGATTCTGATCTATGTAGTCATAGACCTGTCATACTATCTGAATGTCTTTTCTGAAGTCTTTATTGCTACCCTGCTGAATTTTAGTCGTTGTATTATTGGCTGCTGGTTGTTTTACTGTTGAAAATGCAGAAGCTATTGATTACTACAATATCTTCATTCTGAGTTTTGTGCCTGGTTGCTGAACCCGTTTTGATTTTTCTGGTCTTTAAATGTGTTCCTTGATTTTCATTGCTAGAGCTTGCAGATTATTTGCATTCCAGCTATCAGAGTAGGGTCACCAACACAGCACAGATCTGTTCCTCTGGTCATCCTCTAATTTTAAAGCCGTACTCATGTTTTATATATAGAAAAGCATAGGGGCTCATCCCATGATTTGTAAAGGAAAAAGAATCCGTAAGATTTCATACTTTGCAATCCTCAAAACACTTCTAGAGAATAGCTTAGTCTGAGTAGACTATTCAAGGCCATCTAGTGAGTTTCATGGCTGCCTGGAGATCAAAGCCAGCTGCTCCAACATCCACCCCATTGGATCCCATTAAATGGAGAAAATCATCCATAGAGCTAACAGCTAATGCGTTGCATGTATCTTGTTACACTCTAGAAACTCTGTTAAAGGACTGCTTGTTGCAGAAATTGGGATATGAGTTCTGTTCAGAGTGAAAGTATACCAAAAATAGCTAGAAAATAAGAAAGATGTGAGAATCACTTCAATTCTAGGTACATTAAGAAGCTTCGGTGGGGGAATATTTAAAAATACAAAAGTTAACATATTAGCTAGTAGAGAAGTGTTATATAGTGGATTATTCCATGTAATAATCCTTTGCAATAATCAAGGTCATGCTTTCAACACAAACCCACTGTTCATTTAACAGGTTAACTGTAGCACACCAATAGTCCTTTTTCTGAATGTTCAAATCCTAATTTTAAAGTTATCTGGCTCCACCTGGTGGTCCTAGAAAGCAATTGATTTTTTAAAATTTCTACATGCATACCAACAGTATATACTACCTATAGTACTTAAAAGTTTATCTTGCAAATTTTTGTTGGAAAATGCAACATTAATAATATTTAAAAGATGGGTAATTAGGGACAAGCCAATACAAACACATCTGTTTTTATCACTTTACCCTATTTATTTTCATGTAGGCATTGTAAACTAGACCCAAACATCAGCCTTGTTTAAGACTGGCAATATGTCAGAGGAGTCACCTGAGGTAGAAATGGTAAACTGGTGAAACCAGAAACTGATTAATGGAGGATACACCAAGAATTAAATAATAGTTCTTTGCAGAAGTGATGATGGGAGATGGATTTAGATTCCAATATGGTCCTCATCTACACAACAGGATGTGACTCTTGTGTCATTCCATTCAGTTCCCATCTTTTCCAAACAGTATGGTCAAATATGGAATACTAAGTGTAATTATCCTCTAGCAACATCTAGCTGACCATAGGTTTTCTATTCTTGAAAATGTTAAAAGTTCCAGGCAATTAAAATTATTTCAGAAGATTATTACAGAAATTGTCTTCACAATCTTCTTCTCATGGAGTAAAATTTTCTAAGAGATTTTGGATTTTATGAAATAATTATGATACTGTACTGGAAATGGTGGCAGTGGTAAGAAGCCAGTATTAATTGATTTATCTGACTTTGCATTTGTTTATGTCCTCTTACACCCAGATCTGTTTCTGAAGATAATGACATTCTGCATTGGGTTTTATTATAACTGAGAAGGAGGAAGATCAGTGACATTTGCATCTTTCTCACTGTATATTGGCTAAACCAAGAACCAACTTGCCATTTAAGTTAAATATTTTCATGAGTAGAAAAAAAGAGACACTTTTATTTCCACTGCATATATTATCAATAAATCCTATCGATTCTTCATTTTTAACTATTTCCTGATTACCCATTTTCAATCATGTTAGAATCTCAGCATTTTAATATAATGTAAAAGCAAGAAAAGAAACAAACAATAGATCCACTAATGGGAGAAGATGGCAAAGAAGTAGCGGACAGTAGAAAGAAAGCAGAACTGCTTAATTCATACTTTGCATCTGTCTTCATACAAAAAGAAAACACTAGTCAACTTATCAAAACACAACCATAAATGGCACTTTAGGAATGCAAATTAAAATATGCAAAAAGAGATGAGAGGTGTACGTGAACATCTGCCAGCTCTAGATGGATTCCAATTACCTAGTCCATTGAACCATATTTTCAATGTACTTGGATCACCAGGGAACTAACTACCTGAAGACTGGAAATGTGTTGATGTGGTTCCATCTTCAAAAGAAAAGGAAAAGAAAAAAAATTCAGGAAATTACAGACCAATCAGCCTGACATCAATACCTGAGAAGGATCTTGGAAAAGATAATTAAATAACAAATCTGCAAACACCTAGAAGCAAACAAAGTTATAACCAGAAGCCAATATGGGTTCATCAAAAAAAATCATGCCAAACAAATCTTATTTCATTCTTCGACAAAATGACCAAATTAATAGCTCGGTGACATGCTGTGGACATAATACACTGAGATTTCAGTAAAGCATTTGATAAAATAGACCACAATCTACTTCTTGGCAAGCTAGAAAAATGTGGGGTAAACAGCACCATCACCAGGTGGATTTGTAACTGGATGACAAATCATACTCAACATGTAGTCCTCAATGGAATTACATCCACATGGAGGGAAGTAAGTAATGGGTACCCCAAGGTTCTTTTTTAGGTCCAGTACTCTTCAATATCTTCATAAACAATCTAAATGAGGTAATAGAAGGGGAACTCATCAAATTTATAGATGACACTAAGCTTGCATGAATAGCCAACTCCCCAGAAAACAAGCTTAAAATCCAAAACAATCTTGACAGACTTGAACACTGGGTCCTCCCCTCTAACAAAATGAGATAAAAGTAAAGTTTTACATTTAGGCAAGAAAAAACAACTGGTGAAACTTGGCTTAATGACAGTAACTGTGAGAGGAATCTTGGAATTCTGGTAAACAATCACTTAAATGTGTGTTGCAGCAGCCAAAAAAGCCAGTGCAATCCTAGGCTACATTAATGGAGGGATAGAATTAGGATCATATGAAGTTTTAATACTGCTTTACAAAAACTTAGTAAGACCACACTTAAAATACTGCATCCAGATCTGGTCACCACAATATAAAAAAGAAGTTGAGAAAGAGTGCAGAGAAGTAATAAGAACAATTAGGGGGCTGGTGGCTAAAAAGTACAAAGAACGGTTACAGGAATTGGGTATCTCTAGTGACTAGTCTAATGAAAAGAAGGACTGGGGAAACTTGATTACAGTGTTCCAATATTTGAGGGGCTCCTAAAAAGATGAGGGGGTCAAACTATTTTCCAAAGCACAAAAAGGCAAGACAAGAAACAATGGATGGAAACTAACCAAAGAGTAAAGCAACCCTGAACTAAGGAGAAATTTCTTGTTCCATTACTGAAGGCTTTCAAAAAGAGCCTGGACAACCATTTGTCTGAAATAGTATAGCTTATATCTTGTTTGACCAGGGGGTTGCACTAGAAGACCTCCATGGTCCCTTGACCTCTTTATTCTATGTTCTATGTATATCACTTCAAACTGATCAATGTTTTCATTAAAGCAAGCAATAAAATAGTTAAAATTACCCAGCAAAAAATGATACAAGGCAGCAAATAGCAAAATGGAATATCAGAGATGCACTGGGTGGGAAGAACCACTGGGTGGATCCAGTGCTGGTATGAGAGAGATAAAACAGAGAAATGGGGAAGAAGCAAATGAAGTTCTGGCTCTACAAGCACCAGTATATCAGAAGGGAAAGACAGAAACATCAAAAGGTTGATTTGTAGAGAGGGATGATAGGCACAGCAAAATGCAAGGAGATTTTGGTGAAGGCAAAAGATCTAGATTCATGTTCTTAGTGGAAAAGAGAAAGGTTAGGATTGTCATTGCATGGTAATGTATTAAAGCAGACCCTGAGGATTTTTATTGTCAATATCACCATAAAGGGTGTCCATAAATGGTGTCCATAAATGGTTTAACCAGTAGTGCCAAGTCTTTAAAAATAATTATATAGAGAATGTTTATTTAAAACCGTGACAATCCCTATTGTTTTCTTGGAGGGAAAAAGGGGTGGCAAGGAGGCAACATTTGCATGCAAGATGATATCATCATGCAAAGGCTACAATTTATGTATTTTTGTCAGACATATGTACAGTGTCAGCCAGTTTGATTTAGAGATTAAGGCACCAAACTAGGAAGCAGAACATTGTGCGTTCTAGTCCCTCCTTAAGCTGGCTGTGTAATTTTGGCCAGTCACTCTCAGCCAAATCACCCCACAGGTTGTTGAAGAGAAAGTAGCATTAGATATGTTCACTGCCTTGAGTTACTTATAAAATAAAAAAGATGGGCTATAAATTAAAGATTTTTTTTTAAATGATGCAAATGTACAATCACATCTGCACGATAATGTTATTCATATGTCACGGTTTGATATCATAATAGTTTGTTAAGCATACTGACAATTTAGCAATATTTTGTAGTAGCCAAAGATAAACCTTCAACATAGGGTCAAAATGCACATTCTGAAAGCAACTGAATCATGCATGGCCAACTTAAGTCTTCTAATAACATTTCTAGTGCACCAACTGATTCTAGAAATAATGCTGAATGCAAGCTGGGAAACATTTATTGAACAGACAAGTCTTAAATAACACGCATCCAGAACAACTGACTGGCACTGCATCAACTTCTGGATTGTGCTTACTTTCATTTCTTTTAACTCTAAAAAAAAAATAACGAATATTTGCTGTACATGTAGTTTAATGAAAGGGAGAAATAGGGTACTAAGCTCCATATTCTGAAATGGTTTAAAACCAATAGATTCATGTAGTCATTGAAAAACAGATGTCCCAGTATAACATTTTTCTTGGGATTTTCCATCTTTCATTTTTAAAAATAGATTCTTTTAATTAAAAAAGGATAAGAATTAGTTTTTATTATCACATTAATTCCAAGGAATGTACTATGCTGCATATAAAACTTTAAGATCCTTAGAAATCAAAAGCCAGGTCCTTTGTATGGAATTTCTATCTGTTCTTTGGAAAAGACAAAGTAGTAATGCTACTCAAGTTCCAAAAGTTAATTAAAATCACGTAAACTAAGTCTTTACTGTCATATAGTAATTTAATGCATTTTTGTATAGGCATTAGGAAGGACTCATATTTTTGTTGAACTACATGGACCTGTTGTGGCCCCGCCTCGTGAGCCTGTGCTGACAGAGGAAGAGGACCTGGATGATGAAGAAGAGGAGGAACGGGCAATGCCTTCCTCACCAGGACCTGCCTCCCCAGGACCATCCTCCCTGGCAAGGCCTCCCTCCCCAGGACCTTCCTCCCTGGCAAGGCCTCCCTCCCCAGGACCTTCCTCCCTGGCAATGCCTCAGGTTTCTTCGGAAAGCCAAGAGGAACAGCTTGAGAGACGCATATCGGTACGGCCACGGCTGGGGAGTGAGGAGGAGGATTCCTGGCTTGATCCCAGGCAACGTCGGAGGGAGAAACATCAGCAGCAACGTAGGAGGTGTGGGAGGGCCAGAGATTGAGCTGGACCACACCCCACCAGGTATAAAAGTGGTGTGCCTACGCTGCAAACTCTGTACGTGACAAAGTGTGGAATAAGCCGAGAATTCCGTCTGTGTTGTGGTGCCTGCTTTGGTTTATGGACTTTGGGAATAAATCACTCCTTCTGTGAGTAATTCACTTCTTGTCAGGTCCGAATTTGGCAGTGAGAGCCTGGGTGACTGCCAACACTCCTATCGGGAGAGAGAACTTGGATTTTGGAGACAGGCCAGTGTGACTCTCTGTGCTAGTGTTGCTGCCAAGTTCCTTACCTTCTGGGGAAGGGAAGGGGAGACAGAACATGGACCTATGTTTTAAAATGGGGCAAATTCTCCTAATAACCAAAATCCAGCCAGGATCTAAAAAGGGGACACTGATATAAAAGTCTTTTCTAGATTCTCCTACACTCACCCTTTTCCTTCCTTTGCCCAATTCTGTCTAAGAATACCATAGGATTTAACTACAGCTAGTAGCTCTTTAGCCACTCAAGCACCCAAATAGCAGGAAAAACACAGAAAGGACCATAACTATTTGCCATTGTCTAGTAGTTGTATGGATTTTTGTGCTCCAGATAATTTAACTTTGGATGTTCCTGTATGCCCAGCATAGAACTATTATGTAACCTCTTCCAATAAGAATCCTAGATGTAAGTCACAGAAAACCAAAGTTTAACCAGTTGTAATATAAGAGCTCTTTACAGCTGTTATAAATAGTGACACTAAGCCATGGAATGTTACTTTCTATAAAGTACTACAGGTCTTTTCTGCCTCTGCAATCTGTATAGGATTTTGTGATTTGAAAGATTCACCTATTCCATACTACCCAAAAGACAAAGACTACAGACAATGGGGTATAAGTAGTTCTTGCTGATTGGTGCAAGGAAACTGATGACCTTTAAGAACTACTATAGTGGAAATTGAAAATAGCACTTTGACACTGGAGCAATAAATAGATATTTGGGATTGCCTAATCCATAGGTCCAGAATGAGATTAAGCTTTTTCCCCATTACTGTCTTCCAAAGCCATTTGATGAATATAGAAGAGCAGAAAAGAGTCCTCTTTTCTGATGAGAGCAACTTTTGCATTTCACTTGGAAACCAAGGACCCAGAGTCTGGAGGAAGAATGGAGAGGCACACACTGCAAGATGTTTGAAGTCCAGTGTGAAGTTTCCACAGTCTGTGTTGATTTGGGGAGCCATGTCATCTGCTGGTGTTGGTCCACTGTGCTTCATTAAATCCAGGGTCAATGCAGCTGTCTACCAGGAGGTTTTGGAGCACTTCATGCTTCCTTCTGCAGACAAGCTTTATGAGGATGCTGACATCATTTTCTAGCAGGACTTGTCACCTGCCCACACTGCTAAAAGCACCAAAACCTGGTTCAATGACCATGGGATTACTGTGCTTGATTGGCCAGCAAACTTGCCTGACCTGAACCCCATAGAGAATCTATGGGGCATTGCCAAGAGAAAGATGAGAGACATGAGACTGAACAATGCAGAAGAGCTGAAGGCCGCTATTGAAGTATCCTGGTCTTCCATAGCACCTCAGCAATGCCACAGGCTGATAGCTTCCATGCCATGCCGCATTGAGGCAGTAATTGCAGCAAAAGGGGCCCAAACCAAGTACTGAGTACATATGCATGCTTATACTTTTCAGAGGCCCGATATTGTTCTATGTACAATCCTTGCTTTATTGATTGCGTGTAATATTCTAATTTTCTGAGATTGTGGATTTGGGGTTTTCATGAGCTATAAGCCATAATCATCACAACTATGACAAATCACAACTTGAACTATCTTGCTTTGCATGTAATGAGTCTATCTCATATATTAGATTCACCTTTTAAGTTGCATTACTGAAATAAATGAACTTTTGCACAATATTCTAATTTTTTGAGTTTCACCTGTATACTTTGTTGGTGATGATGACAATGAGAGGGACATCTGCTGTGGAATCTACCCAGCAATTAATCCAGAACTGGTAGCCAACTGCAGAAGTTGCTGCGTGAACACAACAAGTTTATAGTTTCATAGCAAAGCACAGGTATCCAGCTAGTTGCTTATAAAAGGATAGTGAAAGGTCTGGTTTCTGTAGCCAGAATGTTGGCTATTGCATACAATGTTCAAATTCCTTTCTTTAAAAGCAGAAGATTGTTTTGTTACAGATATAGTACTTATGGGTCCCTTGAGTCTGAGCCAATCCCACCTGTTTTGATTCCACAGCTAACACCAATTTGTGACAGTTTCTTTTTAAACTTTACCCAATATAATTGCCTCAAAAGATCAATAAAATCCCTGGACTCTAGATAATTGGATTTTTAGATCGTCCTATAAGAAGATGTCTTTTATTTGGGGAAAAAAGCAGATACAAAATGAAATATACAAATCTATCTTTGTTATTATCAGTTATTTCTCTAATAATACTCTTTGTATATCGAATTCTACTATTGTACAGTATTCTACTTCTATGCAATATTGTACTATTTCTATTAGTAGTATACCATTACCATTTATACTATATTATTATTATTATTAATATTATTATTATTATTATTATTATTAGTAGTAGTAGTAGTAGTAGTAGTAGTATACAACAGTGTTTTAACTCTTACAGACCCTGGTCTGACTTTAAAGTAGGTGTGTCCAACCCATAGTCCATGGGCCATATGTAGCCTTGGACAGTTAGTAATGCAGTATCATAAGATTGTAAACTTTTAACTTTATGTGGAGTTTCTTTTAGTGATATTTATATACATTAACTATATTATACATTTTACTTTAAATGCGGCTTGAGAGAATTCCTCCTCACTCAATGGGGACTGTGGCAAGCCAAAAGATTGGACACCCATGTTTTAAACCCTCTGTCTTTTTCTCTCTCTAGCATTTCTTCTATTCTATGTCATCTTTATTAATGGGCAGCAGATGAAACACTAGCTCCATTCCAACATTGTTCTTTGCCTGTTCTGTTTTCTCCAGACTCTTCAGTCCTTCTATTTGACAGAACCTGTACATCCACAAACCTCACATTTCTTCTTGTTTCAAAGTTTAGCTCTTTATAAGGGATTTTGCCATCTGAGGCTGGGGAGAAAGGAATACAGGTGCCTGCAATCTGCTGTCTATTTCACAGTGAAATATCATAGTCCATGATTTTCTGGTAATACACCAAAGTCCTCAGATTGTTCCTGCCTAGTGAGAACAAAAATGCCACAGGAGGTGCAGAAAAATGGTAGTGATACTTATGTAGTCATTTATATAAAGCAATGGTTCTCAACCTGTGATCTGTGGACCCCTGGGAAGCCATGATGTTATCACAGGGGGTCCATGAAGGCTTGAATAAATATTATAATTTAAATCTTTAGTTTAATCTTGGGGTCTGTGGCATGGTCTGTGGGCACAAAAGGTATTTTGTCCATGGTGAAGAAAAGATTGAGAATCCCAAAAATGCTTTTTTCAGGACATTCTTGCCTTTTCTTTGAAGACGTTTCGCTTCTCATCCAAGAAGTTTCTTCAGCTCTGACAGGATGGTGGGGTATGGAAGAATTTAGATCTTGAGGATATCTATCCGGTCAGAGCTGGAGAAGGTTCTTGGATGAAAAACGAAACGTCTTCAAAAGAAAAGAAAAAAGGAAAGTCTAGTTGCCTCCTGAAAAAACACCTTTGGGAAAACCATGACCTGAATGACTGAGAATCTCTACAGACTAAAACATTAGAACCATGGATATAAAGCCTAAGAGAGAGAAGAAACACATTAGATTGACTAAACAGCAGGCCTGCCTTCAGATCATCTTCCACATCTTCTAATCAGACCATAGTGGGTTGCCTTAATGACAGTACCTTGAGAAGGGTAGAGAATTTTCCATTTACTTTATCTTCTTATTGCCACTCACTTCTCTTTTAGTAGTTGTTTTGACAATGTTTCATGAGTGATGTTTCAGTAGTTGACCAGTTTAATGACTAATGTCTCTATGGAAAAAATGAGTTTATCTCTTATGCTTCTATCTCAGCTCCTACCAATCAGTGATTTCAGTTTGTTTTCATTTTAATTGTATTCAACCCAGCTTATGGCAAAACAGGATGTAGGAGAGGCACCGGAAAGAGCCTAGAGATAATGGGAAGAATCCTGCACTTAGACTAGCCCACAATTGGAGTTGTTCTTCATGTATAATCATGATATGCACAGTCATATTCCACACAATTCATGCAAAATCATGATAGCATACGTTGACAGTGAGTCAAAAGAGAATAGAGGCAGAATAGGGATAAACCTTGGGGCAACTATTTCAAATATGTGTGGTTCTGTTGTTTTTGAAGATAGGTAGAGTGGTGAAAAGCTCTTCACTTGTATGGTGTGGAAAATGAAGTAACTGATTATATCTAAATTGCATTAAACATATAGTAGACTCTATTATATAGAAAGCCAATTTGGTGTAGTGGTTAAGGAGTCAGGTTGGAACCTGGGAGACTATGAGTTCTAGTCCTATCTTAGGCATAAAGCCAGCTGGGTGTCCTTGAGCTATAGTCACTTTCTCTCAGCCCTAGGAAGAAGCAACAGCAAACCACTTTCAAAAATCTTGCCAAGAAAACTCCAGGAACTAGTCTGAATATATAAGAAGAATAGACATATCTATTTTAAAATGAATGCAACAACATGTAACAAATTTCTCTCTAACCAGTACACACATTACTTAATAAGAGGCATTTTTGAAAAAAACAGAGATACTAGATGCTGAGAAGTAGCAGCCATTTTATTGTTACTTGTTTTTATTTGTTATCTATTTGTTCATTAGAATTACATCCCATATTTTCTCAGAAACTCACATTGCCATATGTTGGACTTCTCTTTCAATCATGCTCCTGCATTACATGGGTGTATTTGATCTATGAACTAAGGATAGAGACTAATCAGTTACTATTGCATTTATATAGCAATGCTTCTCAGTGCTGCAATTCCACTTTGCATACACTGGCTTTCTAAACCTATAAACTTACTGACCTATTAGATGAAGATATAGTTAGATAGCAGACCTCTGAATGTTTACAAATCGTCCTTGACTTACAATCATTCATTTAGTAACTGTTCAAAGTTACTACGACACTGAAAAGTGACTTAAAACTGATTCTCACACTTACAACTGTTGCAATATCTCTATAGTACACTGGTCGCCAACTGATGAGCTGGGGACCACTGGTGGTCCATGAGAAAATTTTGATGCTCCCCAGAGAAATGGCACCCCCAAAGCAATTAATCCAGGCTGCGCAGGAACACAAGGCTGTGCTGCCCTCATGGCCTGTGGGAACACAAGGCTTGCATTGCTTGCATCGTGAACAACATGAGGTAATGAGGGGAGGGGGGAAAGAGCAGAGGGGGAGGACTTGTCCCACTTGCCCCATGTGCCTGGCCTGGCCACCAGGCTGCTTCTTTCTGCTTTTTTCTTCTGCTGCTTTTGGCTGCACACAAGGAAAGCAGCAAAAGTCTTTCTTTCTCTCCCCCAAACTCTGCCAGAAGTGAGTCTTTGGGACCCTGCAAGGCATCCTGCTCCAAGAGGCTGCGCCGGCATGACAAGTCTCACAAAGACTCATTTCTGGCAGAGTTTGGGGGAGAGAAAGAAAGACTTCTGCTGCTTCTTCTGCTTTCCTTGCATGCAGCCAAAAGTCTCTCTCTCCCTCTGAGAATGGAGCTGGAGACAGTATCCTGCGATCCCAAACAATCGATCGGTAGGAAAACAGGATGGGGAATTTTCCTGCAGATTTTTTTGGGGATTTTCCCAGGGTCTTTGGTCCACAGGATTTAAAATTATGAGTTTGGTGGTTCCTGAGGTCCAAAAGGTTGGCGACCCCTGCTATAGTACATGATCAAAATTCAAGCATTTGGCAATAGGTACTTACGATGGCTGCAGCATCCTAGGATCATGAAAATACTATTTTCATGACCCACCCAGCCAGCTTGCAAAGTCAATGGAGGAAGCCAGAATTGCTTAATGTCCCTGTGCCTTAATGACTGCAGTGATTTGTGTAACAACCATGGCAAAAAGGCCATAAAATCAGGCGCAACTCACTTAACTGCCTTGCATACCAACAGAAATTTTGGTCCCAGCTATGGTTGTATGTCAAGAATGACCTGTATTTGCTTTGCATGTCTTCTTTGTGTGCATTACTTTAATTGTTCAATATAAGAGACATTGCCTCTGACTGATTAGACTATATCTCAGAGCCTTTGTCATTTTTTTCCTCTCTCAGTTTGGTCTTCTTTTTCTTCTGACTCTAATGTTCAGACACTAAACTGATTTCCTCTCTGTACAATTAAAAAAAGCACAGTACAGGTTCTTATCTGTAGATAAATTTAGGTAACTCATGTTTCTATCACCATTCAAAACTATATCAACTAATTGATTTTGAGGGATCCAAACTTATCTCCAATACTGAACACGTCAACAAGAGAATAATTAGGGAAGCCATCGAAATAGAGAAACACCCCCATAACATGAATAAATGGGATGATACTTCCCACCTACCAGACATCTGGAAACTAGCCCTAATCAACAAACGAGTCCCAGCCACAAAAACCAACACGGACCCAAAATAACACATGATGCCACCACCAATCTCTTCACCAGACTCAAACCCACCACTCAAACCCAAGCCACAGCTGAAAGGCAACCACCATCCAGAAACCAACATGGCTGCAACACCAGCTGCTACACTCCGACCCCCAAACTAAGCAAACTGACACGCATAGAAAAGAGCCCCGGAATGTCACATCACAGCCTTCCACCCAGGATACTACATCACAGAACTCAGGAACACAACCACCCAGGTTGAACACACAACAGGAGATTACAAACAACACAGGATGTCACAACAATAGACTCAGAAGGTCATCCACAGCCCATGTACCCCAGGCGTTACAACACAAAGGCTGAGAGACACACAGCCAGCACAGGGTCTCAGGAAAAAGCCATCCAAATCTGCATACATCAACTCCTCAACCAATCAAGAAGTAACAACCAGCCAACTCTGGAGTTTAAAAGGGAAAACAGCCACTGCACACACTTCTCCCAGAACGAAGCTGACAAGACAAAGACTCATTTCTGGCAGAGTTTGGGGAGAGAAAAAGACTTCTGCTGCTTCTTCTGCTTTCCTTGCATGCAGCCAAAAGTCTCTCTCTCCCTCTGAGAATGGAGCTGGAGACAGTATCCTGCGATCCCAAACAATTGATCGGTAGGAAAACAGGGTGGGGAATTTTCCTGCAGATTTTTTTTGGGATTTTCCCAGGGTCTTTGGTCCGCAGGATTTAAAATTATGAGTTTGGTGGTCCCTGAGGTCCAAAAGGTTGGTGACCCCTGCTATAGTACATGATCAAAATTCAAGCATTTGGCAATAGGTACTTACGGTGGCTGCAGCATCCTAGGATCATGAAAACACTATTTTCATGATCCACCCAGCCAGCTTGCAAAGTCAATGGAGGAAGCCAGAATTGCTTAATGTCCCTGTGACTTAATGACTGCAGTGATTTGTGTAACAACCATGGCAAAAAGGCCATAAAATCAGGCGCAGCTCACTTAACTGCCTTGCATACCAACAGAAATTTTGGTCCCAGCTATGGTTGTATGTCAAGAATGACCTGTATCTCCTTTGCATGTCTTCTTTGTGTGCATTACTTTAATTGTTCAATATAAGAGACATTGCCTCTGACTGATTAGACTATATCTCAGAGCCTTTGTCATTTTTTTCCTCTCTCAGTTTGGTCTTCTTTTTCTTCTGACTCTAATCTGTGCAGTTCAGACACTAAACTGATTTCCTCTCTGTACAATTAAAAAAAGCACAGTACAGGTTCTTATCTGTAGATAAATTTAGGTAACTCATGTTTCTATCACCATTCAAAACTATATATATATATATATTTGTTTTGTAGATTTTCACGGGTAAAGTATGTAGTGTATTGGTCTTGTCCGTTTGATTGAAATACCTTGGCAGCGTTGCGAAATCTCATCTCGTCATCTTCAGGCTGGTGTCTTCAGCTCTCTCTGGGAGAACGAGCTGAAGCCAGCCTATGGATATTCTGAAATTGCCAAGGTATTCTCAATATGGAGATAATGGACCTCAAACCCATATATATATATATATATATATATATATATATATATATATATATATATTCATAATATTAGCATTTCTCTCATCACACTTTCTCCACATTTTCTTTCTGTTACGTAAAGTTGCAAAAGGACAGATTGGGCAAACAGAGCACATTACAACAACAATGAATCAGACCTGAACTCCTGTCCCCCTAAAAGCTCCTAATGATTAGCTGCAAGTCTCCATTCAGCACCAAGTGCTATTTATCTGAAGTCACCTATTCAAAGTGTCTGCTTAATCCTAACTAGACCCTCTACTTTCCTAAAGCATCTCCATGGAATTGAGCTCTCTTGCCTCTTGCACTTCTGGAGTTCTGAATGTCCAGGCATCTGGAACTTGGTTCCAGACAACTCTTGGAATGAGCTATGCTACCATTACCTTGATACTGACAAGGGTAGTTGTGGCTCTGTCTCCTTGGAGTATCCTGAGTTAGAGGGTTCTTGTAATTCTGCTTTAGTCCAGAAAACTGTTTGGGAGACCTTGAGACATTACTTTCCCACATCAATCTCTTGTAATATCCAATATAGCGGTGGTGTCTCTTCCCTATGGTGTCTCTTCCCTTGTGTCACATTGTGTCACATTGGTTGAAATAGTTGTATGCTATTGGTCAAGGACAAGTGATTACAGAATGAGGAAAACAAAGTAGTTTTTTTAAAAAATATATGTGGCAAATGTCAAAACATTTTTTTCCAATATTGCTGGAACTATACCCTTGAGTTCTACACTTTGGGGCCAGTAAAGAAAACATAAACAGAGCTATAGGAAACAGTAAAGTTCATGAAAATAAAACTGGCTTTAATAATGTACTTGGAGTGTTGGCAAGCACTTAGTTTCTTTTCTTTTAGATTCTGGAGTCCTGTCTATAAGAGAGGCGCCCTATTGTCATGATAGATCTATTCTGGCTTCCTCCATTGCAGGATTCTGATGGCTGCCTACAGCACAACAGAACTTGGCTGTCCTTGAGATCTAAATTTAGATGTGGTCAGAGTTATAACATGAAATGTCTACATTTGAATGCATCACAATTCACATTTTGCAGCAACTGTGCCTGAAGCAGCACAAGTGAGCATGACAGCTTGTATATTTTTAAATAGCTAATTGTTGGTCATATAAAAGAGATAATTTCACTTGCTTGACAATTCCCTGAGGACAGATTATTAAAAGCAGATTTGGAGGTATAAAGCTTTGGTTTCATGAGGCATCCGCTTGTATGTTCTCTTAAAGTTGGAGTCTATTGCTGGGCACTTCTGCCAAGCTTTAATTAGCAGCTGATTTTCAAAGCATCTTAAACTTTAATCAGATTATATACAGTAAGTCTCACTGAATGTAGATGTATGTTTTGCCTGACAGTTCACCTGCTTCTATTTATAGGTACTTTTTTTTAATGTAGAACTGCTTTATTTCCAGAGTTCTGCCTTTTCAAATTTCAGCAACCAGGAAATTATTGCTTCTGTTTTCTATAGCAAGATTTTTTAAAAATATATTCTCTGCCAATACTATACAGTTCAAATGAGGTAAGGTATTAGGACTGGTATTAAGATGTGTTCCTACATGACTAAGAAGATAGTCAATCATTCCTCCAGTCATTCTCAAGACGTTTTCTGTGCCTATCATTCAGAATGGAATGCTATTGTTCCTTTCATCCCAACTGTGTTGTTTACCTGGAAAGAAGTTAAGGCACAGGTCTCATATTAGTAACATTAGCAGAATAGGCTTAATGGATAAAGAAATTGGAAAAAATGGAACTTCGAAGTTATACATACTGACAGCAGCAAGAATGCTTTATGCACAAAAATTGAAGGATACTTTAATTCTCACAATGGATGAATGGCTACAAAGTTGATGGAGTTAGCAGAGATGGCTAAACTGACTGCTTTTATTAAAGAAAAGAATACAATTAATTGAAATGACCTTGGTTCCCACCAGACGGTGTCTTGTTGTCTGGGCTAGCATTCCAAACCTTTCCTTCCTCCCATAGTCTGTGGCTTGCTGAGAAATGAAAAGATGGCTGTGATATCACATATGTATGGTGTCTCCTCCGTGCTCCAATATACACTTTTCACCCAGAGGGAGATTAGACGCTTCGTCTGCTTGCAAATGGGACACTTTGAAACAGAGCTAATCATCCCATTTGCAAGCAGATGAAGCTTCCAGTCTCTGTCATTTATCCCTCCAGGCAAAAAGTGTTTGGGCGCCTATGGGGCTCTTGGGAATGGAGGAAATCACTCTGTTTCAAAGCACCCCACTTGCAAGCAAGCAAAATATCCAGCCTGTACTTGAAGAAAACAGCAATTTTGAGATTACTCTATAAAATCACTTCACTCTATTGCAAGATTTGGAAGAGATGAACATTACAGACCACAATGAACAAATAATCAAACACACACACACACACACACACACACACACACACACGATCTTATTTTTGGAGAAACACGGTATTCTGTTCTGTCCTGTCCTATCCTATAGTCATATTTAATGTTTCATATTTTGAATATAAGACAATTTCTTTATAATATTTATTTACATACCAAATATCTAATCAACCATTAGCTAAAAACAGTTAAAATATTAAAACAAATTAGACTTTTTCACCCTTTATCTTCTTCCTAAAACCTGTTTTCTGGAAACAAAAAAGATTCAAAGAGTACGGAATTACTCTTAGTTTTGCTTCAAAAGGGCAGGAGACTCTAGCAATTCTTGTGGAACGGCCAAATCCTGGCTGAGCTGATTAGCAGGGCTTTGTGCACTTTGGTCTCAAACAGCTGAGTTGTGGCTTCCAGACCACAACTTTGCTGAGGCCATTTAAGTTTCCTACTGAACAAATGTTAATGCCTGCATTACTGTGAGAGGAAAAATTAAGGTAATTCTGTTACTCATCCCAATGCAAAAGAACAGCCCTGCCATGTCTATGCAGCTTGCATGTTATAGGCCCTCAAAGCGCAACAAACTTTTTTCCTGAGGTAAAAGATATTTGTTTCATTTCTTATCTATTCTATATATTGAACCTGATGAGAATATTATCTGAAGCCATCTATGATAGATTGCAACTTTTACCTCAAGGGAAGTGTCCAACTTGGAAATCATGTAGGAATCATGGGTTTCATAGGGATTACTGGGAAGATGTGGCTGCCACCCTTTGTATGGTTATTACATTGGAATTGCAAAACTCCAGTTGACCACTCAATGAGTACAAAGGGTACAGGAGATTCCAACTCAGGGGTAGACAACTATGGTGACTTTACCACCTACAAACTGGCTCAGAAAGTTTGGGAGTTGAAGGCTATTGGTCATAAAGTTTCCATAGTTGCCCATTCTTGCTCTAACTTTTTAATGCCATCTAGTGGTAAGTGGATTTCAGATAAACTTCCCCTGGAGCTACGGGTAGCCCCTGATCTTCAATCTTTCCGCCGTGACCTAAAGACTTGGCTTTTCCAGCTTGCCTACCCGGACTGATGGAGGGATGGGAATTTTTTAGTTGTTCATTTTGTTTTTAGCTTAATGAGATTTCTTATTCAATTTAATTCAGTTTTAATTTTTGTACTCTTCTTTTAATGTAAGCCGCCCTGAGTCCTTTGGGAGATAGGGCGGCATAGAAGTCTCATAATAAAATAAAATAAAAATAAAAAAATTTCTGCAGGCCAGATGCAGAAGTCTTACCCTTCATTCAGGTCTGCTGCCAGTGAAAACTTGCGTGCCTAATGCTGGTGCTGTTTAGAATCTTTATGTAATATTAAACAGGAAATAACGTCACACATTAGTCTTTGATTAAAACTTCTGTTCATTTATTTTTCAGTTAATTAAATTTAAGATTTTCACTTTATTTATATATGAGAAAAGGCTGTGCATTGTAGGAAAACACTGGGAAATCAGGCTGTCTCAGCATTTTTGAAGATGGAGTGGGAAATGTTTTTGGTTTTGCTGTATAGAGATGACTTATTTTATTTACAAGAGTCACCACAAGGTGAGATGGGCAGCATATAAGATACAGTAAATAAATAAGTAAAGATTTAAAGTTTGCATTCATGTATTTGATTGAAAATACATAAGTACACATACATAAACATAGCTTATGTCACAGTTTTGATGAAGCTGGGATTTTAGCTTTTTAAATTGTATATTTGGCACTCCATTTCATAAGAATGAGTACTTTAAGGAAACTTGATGGGATAAAATAGCTGAAAATATTGAAAAGCTCTGAATAGTTAATAAACCTCTTCATTGATTTATTTTCTTTTTTCTTTTTTGCAATCAACAAAAAAAGTGAAAAAGGAATATTAAAGGCAAGACTACACTCAGTAAAACTCTAGAAAATGCTCAGAGAACTAGATGAAAATACAAAAGAAACCCCACTAACCCCTTCACCATTTCAGTCTTACAGTAGGCTTTATATACAATTTATTTTATTTGCATTTATAAATGCATAGACATGTCATTTGTACCCTAGACACATTAATTCCCTCTCCCCACTTCCTTAACCATCTTAATGGGAAGAAAATATGTTGTTCCTGATTTATGAACTTCAGTTGTGCTAGAGTTCATTTTAAATGTACACAGCTGCTGAGCACTAGTTTAACTTGGCAGATAGTAGTAAACCATTGGGTTGTGTCATTTATTTGTGCATTCATACAATGCATTCCTTGTACAGGTTCTTCATCAGTGCTTGCTTGGAAAAGTGACCTAAAACAAGCCTGGGAGAATGACTCATGGTTTGGGCAATTGTTCCCAAATGGAACATTGAATATCAAGGAAGAGATACTTTACTAATCTGTCAAAAATACCAGCAAATAAAATAATACACTAGGCAATTTTTCAAAAGGAACCTGGAATCTGGGTGGAGGGAAAACTCTGTTTAGATAATACCTGAACTAGATGGAAAAGCTACATTCACTCAAACATATACATTTGCCGGTACTAGTTTTTAAGGAAGAATTAAAGAAAACTAAACATTAAAAAGATAATCAAAACATTCCATATTGGTGATCAGATATCAAAAGTCTTTATTAAACTGAAATATTAATGAACTTTGTGACTATTTGCTTCATGTCATATCTCTGGTCTGTTGCCATTCAACACTTCCTGAGTGACTGGTCCAAAATCACTCAGTTGATATGAACTTGGATCCCCTGGTTGTAAGTCCAGTATTTTAAGACAGGGCTGAACAGGTGATGTTGTTGAATTGGTGTTGTGGAGCCTATTAACATTTAATTGGGAAAAACAACTTAGTTTAATCTGAGAAAGACTGAACGGTTTCAGTTTTGGTAGCCATTCATTTCTAGAAAAAATGCAGCTACTTCCTTATAGTTATATTTGAGCGGATAGCAAACCTGCACAGCTGAATCATGCATGGGAATCATAGAATGGGAATATTTACTCAGATACTCATGCCTAAATTACTTCTTAATTGTTTATTGCAACATCTTCTACAGGAGGCGCCCCTTGAAGGGCATTCAGAAGCTGTAACTCATCCAGAATGTACCTGCTTAAGTAATTATGACTGTATTTGCCAACTTGGCTAGAATAGATCACATCAGTATTGTGGGAGCTGCCCTGATTGCCAACTAACTTCCAGTACAACTTTATGTTTATACCTTTTTCTTCCCCTTGAATTGTTATAGGACTGTTATGCTTTTATTTTTACTTTTTATGATACACTTTTTATCTGTGAAGTGCCACCTATCATTTTGATAACAGCGACAATAGAAATATGTTTAATAAATAAATTCAAGGTGCTGATTAGCTTTTTAAAAAACCTTGGTGAATCTGAATAGTTATAGAATTGCAAACTCCCAATAATTTCTGTTCATCCAAAGAAATCAGGTGGAATGAAACCTATCCATGTCCCTCATCATCTTCAGATGTTCCCTTCTAAGCAATAGCACTCCCTGTTGCTAGATCTGATGCTTAGTGCCTTTTCTTGTGTTGCTATGATCAGTGTCTCAGTGCTGTCTTTAGTCTAACCCTTTCCAGCTATTGATAGGATTTCCCAATGTCTGTCAGCTCAGCTATATGTTGATGCTGCACCCCATGCAGGGTCTTCTCTTGCCAAATCAATCAGAAACTTCAAATTATATTTTTATATATTAGTTTGTTAGGATGTAAGTAAAAGAGTTATGACATTATGACTCATTCTTGTTCTAGTAATCAGTTTCATTGACAAGGTAGAGTTAACCCAGAAGAACTGAATTGTTCATTCTTGGCTCTGTAATTCACTCTTACCCCAGTCTTAATAACTATTTTTTTCCTGGATAATTCAGGAGTTGAATCATGTTGGATGCCTGTTTCAGGTCTCAATATCATTGTAGCATTTCTGTCCTATTATTGGATGGGCCGCCCAAACTTTTGCAGCTCTATTCCATTGAAACTAACATCCTGTGTCATCTTTTTTCCTTAAGAAGCCCTGGGGCTTTTTCATCTCTTTGTTCATCTGTCCCTTTTCTCGTCAGTTACTGCTCTCTTAATTGGTTCTCTATCATCTATTCTATTATTGCTTGCTCAGCTTCTGACTTAACAAGATATGTAGAAATTTGAGTTTATGTTTTGGGAAGCTAGAATATTTGCCTCAAGTAATCAGGCCTACAGAGGAAATGAAACATTGATCGGACTAGTTTCCTACATGTTTTTTAAAGTAAGAAAACAAAAAAAAATCATTCAGCTCATGCATAATGTATAGTCTGTCAGGCTGATTTAAAAGTTGATTTATAGATTTTAGCATCATAACAGAAGTCCTATATTAGGTCTTATCTTGCTGCGATGAGAGCATACTTCTCTGCTCTCATTGCGTCCACAGATAATCGCCCGGCCGCCCTGTTCAGGGTCACCTGTTTCCTCCTTAATCGGGGGGGAGGACCTATGCAGGGACGTGCCAAGGAGTTTAGTCAGCATCTGACAGACGAGATTGCTCAGATCCAGGCAGCTTGGACTCTGACTGGTCAGAGTCTGATGGGAGTAATACAATGGGTTTTATGGATTCTATCTGGGAAGAGTTTGATCCTGTGACTCCAGATGAGGTGGACAGGATCATGGGGAGGCTGAGTGCTGCCATGTGTTTATTGGACCTGTGTCCCTCCTGGCTGGTTTATGCCACCAGGGAGGTTACGAGGCTGGCTCCAGGCAGTAGTTAATGCTTCTTTGAGTGAGGAATCCTTTCCCCCTGCCTTAAAGGAGGCGGTGGTGAGGCCCCTCCTCAAGAAGCCTGCCTTGGACCCGGCTAATTTGAACAACTTCTGTCCTGTCTCCAACCTTTGCCTTGTTGGGAAGGTTGTTGAGAGTGTGGTGGCCCGACAGCTTCTGGTGTTCCTGGAGGAAACCGACTATCTGGATCCATACCAATCGGGTTTCAGGCCCGGGGACAGCACGGAGACGGCATTGGTTGCACTGGTGGATGACCTCTGGAAGGTGCGGGATAGGGGTCATTCCTCTGTCCTGGTCCTGTTAGATCTCTCAGTGGCTTTTGATACCATCAACCATGGTATCCTACTGCAGCACCTCGAGGGGTTGGGGGTGGGGGGCACCGTTCTACAGTGGTTCTCCTCCTACCTCTTGGGTTGTACACAGGTGGTGTTGGCGGGGAGCAGAGATCGGCCCCAGGCCCCTCCTTTGTGGGGTGCCTCAGGGGTCAGTTCTTTCATCCCTCCTGTTCAACATCTATATGAAGCTGCTGGGTGAGATCATCTGTGGTTTTGGGGTGAGGTATCATCAGTATGCTGATGATACCCAGCTTTTTATCTCCACCCCAAACCAACCCAGTGATGCCCTCGATGTGATGTCCAGGTGCCTGGAGGTGGTACGGGTCTGGATGGGGAGGAACAGGCTCCAGCTCAACCCAGCTAAGACCGAGTGGTTGTATGTACCGGCATCATGAGTTATGCAGGATGTTCCATTCTTAGCTATGGGGGGAGAGGTGTTGCCCCCCATAGATAGGGCCCGCAACTTGGGTGTCCTCCTGGATGCGTGGCTCAGTTTGGAGGAGCAGGTGGGAGCTATGGCCAGGGGGGCATTTGCCCAGGTTCACCTGGTGCGTCAGTTGCGCCCCTATCTGGACCGAGATGCCCTACGTACAGTCACTCATGCGCTCGTTACCTCCCATCTGTACTACTGCAATGCTCTTTACATGGGGCTACCTTTGAGGACCACCCGGAGGGTTCAACTTGTCCAGAATGCAGCGGCGCAGGTTGTGATGGGAGTGTCCCGATACTCCCATGTTACACCCCTCCTGCATGAGCTGCACTGGTTACCGGTTGCCCTCCAGGTGAGATTCAAAGTGCTGGTGTTGACCTATAAAGCTCTACATGGCTTAGGACCGGGGTACTTGCGGGAGACCCTGCTGTCAGTAACGGCTTCCCAACGTCCTGTGTGCTCCCATAGGCAGGGCCTCCTTGGGGTGCCATCGGCCAGACAATGTCGGCTGGTGACCCCTAGTGGTAGGGCCTTCTCTGTGGGAGCACCCACCCTATGGAATCAGCTGCCCCTGGAGCTTCGGGGGGCCCCTGACCTCCGGTCCTTCTGTCGTGGCCTAAAAACATGGCTTTTCCAACTTGCCAACCTGGACTGATGGAAGGGATGGGATTTTAGAGACTGTTTTTATTAATTTTATTGGCTAGTGGGATTTCGAATCTAATGGTTTTTTAATATTTGTATTGTATTCTTTTATTATTGTAAGCTGCCCTGAGTCCTTCGGGAGATAGGGCGGCATAGAAATTCCATCAAATAAATAAATAAATAAATAAATAAATAAATAAATAAATAAGTCTGCCAGTTACAAATTTTCTTGAAGCTGAAAACCTAGATGTTCACAACAGATGTTCCAAATCAATATTGGACAAAAGTGATTTTATGTATAAACTAAGAAAAAAATTATCCCCCAGAGTACAATCAACCACAGTTTAAAAAAAGAAATGAAGCTACAATCAGTTCTTTCTAAAAAGCCAAAATATTCCAAATATTGAAGTTCACACAAACCATTCAAAGACCCACTACATTGGGGAGTATACACATGAAAAATTATTTTCTCATTTCACTTTGTTCCAACTTTAATATATTTTCATATATGACTTATGTAGACATATATTCTATCTGAGATGTGTTTTTAGTCCTCCACCCACATTTTTCCCATAGAGTTTGTTCTCTAAGTTTTAATTTCTATCTCCCCTTGTAACTATTTTTTCAAAGCTGAACTTTTTTCAGTTTCCTCCATACAGATTTTTTTTTCTAATCTTGAAACTAAGTTGAACAAAGTTTGTTACCATTCATTTCCTAAGCTTCTACCACAGCTAATGAGAAAAGGTTTTCCATGTTTTCTTTTCTTTTCTGATAGGTGCATATAGGATTATGGCTTTGCTACTTTTATTCTTAGTAGTAGAGATAATATCAGTATAACATTTTAAAAAATAAAATAGAATTAATTGAACTAAAACTGATTTCCTTGTCTGCTTTATTAGATACTTTGTAACAGTGTTGAAAAGAAAACCAGTGACTAAGGACGTTTACGAAATATCTATGAAACATCTCTGAGCCTAATCATATGGCAGTTTTGGCAATCATCTGCTTGAGATGAGATTGTGTTTAAAATCATTTTCTATTATTTCAATGAAATTGTTTTTCTCACTTTAGCAAGATGAGTGTGGTAATATTCATTTATTTATTCATGTATTTATTTAAAAGATTTGTATAGCCACTCAGCTATATTTTGAATTGATCTGACATGCACCCACCAAGCTTAGGGTAATCATTTTCTTGTTAACATTCTGAAAAACCATGAGCAATGGACTTATTCCAACAAGTCTTCGAGATGGAAGAGTTACATAATTGGCAAAAACTGTTCAAGAGGACATGGGTTTAATATTTGTATTTGTGTTTTTGTTATCAGGCTTGGTTTTAGAACTTTTTTTTATAAAAAAAGAGCCATGTAAGATATTCTCTTTTAATCTTTGTCAGAAAAGTAAAGTCATGTTTGAGAAGAAGAAGCAATACTCTTTCAGGAGAACATTAGATTAGCATTCAGAAATGACCTGACTGACAAATCACAACTTGGCAGATGACTACGCATTTTCCCATATTAGGTAGATATTAGGATTATATTAGGGAGATGCTTGGTAGGAACGGAAATGAAGGCAGAAAAATTCATCAGTTGTTATAATTAACTTGAAGCATTTCCATTTTACTTCAGCTTGGCCAGGGGTCATAGATTGGAGATGAATCACATGTTTTCAGTATAGAAATTTTTCAGTTTAAGTTTTAGGATCTCTGCTCTAGTCAGGGCCCCACTGATGAAATCATGTAGGTAAGTAAGGCAAAAGCCTTCCCTAATCTATTGTGTACCAAATGTGATGGGATTGAGAATTCTTGAATTCCATATTAATGTTAGGATTCTGACAACTGGAGTTCCAGCATACTTAGAAGATGCCAGACAGGGAAGACTGACCTAGATAGAATAAGGAGCTTGATATTTTCCTAAGATTTCTTTGTTGAATAGGTAATTGATATTATGATCATATAAAGCACAGAAGTCCTAAGCATTAGATCTCATGCAATGTCTGCATTCTTTTATTTTCCCAGAGCCCCTTCCTTTTAATTTCAGAAAAATTATTAGCAAAAGCTAAGAAACATTGATCCACCAATCTGGGATGGCAAATACGTAACTGTATAACTTAAGAACTAAAATGTTGAAATTTTAGCAGTGACATGATAGCAGTGTTCCAATATTTGAGAGGCTACCACAAAAATGAGGGAGTCAATCTATTTTCCAAAGCACCAGAAGCAAGATAAGAAACAATGGATAGAAACTAATCAAGGAGAAGCTTCCTAACAGTGAGGACAGATAACAGATAATCAGAGTTGGAAGGGACCTTGTAGGTCATCTAGTCCAACCCCCCACCCAAGCGGGAGACTCTATACCATTTCTGACAAATGGCAGTCCAATCTCTTCTTGAAAGTCTCAAATGATGATGCTCCCACAACTTCTGAGGGAAAGCTGTTCCACTGGTTGATTGTTCTGTCAGAAAGTTTCTCCTTATTTCCAAGTTAAATCTCTCCTTGTTCAGTTTCCATCCATTATTCCTTGTCTGGCCTACAGGCGCTTTAGAAAATAGCTTGACCCCTTCCTCTCTGGCAGCCCCTCAGATATTGGAAAATTGAACACAGTTAACCAGTGGAACAGCTTGTCCTCAGAAATTGTGGGTGCTGTTGTATCACCGGAGGCTGTTTAAGTAGAAACTGAACAGTTACTTGCTGGAAAAGTATAAAGTCTCCTGCTTAAGAAGGGTGTTGGAATAGAAGACCTTCAAGGCAGAGGTGGTATTCAGCAGGTTCTGACCAGTTCTGGAGAACCAGTAGCGGAAATTTTGAGTAATTCAGAGAACTGGCAAATTCTACCTCTGACTGGAGATTTTACAGTCTCCTTTCCCTGCCATGTCCACCAAGCTGTGCCCACAGAACCGGTAGTAAAAAAATTGGAATCCCGCCACTGCTCCAAGGTCCCTTTCAACTATGTTATTTTGTTAAAATCTGCTAGGCAGTATAAAATAATTTATTTTTATTTATTATTACATTTGTATACCACCTGACTCTCAGCTACTCATCTTGGAGTAAATCCCAGTGAACTTGATGAAATGTATTTCTTGGTAAACACACAACCCTGAAAAAGATAGAGGAAGGAGTGCCAAATAAACGTATCTATCTTCTATTGTTTGCCATCCACTCATTTAAACCTGTTTCTTACAGGATCTTATTCTTTAAATATTCTCATAGATGTTGTTAGCTTTTGTTTGTTTGTTTTTACTGGAAACAAACAAAAATGTTCATGATCAAAATATGTATAATGCTTAACCTGACAAGTTAACTACAAGAAGCAAAACATGAATTTAATCACATTGCACAAGTATTAAGATTTTTATTTTCAGACTTGACTTGATAGTTTTTCATAAAAGTCTGTAGTTGCTTTCAGATTCCTCAGATGCAGAAATTCTCTCACTCCACTTTCTGGTCAATCCCTACCAGTATTCTTTGCGGGTATTTCTGAAATCCAGATTTCAAGACATTGTAGCAGGCCAATTGAAGGCAAGTAGGATACTTACATCTAAATATCAGAAGTTCATCTAGAATGTGTCCCACAAGTACCAGAAAGACAAGAAGACATGAACTCGTTATCAAGGAGACTAATGTAAAATAAACTTTTCTATACATTTTTTTATAAAGTAATATGAGCTTTGAACGTTGAAACAAGCATTGCATGAAAGCGTCCTGTTTCATTTTTTGTGCAAACAGATAATCCTTGACATATGCTGACAATCTAACTCAAAATATTAGTTGCTAAGCAAGACAGTTGTTAAGTGTGTTATGCCCCATTTTATGACAAGCTTGTTATAACATTGTTTGTTAGAAACTAGACGAGAAGGTTACAAATGGTGGTCTCATGACAATGCAACTGTCATAAATATATGCCAGTTTTCAAGTGCCCAGATTTTGATCACAGGACCATGGGGATATTGCATCAGTTGAAAGTGTCAAAAATGATCATCAATCACTTTTCAGTGCGATTGTAACTTTGATCTCAAAAAGAATGGTTATAAATCAAGAACTACCTGTATATGACAAAAGAACCCTCTTTCATGATTGATACACTTTAAGCTATGGCCAAGGCAGTTCATAAGTGGGGGAAAATGAATATTTTTTTAAAGCAAAGAATCATTATTTTGTTAACATGTTATCCAATTGTTTTTAAAGGTTTTGCCTGAAATTGTTATTTAGAATCAGATTGTCAAGCTTCATGTTAGTTTACAACTACCTTTCAGATGTACACATTACAGAAAGATGCTAACAGAACATCCTACTTTTTATCTCATTCATTTAATAGAGAAAAAGAAACGAAGAGTCTGGGAGAGAAGAGAACTCCAGGAAGCAAAAGTTTGTCTATGTGTTTTAGACACAATATTCAATGAGACAAGCACATGGGGTGACATATTATAAAGTAGCTTTGTGCCTTTTTTGTGTTATACAATGTACAACAAAAAGTTCTACTTTACTCAGTAAGTGTCTGAAATAGGACCATGAACCAAATAGCTTCTGCATGTGAACTGAAATTATGGAATGGACACATGTCTTCAAAATTACAAGCTTGGCTGTTTCCCTCCACTCTGATGTTATGGAAATTAGCCACAATTTAACCTAGTGTTTACACTAAACATTAGGTTAAAGGTTTTCATGATAGGATTCCAACATCTAGAGTCGCAATGTATTTTTTCCAGCTCACTTCATAACTTAAAATATTTGCTTGAATGCTTCCAGATATATTGTGGTGTCTAAAAGGTAAAATGAGTTTCATAAGATTACTTCCTATATATACAAGATACATTTTTAAACTATACTGTATATACTGTGCTTTAAATGAAATAGCAAATAGTTATCTGACAGCCAGAAGTGATCTATTTAACTGTTACAGGTGGGTGAAGTAAAGTCACCTTTGAATCCATTTTCTTTGTAGCATAGCTGAAGTTGATCTGATGTTGTCTCTTTGATTTCCTGACTAAACTATACCTCTTTTATCTCCTGGTGTTCTTCTGTCCAAATAATAATCAGATAAAATCCTGCTTAGCTTTTTGAGATCAGTCCAGTTCAACCAAAGTATTTCTCCTCCCCCCCCATTATTTAATTTCCATGCTTAGACTTTCACTTCAATAAAATGAAATAAAATGTTACATTCAGGCATATAACTGTAACCTGGCTTCCCTCATTTTAGACATGCAAATTGAAACAAATTTATTATTTTATTATTCACATTATTCCTAGGGTGATATATATATATATATGTAGGTCTTGGTGTATTACCCGTGAAAATCTACGAAAACAAATATATATGTATGTATGTATGTATATATATATATATATATATATATATATATATATATATATATATATACACACACATACATACATACATACATACATACATAAGGTTGACTCAGCCTTCCATCCTCTCGGGGTAGGTAAACTGAGGACCCACAATTGTTGGGGGCAATAAGCTGACTTTGTAAAAATGCTGCTTAGTAATAAGCAGGCATATACAATGGAAGGAAGGCTATTGCTAAGCGCATTGGGTTGTATCCCAAAAAATTGTAAGCCGCCCTGAGTCTCCGGAGAAGGGCAGGATATAAATATGAATAAAAATAAATAAAAATTATATATATATATATATATATATATATATATATATATATATGTGTGTGTGTGTGTGTGTGTGTGTGTGTGTGTGTGTGTGTAGTTATGATAACAGGATGGAGAGGATCATAGGTTCCCATATTGCAATTATTTGCTAATAGCAAACCTACAAAACAAAATGTATAAAAAGTACAGTGATACCTTGGTACTCCTCATTAATTGGTTCAAGGAGGTGTAATGATGACCAAAAATGATGAATGCCAAATAAATTTTTCCTATTAGGAATAATGTAGTGAGTCACAAGGCAGCTGATACAGATTAGGCTGTTAATTAGGGCGATCGCTGGAATCCTGACAGAAGTTCTAGCTTGTACATTGAGTATCAAACAAATGATGAATAGAGGGACAATTTTTTTTGCATCAGAATGTATTGAGTACCAAATTCAGTGAATTTCAAATAAGTTGAATACCAAGGTACCACTGTATTATTATAACATAACAATCTAATAAAATGAAGGCTATATAGGTAATATACAAAATTGCATTATGCAAACTTTATGTCTCCTTGGAGCAACCTGCCTTAACTATAACTGTTATATGCCTAGAATAAGCAGCTCTGCTTTTTCCAGCAGAGAAAATGGGAAAGATTTTAATGGGAACCACAAAAGAGATGAACATTTTAATTCTCCTTTAATACTTACTGTAATTCTGCCCAATTTCTTCTTCTTTCCCCTATAATGCTATTTTCTTCTTTGAAAACAAAGTATATCAGTTGCATTCATACAGGTCTTGCATTCTCTAGTGTGGTTACAGTGGGTAAATATACACATTAGAATACTAACATGCTAATGTAATTAGACCAACTCAAAAGGTCTTCAGAAAAGAATTGCTGTGATATCTGTGGGGATTATTGGTCATCGAGGTCACAGTTGTCTCAAAGGTGCTTTTTTCAAAAGGCAACTGGACTGTTTTTTTCCCTTGAGGAAGGAGATGAAAACATTTTGCTTCTCATTCAAGAACCTATCCTTCCATCCTCTCTCCACCATTCAGTCTCAATTGTTAATACCTATCTTTCCACCACCCCCCATCATCACAACTGATGAAGCTATTTGAGGAAAAGCAAAATGTTTTCTTCTTCTTCCATAAGGAAAAACAGTCCAGTTGTCTTTTGAAAAAGCACCTTTGAGACGATTGCTGTAATAGATATGCTATCTGTCTTGGCAGTTCATTGGTGGAATTCTTACTGGCTGCCATTGAGATATGTTATCTGAAGCCTATCACTTCTGTTTCTGGCAGGACATATCTATGTAAATAGATCCAAAACCAGAGCAAGAATTTCTTAAACAGGGCAGTAGGAAGTTCAAAGTTGCTAGCAAAGGATAATTGCAATAGCAAAACAAACACCCCCTCTCTCCCCACCCACCCTGTAAAAATAATTCTATCAGGCTGCTGTAAGAGCAAAAAAGTTATGTGCTGTTTTTTCACAATCTGACTCTTTGCTTTGTGTCAACAATTTGTGAGTCCTCTTGATTTCTCCATACAAAAATTATAAGAATCACGGGATCAACACTTTTCTGGAATATTAATTTGTGGAAGCTGTCATTATAGCAAGGAATATCTTTCTGGAGTGCAATCCTTCTTTTCTCATAAGTAAGTTTTAAAAATGGTGCCAAGTACATTTCTTTCTTTAAAACAAATAATAACATTGATATTATCCATCCTAAACAAATGAGGTGTCCCATTCTAAAGATTTCTACTATGGAGAACAAATTGTATATTGCAGTACCAGTATTGTAGTACTACAAGGTGACAATTCACATATATCAATAATGAAATGGAAAATCAACTGTCAGGCCTGAATCACTACCCTTTTGCTTCCAAATGAACTATTTATCGTTAGAAATCTTGGCAGCAAACTTTCCAAGAAATGCATAGAATTTATTAGTCATTATCAGTTTGTAGTGACCTTGGCCTCCAACACTTTCATGGCTCCTGGAATGTAGTTTGCTGCCTTCCGTTAAAGAAAACATTCCTTCCATCGTGATCTAAAGACTTGGCTGTTTTCACAGGCCGGCCTTGGTTGAGGGGTCGGGATTTTAACATTGGGATATTTTAAAATTTTATAACTATTTGGATTGGTAAATTTCAGAATTAATTTTATATATTGTATATATATTTTGTGTAAGCGCCCGAGTGCCCCCGGAGATGCGGCGCATATAAATCCAAATAAATAAATAAATAAAATCCAAAATTATTTTGCATATTTCCTTGTACATACTGCTTTGAAAAGTATTTGCTGGAAAAATATTCCAGTATTCCAATATTCTAAAATATAATCTGCTCAATTTTATTGCAGCATATTAATCATCAATGCTAGATCTTTAAGAATTAAAAGAAAACCTGATAGTACATATATGATAAGGCATTCTTCCTCACAGTGGAGGAATGGGAATATTTTTTCATTGCCATTTGCCTATTCATCAAGGTTGGTGGGTGTCATTTTTTATTTTTCATAACAGTAATATAAAAATGGAGCAATGTAGGAGCCAGGCTATATCAGGAAACGTTCTTCTGATATATGACAATAAGTGAATCAGGCATACAATGACTTATTAAGTTGGTTTTAAGGCTTCCTTAAAACATATTCAAAACCAGGCATCTCTGAAAGTCTGCAGAATAAGTGTTTGGCAGATTAGAAGAGATGAATAGAACTCCTACTGGATCTTGCAGTGTTTGTTAAAACAAGAGGGACAGTCAAGCATATGAAACTCACTGTTATAATTGGCAGATAGCTTCATTTCAGATGATTGAAGGGGGTTAGGTGCAAAGACAGAGGAATTCACCATCACTTTGCACCAGGGGTGGGATTCAAATTTTTTAACAACCGGTTCTGTGGGCGTGACTTAGTTGGTGGATGTGGCTTGGTAGTCATGTGACTGGGTGGGTGTGGCTTGGTGGTCATGTTATTGGTGTGTGTGGCAACTCAATATCACTCACACTGAGGCACATCTCCTCACCTGGCCTCTCATGACTGTGGGGATACTGCCAACAGTCGTAAGTGTGAAAAATGGTCATAAGTCACTTTTTCCAGTGCCATTGTAACTTTGAATGGTCACTCCACACAAGCAAAGTACCAGCAAAGGAGAGGGAAAAAAACTCCAGAGAAGTTCCAGAGACAGGAAGTCTAGTCCTGCCAAGAATGTAATAAGGGTTAACCGAGAGGCAGTTTCTGTAAGCAACACCAGAATGTTTCCTTCCTGCCTTCCTTACAGGATTAGGCCAGTAATTTCTTCTAACAACTGGTTCTCCGAACTGCTTAGAATGTTAACAACCGGTTCTAGAGAATAGGTGCGAACTGGTAGAATCCCACCCCTGCTTTGCACAAGAAGAAGGATCTTCAATAGGACCCACAAATTAATGCCAATATTTTATATCCTTCAAGGCCCATAGTTAATATGGGAGTCAATGGGTCAATTGTCACTCATGGTTTAAAGCAATTTTGTTTGGAGTTAGGGCCTGAGGTGGGCTTGAAATCTACAATTCATGTGTAGCTATATGGAAGTTTGCCAAGGTGCTGTAACTTAAATGTGGTAAAGAGCTAAAAATAAAGCACACTTTTTAAAAATCAAGTATGTATTCTCTCCTTGGAAGATTGTCCTTTGAAATCTATAAGATCAGAAACTTTCAACCTGAAAATCATCACAACATTGCCTTTAACATAGCCTCTTCTCTTACTGTATGCTGCTCCATCTGACTCCCCACCGTGTTCATTGAACAAATCCTTTTAATCTGTAGAATGTGTTCCCAATTTTATTTGCATACACAGCCTCTCTCAAATGTGTGTCCTGTTCTTTATCAAATATCAGTATATTGGGCTGAACTGTGGGAAGCCTCCATTTTTATGTTCCTGATTTGAGCATCCTTAATCTTTCTGAACATGTATTGTCTACTTCAGAATAAATGTTTCCATGCTTATTACCACCCTTTTTTGAAACTCCCAAGGAGTTAATGATTATTCATTAATTATAAAGACACATGGAAAAAGCACGAAAAACACAACCCTACAGATAACATTGAAGTATCCTTTTATTTAAAAAAACTACATTTCTTCTGAAAGAAGCACATGTTCCAAAGGAGCAGCACGTTTAGCATGGATCTTGTGAGCATGCTTGGGTTTTTCATTTTTACAAGATCTGTCATGGAATTAATACTTCCTGTTAGTCAAGGCAGGCTAGCATTCATCCTTCTGCAAAAGAAAATTAAATTTTAGGGGAAAAATGTCCTGAATTCCTGGCTTCCTTTTATAGCCACAAATTGTCTCAGGTTTACCACCAGAATGAGACTCTTTGCAAAAGGGAGGGGCTTTATAATGCTTCCTCGATTGACCACTGACACTACAAAGCTTAAAGTAGTGTCTGAAAAAGCCTCATCCATCTCTAAAAGTTCAGTCATTTTAGCTGGGAAGGGATGGAAAGCATTAAGAACCCACTCACCCTATCCATCACTATGGCCCAGCAAACTGAAGTCTGAAGATTTCAGTAAAAGCTAGGTATAATTTTTGGAGACAAAATCTGAATGTGGAATGCAAAATGGTTGAATTTATGCTAATTTGTATGTCCCAGGTATTGCTTTATGTCATGATGTGTCATTGATCCAATTGGATGTCTTCAGAAAATAAATATGGGGTATTGTGTAGTAATATTGTCTGAACATTCCTGCTGTATCTCCTATGAAGTTTGTTAAGAGTCAGATGTAATGTTATCAACCTGACAGCATTCAGAAGAGGAAGAAGGTGCCTACTTATATGTGCAACCCAACTGAAGAACTCTGTCTTCATACAAACTAGAGAATACACCTTATGAGCATTTCTGATAAATGTTTACCTTTTTATCTTCCTTTGTCCCTTCAAGGGATGTGATGTGATGTCACTGAAATTACAATGAGTTCATAAATACACCATGCTTTCAGGATGGATATTTTCAGGAGAAAATCCTTTCTGCATATGATGACATGCATTCTGAACTCTTGTAAGCCAAAAGTCTGATAAAGCTGAATATATGTCTGCAAGAAGCTGACATTAATTTGAATAATGTTAGTAGAAGAAAGTTTATTTAGAGTATTCACATAATGAATGTTCTGAATTTGTGTAACTCCTGAAAAGACTTCTGTGAGTATTTCCAGTTTAGTCTAACTCTTTTCAGTCCTTATTCTTTATTTTGCTCCTTGAAGAAGGAATATGTGAACCCTCTGGCAAGACACTATAGGCCAAAAATGGAGCTCTAACCATGGCTTGGAGAAAGAAAGTTTAGGTCATTAAGTAGGAACATTCTGCCTTCTCTCATGTGTCTTTTTTCCTGAATGCCCAGCAAGAAGAGCTTTTTTCAGGAGAAGATTTCAAATCAGGTGCCATATGAGCCAATCTTTTGTGACTGCTTTTAACCTTCTACCATGGCAAATATCTGCTCTTAGCAGGTTCCCCTCAGAATGTCCATGAACACCCATCTGCTTCTCCCTTAATGTTTGATTTATCTGGCTGTGGAAGATGAGGCCACTATGGCAAAAATGTCTTGAATGGGTAAGTTACCCATAATCTCCCATGTTCTCATAATAGCCCAAAATATGTATAAGAACTAGATATATGTGCTAGACCAGTGGTCCCCAGCTTTTTTGGCACCAGGGACCAGTTTTGTAGAAGAAAATTTTATATGGACCGGGAGGGGAGGGTTTAAGTTTCTTTTGCCTGCTTGCCCGCTGCTCGCCTCCAGATGTGCGCCCAGTTCCTAACAGATCACAGATTAGTATCAACCAATGGCCTGGGGTTGGGAAGCCGGGTGGGATTCTACTGTTCAGACTGGTTCTATAGAACCAGTTGTTATGATTCTGCGCAGTTCGAGAACCGCAAATCGTGCCCCTGGCTGGCCCTCTCTGCCCCTCCCTCCCCTCCCCATCAGTCCTTATCACACATGTGCAACATTGTGCACATGCCCGACATCACTGACTGCATTCTTCCCTGCCCAGTCACTCCTTAAGATATTTCTTCCCCCAGTCCCGACGATCAGCTGTTCCTACAATCAGCTGTGCCAGGATTCCCTCGCATGTACTTTGCCCAGAAGGCTTGAGGCCCAGGAAGGCAAAAATGAAGGGGGGCACAGCACCTCCTCCATTTTTTGCCTCCCTGGGCCCCTGGGAAGCTTCCTGGGAGCAAAAATGGCCCTTCAGGAGGCTCTCCTGAGGCCCAGAAGGCCCCAAAATGCAGTGGGGTGCTGCACTGGCTCCATTTTTTTCCTGGGCCCCAGGGAAGCATTCTGGGAGCAAATCCCCCCAGGAGGCTTCCCTGAGGCCCAGAAGGCCCAAAAATGGGGGGAGGGGTGCTGCAAAAAAGAGGCCACGCCCACACAGTCACATGGCCATGCCCACCCAGCCATGCCCACCTAGCCACATCCACAGATCTAGTTGTTACAAAATTTGAATCCCACACCTGTGTGGAGCCCTGTACTAGATGAAGCAAAATTGGGTAAACAAAGCATTCTTAGAAATATTTACTTTTACTTTTACATTTATCATAAACTTTATCCTTTTTTTTGTTTTAATGTTGACCTGAACAACAACAAAGCATTAGTTCATATAGTGTGCAATGAGGGGAGAAAATCTGCATTTTTATTAAATTTGATGGAGAAGCTGATTTTAATTTTATTACAAGAGAAAACAATGTTTCAGTGATATATTCATGGAAAGATTGTGTTGTTCTTACACTTATTAGGAGATAACTAAAGCTGTAAGAATTTCTTTTTCATTGTATACTTTTATCACCAGCAGTCCACAGCCCCCATAAACTCTGACTTTTCAGTTAAAATCCAGAAAAGAATTCAGAAGTTAAATTACCTTGGTGGGCTTGTTCACAGAAATGTACAGGGTAATCCTCTATTTATGATCATTATTGAGTCCCATATATCATTGCAGTTGTTAAGCAGGTCACAAAGGGAGCCAATTTGATTTTATGACCATTTTTAGATCAGTTGTTAATTGAATCATATGGTTGCTATGTTCATTAAGTGAATACAGCATATCCAATGTCTTTTGGCATTTTCTGTGGAAAAATACCAAAAACATAGCAAATCACAATCATAAGGCCATGAGACATTGCAATCTGTCACAAATGTGAGCCAGTTGCCCAGAGTGCATGAAATATGATCACATGACCAAGGGGCAGTGATAACTGTAAGGATGGGTCATTAGTAACTTTTTTGAGACTGTCATAACTTTGAACTCTCATGAAGCAAGCAAACATTAAGCAAGGACTGTCTGTATAAGTACCAAGAAATGAGGGAGTAATATGTTACAAAAAAATAACAATATTACAAAAAATAAAAACAATAAAATTCCTCACTAATTCCAACAATAAAGTAAAGCATAGCAAGAGGAATTGATATGTAATTCTCAAGTATTCTGAAAGCATGATGGAAAAACAAGAAACTGCTTTCACAAAGTAGAAAATACTGATCATGGCAGATTGGGGCATAGCATTAGCTTAAAGTGGCTAATTATTGCTTGTTGGCTTTGCTTTGGATGGTTCTCAAATTATTCACTTGATAGATATTTCCAATTGAAAACCCCAATTTTTGTATAAGAGATTCTGAAATCTTTCTTGTTACAGCTGTATTAATATTCCATTTTTCATGGTTGCAAAACATCTGTTCTTCTTTCTGCTTTCTTATCAGTTTCTCTCCATAAAAACACATACAAGAACATACAGTCAGTTACAAAATTAAATTAATGTATCTCTACTTGGCTGTCAAAGGTGCTGCTAACTCTCCCAAATGGTTCTTGAGTTAACAAAGGAAAAGCTTCCAAGCCCATATGGCTAAGGTTACATTTCTCCATATTTCAAGAGCAATGATTAGAAGTAAGCTTAAAGATTTCTAAACATATGTTATTGATCTCTAACATCCAGCATAGTGAAGTAATAGTGTGTATGTTGTAAACCTCAGATGTCACTGGGAACCACCACTTGATATTTATGCACAAATGTTTTGCCTTTTCCTCTTTTCCTTTTGGTGTCACTCCTGCTGTTAAAACTGAGTGCGTCAGCTTAGAGGCAGAATCATTTTCCTGAAAATGCTGTTTTGTATATTGGTGGTACTTGCACAATGCGTTTATAACGCATTTATATTTAATATTTGCATGCTTTCTTTCCTTCATAAAGTCTTTTCAACATAGATTACAAAATACATCTATTAATTTTACAAGTAGAGCAATCCTATCTTTTGCTTGTAGGAGCGATTTGGCTTAGGAGTGTTTTGACGTTTCCATTTTCTTCAGAAGTATGTGGAGGAGGATAGCTTATTTCTATCTTTGTGACTCCTTTCTGCTTGTTTTTACTGCAGTCTCCCAGTTATTTACAACAGAAAATTTCTAGAAGAAGGCTGTGAGCTCCAAAGCTTTTTCAGATAACCTGGTTTCTCAGTCCTGGGTACATACAAATTTTGTAAAACAATTCTCTTAGTTCATTTCACTAGCCTCAAAGAAGGAAAAACCCATTCATTTAATATTGAAACCCAAATATACTTATGGTACAGGAATAAATTTCTTGTGAAATTTACTCATGAGCAGAGATGCATACAATTGCAAACTTGACTTGAAAAATCACTGATTTGGGCTCAGGAGTAATACTATTTGATTCAGTCTAATAATATAGTATTGAACACCATATGTACATGAGTAATTATTGCTATATGCTCCTGACATACCAGTAGTTGTTTAGTATTGGTTGTCTTTTGAACTACTTTTGATCAGCTTTTCCATGGATTCATCTAATCCCACTTCTAACTTGAAACTTTCCTCTAAAACCTTTCTCATGTACTTTGGAGATTAGTTCTTCCATGAAAAGTTCTACACAATAGTCTGTGCTATATGCTTTCAAGTGTTATTTTGGCCTTTTGGGGAAATAAATTGAATTTTAAAAGAGTTTCTGCAGCAGACAAGAAAACATAAATCATATTTAAGAGATTCTAAGAAATTAGGCTGGTGATTTTGTATGCCAGTAGACACTCTGACAGAGAAATGAGATTCCATTTGGATAAAAACTTTTCAAATATGTTTACCATTCTCCCTTATCAGTGTAAAACAGGTCTACATAAGAGAAAGGATGAATGTGTGAAGGAGTCTGTTCTATTGAACTGAATGTAAAAGCTTTATGTGCCAGTTTTGAACTCTGGATTTTGCCTTTTTTGTTTACTTGTTTTTGTTTTGCTTTTCTTATATGTACTTCTGAGCAACTGATATCGAACATATAATTTTGTAATAAATGAATACAAAAAGGCATTTTAAATCTTAATTCTGTTTAATATTATTTTCAATGAAGTGGCCAACAATGAATTGATTCTGCTCTTTGTAAATGCTGAATTATTACTTTTAAAAAATCATTCTGTGTTACTAGATTTTAACACTGAAAGCCAGTAGAAGACTTTATGATATCTTTCTGTAGGAAAACTCATAAACAAATGCATTTACATAAATAATCTCCCATATTATTGAGATTCCATTTCAATTTGCAGTCAGAGCACCATTGGAAATAGTATAAAAGCCTGAAAGATTTCTAGAAACGAGCTCAGTTTATTACATGGAGGAGTGTCTGGTTGCTTTATGCTGTCAAGGAATTCAGGATATGTTTGGAGAAGATAGTCTTTGTTGATGCTTAGATAATGTTTCCTGGGATTCTCATGTCTATTTGGGATATACTATACAAATAAACACAACAGCCAGCCCACATACTGTTCTTTTTCTAGAACATAGATTTATTGAAGTGTAGTTCTATTGAAACTACACTTTAATAACTGTGCAGTTTTCATAATGAAAACTGAATATTTGTCAGACTGAATGAGATAGGTCAAAGATACTCTGCTGAAGGATCTTATACTAGAACAGCTGGAATAGGCCTGTTAATGAGTTTTGAGAGGTAATTTTTAGTAAGCAAGCGGGGAAAGCTATGTGCTTCTCTCTACCTACTGAATTGAGCAGTCTCATTCTTTAGATCACCTGGGCTCTCAAATATTTATCTGTATCATAAATGTTGAGTTACATTTTTATTTTATTTTTACTGAATAGAAAATAGATATATGAACACATCAGTCACATTATGCACATGCATATAACTATTTCATATGCCTTTACAAATATAACAATTTCTCATAAACTTTAAGATTTTTGTAGACAAGTTTATTGCTTACATGACAAATAAAACCATAACATTCTCAGTAAAAGTATTTTTTTCTTTTTTGTTCATCCAGCATAAGTTTTTCAAAATTATTTACATGCATATCAATAAACTAGACCTACCTTGCAATATCTGAGCAGAAAAATTATCTAAATATTTCCAGTGTTGAGCAATTTCTTAAATTTCTAATAACAAAGAGGTAATCTATTTCTGATTTGTAATTTTTTTTATTCTGTTATTGAATACACCTAACATACATAAACTTGGAGAGTATTCAATCCTGTGTTTCATCAAAAACTTCCACTTAGAATTTTGTAACATTAGCACATGTCCTCCAGAGATGGGGATAAAAGCCTTTTCTCTTTATAGTTCCTCCAATAAGTCATAAGATATCAACGATATTTTATTGGGGGTCAGATGCCAAAGATTTAAAATGTTAAATTATAATTTTTGCAGTTAAGTTGTAAGAATTCTCCTTGATGATCATGACAATCTTTGTACTTTGAGAAGGCAATTAGTCAAATCCTTTTTGTTTTGCTTTTTAAAATCAGAAATAAAAGTTTCTTGCTTAAATTTTTAATCTTACAAACCTCCGAAATTGTGCCTAATCTTAAATTCTGAGGAATAAGTAATCATTTCTTGAAGGAGTGTTGCTACAAGCTGGAGTCAAATAACCAAAGCAGTATTGTGCTGACGTAGTGAAAGCTTATACCCTTTTTATACAAGCAATCACTAGTAGGAAAGGATGCAGCTTGCATCACAACATTGCAGCCAGGTTTTGCCAAACAGACAGAAACATTGGATCCTATGGATTTCTATGTCTTACATTGTCAAATTGCTGAGCGCATTGAGTTGTGCTCCAAAAAATTGTAAGCCGCCCTGAGTCTCCGGAGAAGGGCGGCATATAAATATGAATTTAAAAAAACAAAACAGAAATTAGCAGACCAATTCATTCACTTACTTGTTCTGTAAGAAAAAGTTCCTCTGAAGACATTATACCCATGATAGTATATATAGCCTGTTATATTTCTCCCATTAAAATAGGTACTTTAGTAGAAATAATATTACACATTTATTGTACTTTTTACCTTGATTAAAGATTCAAGGCTCTACATATATGAGATTTGATGCTAATCCCCAAAATCCCTTTTATTCCATATTTGTATCATAAGTAAATTAATAAATTGTATTTATTCTATGGAAAATCTAATTTAAAAACAATAAGGTTTAGGTGATTGCTAAGCATGATACCCTCCTGTTTTATAGGCTGAGAAGCATATGATGTATTAGAGAGAACAAAACCCATATAATCTGTAAGTAAATATAACAATTTTTATCCTTTCTATTCTTTAAATACAGAATAAAAGTAATAGTTTTTTCTTATCATTTTAGTCCTTTTATGTTATTTCAAAAGGGTATTATCTATGAATGGACAGATAATTATTGGTTATACAGTTAATGTTCAATATAACATTAGTAAAAGATAAACGGAGTATATTGTTTTCATGAGACAAAAATAAATATCAATTTTTGTAATATTATTTATAAATGTTTTTAATATTTTTTTTATTTTTAATACAAACATTCCATCTTCAGTTGAACAGTGTGTTGTCTGTGTACAAACATCTTTGTTAAACAATAATTGAAGTTACAACATCCTTCATTGCATATTAATTCTGCAATATTTAACATAGTAATGTTCACCTATTGATTATACAATATTAATGTAGTAATATTCAACATAACTTATCTCTTTTAACATATCATTTTATTTTGTTTCCCTATTTCTAACTTTCATTTTTATTAACCATTGATAGAATAAATCCCATACCATATAATATTCAGTTTGTTCTTTCTCCTTAATTGCCAGTGTTAATCTATTCATTTCCACACATTCTAGTATTTTCGTAATCACATTCTTATCTATATGTATCTCTTCATTCTTCCAATTTTGTGCAAATACAATTCTGGCAGCAGTTAATATTTGAATAACTAAATATGCATTTTTCTTACTATATTCTTCGGGTAGGATCCCCAATAAAATATTTTTGCTTTTAAATCAATATATTGTTTTATCATTTTTACCAACCATGTATGTATTTTGGTCCAATATTTTTTTGCTTTTGAACAGGTCCACCACATATGATAATATGACCCAGGTATTTGGTGGCACTTCCAACATCTAGCCGATTTCTCTTTAAACATCCTTGCCAACTGCGCTGGCGCAAAATGCCATCTATAAAACATCTTGTATAAATTTTCTTTATATGCGGTTGACATTGTTAATTTGTAATTCCTATCCCACAATTTTTGTCATTTATCTAGTTCAATTGTAGAACCAAAATTTTTTGCTCATGCTATCATTGTTTCCTTCACTTGACCCCCTTCCAATTTAATGTATAGTAAATAACTATATGTTTTTAATCAATTTTTCTTCTACCCGTTAATGTCTTATCTAATTCTGTTAGTTCTGTGTAAAACCATATAGTTTTGCATCTTTCTTGTATCTAGAATGTATCTGCAGTTGTGAATACTGTGTCAAATCAATCCCTTGATTGCTCAGTTCTTGTTTATTTTTAAGTTCCCCCTTCTCATTCAATATATCTTTATATCTAACAATATTTTCTATGTTAAGAACATTTGGGTGAACCAATGCTTCCATTGTTGAAAGCCAGACTAGTATCATCAAATAGTGCTGTTCTCTAATATTCTCCCATACTAACAATAATGCATTCCTAATATAGTGCCTTTTAAAGTAACCATATATTTTGTTTTTCCCATACCACAAGAAGGCATGCCAGCCCAACTGCAAATCATGTCCCTCCAAAGTCAATAGTCTTTTGTATCTCAATACAATCCATTCTTTTACCTAAGTAAGTACCACTGCCTGATAGTATAGTTCCCAGTTCGGTAACCCAAAGCCTCCTCTATTTCTTGACTCTTGCAGCATTTTTAAATTTATTCTTGCTTTTTTCCCTTGCCAAATATATCTTAATCTTACTTCATTAAGTTCCTCAAAATATTTTTCTCCAGTTTTATCAGAATTGTTTGAAATAAGTAATCTTAGCAATATGTTCATTTTTATTGTAGCTATCCTACCAATCAATGATAGTTGCAAATTTTTCCATTTCTGCAAATCTGTTTTAATTTGTTGCATCAGTTTATAATTGTCGTCCTTAATAGTTATGCATCTTGCTGTTAAATTAATCCCTAAATATTTTACTTTCTTTGTAATCCGAATGTCTATTCTTTTTGTTAACTCTTTTTTCTGCATTTCTGTAAGATTTTTTAACTAGTATTTTAGTTTTTTCTCTTTGTTTATTTTCAATCCTGCCATTTTGTCATATTCCTCTATTTTTTTATTATCTTAGGGCCTGTTTTCAATGGATCTGCCAAGGTAAAATCTAAATCATCTGCAAATGCCTGTAATTTATATTTTTCTTTTTTTATTTCCAAACCTTTTATCTCTATATCTTGTCTGATATTTCTATTTAATACCTCCAGTATCAATATAAATAATAGTGGCAATAAGGGGCAGCCTTGTCATGTAACCTTTTTTAATAGCAACCTTCTCTATCATATCTCCATTTACCATCACATTTGCTGTTTGCTTGTAATATATCACCTTAATCACATTAATAAATCTCTCTCCAAAATCCATATCTTTCAACTGTGCTAACATAAACTGCCAGTTCAAGTTATCAAATGCTTTCCGTGTGTCTAAAAAAATCAACACCATTTGCTTCCCTGGATGTGCTTCATAGTACTCCAACATATTTAGGATTATTCTCATATTGTTTTTATTTATTTATTTATTTATTTATTTATTTAGGGATTTATATGCTGCCCTATCTCCCGAAGGACCCAGGGTGGCTCACAACAGTAAAAATATATAATACAAAAAGTTTAAAATTTAAAAAATATTAAATAGAAATCCCAAAAATACTAATTAAAACTGACAACAGCCAATATGCACCAATAAAAACCAATAACCCTGACCCCTCAGTCCAGGTCAGCCTGTTGAAAGAGCCATGTCTTCAGGTCACGATGGAAGGATTGAAGGTCAGGAGCCATCTGCAGCTCCAAGGGCAGCTGATTCCACAGGGTGGGCGCTCCCACAGAGAAGGCTCTCCCCCTGAGGGTTGCCAGCTGACACTGTCTGGCTGATGGCATCCTGAGGAAGCCCTGTCTGCGGGAGTGCATGGGACGCTGGGCAGTCGTTGCTGGCAGTAGATGTTCCCGCAAACTTTAATTTGTCTCTTAGGCAAATAGATAATAGATAAAAAAGAACTAGCACAAAAAATTAGAAATGTTAAACAAAATGTTTTTGAAAATGCAAACAAACCAGGAAGATGGTTGGCATACAAACTGAAAAAAATGAAACAACAATTAATGGATGAGGAAGGAAATCTATATCACCAAAATGAGGATAAAAAGAAAGTGATTCAAAATTATTATGGAAAGTTATACGACCAAGAGATAGTTTCAGAAGACAAACTAAAGCAATATTTAAAGGAAGCAGAATTACCTAAAATACCTGAAACAGTAAAAGTTATGTTAGATGAACATATAATGATAGAATTGATGGAAGCAATTAAGAGACAAAAAAATGGGAAAACACCGGCCCTAGATGGACTACCAGCAGAACTTTATAAAGACTTGGAAAATACTTTGAGTAAACCAATTTGTGTTTAATGAAGTACTATTAGAAGCGAAAATACCAAATTCATGGACTGAAGCATACATTATGCTCATGCCAAAGGAAGACTCAGATTTATAAATGTTTTACAAAAGAAAGAAAAACACACAAAAATATAATTAAATATTTAATGTCTGACTTGTTCCTTTTTAGTTACCCAACTAATTTGTAGTACATATTGTGGCAAACTTTAGAAACCATACTCTGTATTTATCTTGCTGTATAATATGTAATATGTAAGGAAGCCATCCTTCATTAAAGTTAAATTTCTGTTGTGCATATATAGTTAGTTTTGAGATTGCTACCCATGTTTTCCCCAAAATAAGACCGTCTTATATATTTTTACCACCAAAAAGGCACCAGGTCTTATTTTTGGAAGATGTCTAATTACTGACTTACCTTACAGTACCACCCAGCAGGATCCTGCTGCAGACCACTTCTGCGGCTGCTTGCCACTGCTAACCCGGAAAAATCTCTGCAGCTGAAAAACGAGCTTCAGATTGACGCTTCTGGCACCCTGTGGCTTTCGTTTTGTCATCAAGAGGCTTTCTGGAAAACCCTCTGCAGCTGATAACAGAGCTCCAGATCAATCCAGAGCTCTGTTATCGGCTCCAGAGCTCTTTTCAAAAGGGCCTCTGATGGCAAAATGGAGGCTGGGGGCAACACATGCATCAACCTGGACCTTGTTTCTTGGCTGCAGAGTCCTTTCCACCTCTGACAGCAAAACAAAGGCTGAGGGGGGCACATGTGCAAGCAGCTGCAAGCGGCCACAGAAATGGGCCTGCAAGGCAAGGCAGGCATCGGGGTTGGTGAGGCCTGGTAAGTAGTGCAGCTCCACATACCCCCATCCCCACCCTAGCTTAATTTTTACCCATGCGCCTTATCCCATCCCGTGCACCCCTTAATTAGGGCTTATTTTGGGGGTAGGGATTATATTGGGTGCACACAATGGTGGGATTTAAATTGGTTTACCACTGGCTTGTTGAGTGTGCTTTGCGCACACACGCTTTGCACACATGCATGGCAAACACACACTTTGCACGCACACAGAGGCTTTCCTACTGACCTTCTCCTGCACTCCTGCACTCTCCCTGTCTCTTCAACAGCTGATGCATGGCAATCTGCTGTGCCGCATGATGCAGCTGAGCGTCAAAAGCAGGAAATAAAGGTTAGTTTGGAGCCCAGGCAGGTGGGCCCAGCAGCTGATCATCGGAGCAAACCGGTTCGCTCACAGATGATCTTTGGAGCTACCGGTTCAGCCAAACCGGGCCGAACCAGTAGAATCCCACCCTTTGGCACACATGTAAAAATCAAGCTAGAACTTACTTTCAGGGTAGGTTGTATTTTTGGAAATACGGTACATAGTTTCCAAGTTCAGTTCTCAATAGTATGTCTTTTTCCAGCATTGTGCAAAGTTGGTTGTTGCAGTTATAAGCATTTATCTTAATAAATTATGACATTTTTATTGACTTATTCTGAATTTATATCTAATTTTAAATTTTGATTTAATTTCCAATTTGATCCCTAAAATTCTATGAATGATGCTATCTTCTCAACAGAGTTTTTTTACATGCTTACCACATATGATTGAATGCTCTTTCTGTCTTGTGGCATTTTCAGTATTTATACTCATATAATTTGTCTAATTTTAGCAATTATTGATGGAATTGTATATTATATGTGAAACATTTTATACTAGCTCTCTAATTTTAACTTGGGGTGAATTTTATAGAAATTTTCCACAGTTTCTCCCATTGTTGTATTGGACTGTTTCTTCAAAGTTTTGCATCCAGTCTATGCATGTTTTTATTTGTTTTGTCTTCCGATTATATATGCAACTTAATAGATGGTCTTCATTCTGTATAAGCATTACATATTCTGTCATTTTCCTTTTATGGTCAGATTTTATTCTTCCAGCAGTTTTCCCTGGTATGATTGGAAAGACTTGCAGAGTAATTCTTGCTGTGTCTTTATCATTGGGTCTATGTGCAGCACGTTTGCATATGGAATTATTTTTTTCTTACTGTAGTCATTTCCAACAAGAAAAGCAATTGGAAGTAAATGTAATCTGTAATCTTAACTTTTTTCCATGATGAGGACAATACCTTTCCCTCTTAATGATTTACGTATTTAAACCAACTTTACAATAAGAACATCTTTTGCACTCTTTAACTCATTCAGTCCCTGTGATTTTCCATCTTTTAAAACTTTAAACCTTCTGATTCTGTAAAATGTAAATATAAATATTCAGTATCATCTGTTCTCAAATTGCCGTTTTGGAATTCCTGTTAAATTTAAATGTATATTGTTGTAATTGGTTTACTTTTATATTATTTATATTATTATTTTTATATTGTTCTATAATTTAATAATCTTCGTTTCTAAGATCATCTTCTTTCAGATTACTCTGGAAAATTTACCAACAATTCATAAAATTAATTGAAAAATAATAAAGTATCAAGAGTTTATTAACTATTTCTATTTTTATTGATTTAGTAATACTTGTTGAAAAGTGCTATAGAACGAGAAGTGATCTTAAACATGTTAAATGTTATTTGACCATTGGGATCTTATATTAATCAGGTGTATCATTTTTTTCAGTCTATTAGTTAATGGTTTTGAATTTTTACTATCAAATTTATAGTATTCATGGTGTTAATACTGAAATTTATTAATTTCTAAAATACTACATTCTTCCACTTTTTGACTGTTTGCAAATTTTGGAGACAGTGTTTTCTTACATTTTCTCAGAAATCCTTTCAGTTCAATTCTGAAGTTTATTGATAATTATGTGGGTTTTTTAAAATTATTATCCTTATTTGACTTATGTTTTCTCATTAGTGACTTTGTGGCACATGCCATTAATGACATCTGTATTGAATTATTTCCATTAAAGTAATGAATTTTAATTGAATGGAAAATGTAAATGATCGGAGAACAATTTTCCACCAATTTTCAGTGGGAAGGAAATCAAACAAGAGTGTTAAACTTCTAATAGGGCCAATATTTGACATGACTTACTTTTCTCTATCTTCAGTTTTATTAAATTACTTGGATTTTATAATACAGTATATGCAGTCTATTTTAGTATCTGTCATATGTTGAGTCGCTATAGAGATGATAAATGTATTTTATTGTTAAAACTTTTTAAAAATACTACTTTCATCCATTACTTGTCCTTGCCTCTCCCTTTCCATCCCTCCCCCTCCATCTATCTATTCCTTTCAGAACTGTGATTCATACCAAGTTATTTTTTAGACAGCTTTCTGCTTTTCTTAACAGAAAAGTTGGAACTGAGAAGTTCTGCTTATTTTTCTTGCTGCTGAACAAAACTTAGTGTTGTGTTTATGCCTTGAGTTATTTTGCCTGTGTGTTAAGGGAAGAAGAGGAGGGAAAGAAAGCTTTAAAAGAAACACCCTAAGAAACACGTTTTGGCCAGTAAGGATTTTAATTTCCGCCATATGCATTCCATATTGCTATTTATATAGTCTTTGATGTCCTGTATCCCCTCCTCCCAGCTCCCCAACTGGATGTTAAGACTACTAGTCTTAAACTTCTCCAAAAATGATTTCCAAAGTCCCATTTCTCCCACATACCCCACACCCTGGTCTTGGGGAAATATTAGCCCTGATAGTAACACCAGAGCAGCTTAAATACAGGTAGTCCTCAACTTACAACACTGTGCAGTGACCACATGTGATCATGACTGTGACTTGCAATTTTACTGGCAACTTTTCCATGTAGCTGTTGGATGCTGGCAGAGCAGTGCACAAATGGATGTCATGTGATCACAGAATACTGCAATGGTCATATACACCCACCAGTTTCAAAGCACCCAAATGACAATCATGTAATCATACAGATGCTTGTAAAGGTGAGGACTAGTTCTAAAATTACTTTTTCAGCAGGTTTGTATCTTTGAATGGTCATTAAACAGAGCAATTGTTCAATGAGGCATTCATGTAATGTGTCCTAGTACTTATCAGATCATGACATTAAGAACCATAACATTTGATCATTCGGTGTCTTGGAGTAAGCTAGGTGGTTTTTATCAAACTATTAATATTCTACATCCAGAGCTAAATTTGCAAGAAGATGATTTTAGAAACTGAGATTATTAAATCATAAAATAATGCTTCAGTCCCGTGGTTTTCAATCTTTTAAAGTTTGAAACCTTCAGTTCTGATTTTATAAATGTAAACATAAATATTCAGTATCATCTGCTCTCAAATTGTCATTTTGGAGTTCTTGTTAAATTTAAATGTATAGACTGCTGTAAGGATGTTTAATGGCAATTTAGGCTATTTCCACTTCCCTTGGTGATTGTTACAGGAACAGTTCTTTTGGGGAAAAACCCACTGACTATGCAGGTTCACAGAGATGCAGCAAGCACAATTCATGTGCTCCACCATGCACCATTTACAGAGTTTGGATTGCTCAACTCACAAATTGTACATTGACACTGAAATAGTAATTAATTGAGGAATAACCAATGATTCAAGAGGCAGCAAGAAAGTGGTGGGATCCAAAAATTTTCACTACAGTTCTGTGGGTGTGGCTTGGTGGGTGTGGCAGAGGAAGGATACTGTAAAATCTCCAGTCAGAGGTGGGATTTGCCGGTTCTCCGAACTACTCAGCATTTCCGCTACCAGTTCTCCAGAACTGGTCAGAACCTGCTGAATACCACAACTGCAGCAAGAAGCCATCAGATGGTGTGGTAAGCAGCCAATGATAAGGTATTAGAGAAGCAGTTCCCAAACTTTTTGGCCAGTTGAAATTTTGACACCATGTTATAAGCAGTGTGGTTATCTTAAAGGGGTACAATTGTGCATTCCTAAGATGACTGGTCTAGTTACATGGCCAGTCATAAACAACAACAGCAAAAAACCTTTTGGCATAGACAGTCATAAAACAGCTGCAAAAAGCACCTTGATGATAGGATCTGCAGAACGTTGATTAGTAGGGTTCTTACAGGAGGTAAAGCTATTCAATTTGTAAATACAGCTTATTTCTAATACTGGAGCACTCAGTATTAAAATTATAGACTTGGTCACCTCCTATAATTACCCATTATCCAGAGGTATAGCAGACAATACTGTGCCATCATCATTGTTGAAATAAGGTTCATCTATCAATGTAGTCAATTTCTGTGTATGGAACTGAGAATGAAAGAAAAGGCCCAGTGCAAAATATCTTGGATGGCCCCATACTAATCCTGCAGATGACCCAGGAAACAAGAGATGGTTTATTTAATTGGGTATATTCCCTCACCGCAATGTATCCATTATTTTGGAAAGCAATAATAAACCAATAGACAGGAAGGTACACTTTATAAGTCTTACACCTATATCTTAAACCTACAATCAGCTGCCCAAAGTAAGGATCCTTTCGTTTATTTAAATGGTCTCAATCTATCTTATGTATTTTATCTATGTATGCATACCTTAGATCTGCAATTAAAAAGTTAGCTTTAGAAGAAAAACTGTCATCTCTAATTAGAATTTGATTGCTGTGAATTATAAATAAGCTGGTCTCATTGCTGCAGTCTCTTCCTTGAGGGGAAAACTACTATGGTAGATATTGAATATTCCTGTATTGATTGCTCATTTGCTGGGATGCAACATTTGAGGCCTCTCTGAAAGCTTTGCATATAGTGAGTACATTCCTACTTAACTCCTACAGTTCCCTAAATTCCATAAAAGCAGGTCATGTGCAGATATTACCATCATTCTTTCTCTAATGAAAGCCAAACATTGCAACAGAAACACAGCGGGCTTCCAGGAGGGTGTACCAAAGGCATTTATGTTGCTTGAGAAGAATTAATGGGCAGATAATTAATCTGAGTTGACAGCACACAGACTTAAGAATCTACAAGTCAATCTTCAGAGATCCTAGCATTTTTCTACCATTAGCATTACTATTTACAGTAATTCCAGCTGGTGCAAATGGTACCCCAGAGCAAATGTTAGCAGTAAGAAGATACAGTGGTGGAGAAGATGGAACTTATAAGTCTGTTGCAACAGAAACAACAAGTCTGTTTAGATCTAGGGGCCTTGGTGGTGCAGGCTGTTAATAGCCTAGCATTTAGTTCCAGCTGCCTGTAATTATTGCAGGCTCGAATCCCACCAGGCTCAAGGTTGACTCAGCCTTCCATCCTTTCGGGGTAGGTAAACTGAGGACCCAAGATTGTTGGGGGCAATAAGCTGACTTTGTAAAAATGCTGCTTAGTAATAAGCAGGCATATACAATGGAAGGAAGGTTATTGCTGAGCGCATTGGGTTGTATCCCAAAAATTGTAAGCCGCCCTGAGTCTTCGGAGAAGGGCGGGATATAAATATGAATAAAAAAAAATTATGAATTGTACTTTATTAAGCACTTTCAGGTATTGTAAACATTTTTGCATATGATCTGGTCAACTTCAGATTTCTGAAAAGGCTATTTTGCTCTTTTAGAGTGAGTTAGCTAAGACACGCTAGTAATCAGCTGCCCTTAACTGATTTCAGAAATGTCAGACGGCCTATTAAGTACTTGGATGGAAGATCAGGAGGAAATCTCAGGACTACAACCTAGAAAAGAAAGTAAAAAAAAATCTGTAAAAGGGCAGTGACAAACCACTTTTCTGCTGTTGTTAAGAAAGCTATGTTAACGTATCCACATAGTCTACAGAGGTCACTCTTCACCTTATCTATCACAGAACTGAGTTGTAAATGGCATATAGGGCTCCCAAATAGCTTTTTTTCAATCTCTTCCACACATTAGGTTTGAGGTGCTCCATCTGCCAATGATTGCATGCAATTGTGACTGACCCTCCTTCCCTCTCCCACCCAATATTCTCATGACAATGAAGCTCTGAGCCAATTTACTTCAGGCTTAGCTGTGGCATGGGAGGAATGCTGCAAGACATTAATGCTGGAGATAAGGGGAAAGTGGTTTCTCATTGGTGGAAATTAGGATCTTATCCTGTCTCCTTGCTTCATCCCTTCTTCCCCTGAAAGTTAAGGGTTAGGGCATGCCTTGTCACTACAGGATGTCACCATGTTTTTTTTAAAATTAGCAGAGGGGCAATTTTGCAGTTTCCCCTCAAGAGGATTGTTTTTTTCTCTTTCTCAGTAACAGTGAGCACAGTGAGATGGCAGTGACTGATAACTATGACTTTGCTGTCTACTGGCAAGTGCCTAGGAAATACCAGCATTATAAGGAAGGCAACAGAGAGCCTTGGTGGTGCAGGCTGTTAAATGCCTAGCACTTAAGTTCCAGCTGCTTGCAATTAGGGGGGGCTTTTGCCCAGCTCCGTTTGGTTCGCCAACTACGCCCTTTTCTGGACCGCGATGCCCTGCGCACGGTTACTCATGCCCTTGTTATCTCCAGACTCGACTACTGCAACGCTCTCTATTTAGGACTACCCTTGCATACTATCCGGAGATTGCAGCTGGTGCAAAATGCGGCGGCGCTGGGTGGTGATGGAGTTTCCGTTCTCCCATGTTACCCCTCCTGCGCTGTCTGCATTGGCTGCCGTTGTGCTCGGGTGAATTCAGGGTGTTAACATTAACATACAAAGTCCTCCATGACATGGGTCCCAATATTTAAGGGGCGACTCCTGCCGACATCAAGTACTAACCGCCCCTGTGCGATCACATAGCAAGGAATCCTTGGGGTCCGTCGGCTGCCAATGCGGTTGGCGGTCCCCCGACGACAGCCTATTCTATTGCGCCCCTGACCTCTGGAATCAGCTTCCCCGGGCTCCGTCTGGCCCCTGACCTCCGCGCCTTCCGCCCGGAATTGAAGACCTGGTTATTTAACCAAGCCGGGCTGTGACCCTTTGGGGATGGCTTTTATTATAGTTTTATCGTGTATTTGTGTAATTGTATCTTAATGGGGCTTGTTAGTTTAATTCTTTTAATTATTTATTGTTTTCTTGTTTTATTTGTGAGCCGCCGAGTCTTCGGAGATGGGGCAGCATACAAGTCTCATTAATAAATAAATAAATAAATTAGTGCAGGCTCGAATCCCACCAGGCTCAAGGTTGACTCAGCCTTCCATCTTCTCGGTAGGTAAACTGAGGACCCAAGATTGTTGGGGGCAATAAGCTGACTTTGTAAAAATGCCGCTTAGTAATAAGCAGGCTATTGCTACAATGGAAGGAAGCTATTGCTGAGCGCATTGGGTTGTATCCCAAAAATTGTAAGCCGCCCTGAGTCTTCGGAGAAGGGCGGCATATAGATGTAATTAAAAAAAAACCAGTGACACACTCATGTGGAGGCACAATGTTTAGACATTTATGCCACTCGGAGTCTTGATAGCCAGGTATTTCTTGAACAAGGCCAAACTAATATACAATAGAACATAAGAATCTGCTATTTTGAAATATCGAAATCCTGCACAGTTTGCATCTATTTTTTTATTTATTTATCACATTTATACCACTCATCTCTCACAAAGCAACTCTGAGCGCCATACTCTAAAAACAATAATAAAACACTTTACAAAACCAGATTAAAATGGTAAAACATAAAAGGAAGATAATAACATAAATAAAACATAAATAAAAAGAAGATAATATGAGAGGAATACTTCAAGATGCAACCAATACAAAGCCTCGCGGTTACAGGGGATTCCCCAGGCCTATTGAGCAAAACATACTTTAAGGGATTTCCAGAAGGCTACAAGTGTTATCTCCTAAATCTCATCAATTTGGAATCCTTTAACACAGCAGTCCTCAACCTTTTTGACTCTGCCACACCCACAGTGGCAATGACGGCAGCGGCAGGGGTACATGAGTGTACCCATCGCTTGCACAAATGGAACTTCACACGCTTGCCTGCTTCTTGCGTGGTCCAGTTTTCAGCAGTCTGCGGACCGGGGTTGGGAACTTCTGCCTTAACAGGTGGGATAATTCCTGCCAGACTCAATAGAACAGGCAGATGTAATCAGGGAGGGACAATTTTTCAGATAACCTGGCCCGTGTTGAATGGGACCTGAAAGCAAACTGGTAGTTAATGCAGTTCATGGATCAGAGGTATAATAACAATAGAGATAGGATAAAACAACAATAGGGATAGGTTAAAATTATTCGTTTAAAGATATATAGTTTGGTAGTGAACAATGAGAGATAAGACACAGCACTAAACTACAGCTGGTGACAAGACAGAGTTATATTTTTATATGTATTTATTTATTTTGCTGTAGTTGTGTACAACACAAAAATAAAAATGAAAAATATGCAAAATTATAAAGAAAAAAGTAATGACAAGTAAGACATATATTCATGAGCATGTGTACACATATAACTTTTTGGCATAACCATTTCAATAAGTGATAACATTATTTATTATCATCCATAGCTAATTTACATAGAGAAGCACTTTATATGTTGCTATTAACATTAGCAATGTGGGCCACTGAATAGTTGGAGCTATACAATAAGTTTATTCTTCCAATAATGAAGAAAAAAAGCTTTTGGTAGGCTGTAAAAAAACACTTCCAATTTTCTTGCAATAGAATATAATTCAAAACAATATAAACTTCTACTGGTAATTCTAGGAATATGTTTATGTGAAAGATGCATGGGGCAAAGAATATCACTTCTGAATTTCTGATATTCAAGTTGTGTGACTTATTGCTTCTGTAGCCACATGATATACATACAAATGCATAAGAATATACATTTATAAAAATAAGTATTCTTTACTCATTCCACACCCATGTATTAGACATCCAACAAGACATCCAATAATCCTGTCTTAGTCCCTGTTTAACTGAGAAGGGAGCCAAGCATTTTTTATTAAGTGTTCTACTTATTAGAATCATGTTTTATTTTCATCATGAACCACTCTTATTATCTTCACCAACCAATCTTCAACTCCATATTTGTGCCAAACATTTTCATTCTGGTCACTTTAACATATACTTTCTGGGGAAAAACCCCCACCAATAAATCTTATCATATTCATACATTTCTGAATGACCTGTATAAATTGCCCTGCATATAGAAAATTAAATACCAAGATGATAGATAAGATCAGAGATGCTGATGTTTATTTTTCTTTTTATTTATCACTAGACAACCCAGGACTCATTGAATTACTATTTCAGACATTTCCTTATATAAACAGAATGATAACAGACATGCAAGAAAGCAGTAGAAGAAGGACGTCCAACTTTCTGCTGGTTATGTATGGGACAATAACACATGGACCTTGCAGCAGATTGAAGATACCTGTAGTGGATCCCACTTACAAGAATGTTGTTCAAACTGTTCTGTCTGTTCTAAGCTAAGATGGAATCTTCTAATAAAACATGTACATTTCGTTAGATTTACACAAGGCTGGGCCCAAGTCTTTTTCTTACCAATCTTTTAATAAGAACTTCTGCTTTATTTAGGATGAGTCACAGTGGAAGCACATAATGAGATATGCTGCCTCCCAAATGAATCACTGCCTCTTGGTATTTGGTGCAGTTATATGATTTCCCCTTCTCTATTAGGACAATCTGTCAACAGCTTTAAAAACAGCTTATTTGTCTTCATTAGAGCTCCATGATATGACATTCCAAAGTTAGGAGGGAAGGAGGAAGCCAGTTGGCTGGGATGATCTGGAGCAGATGACATTGCTGCTAACAGAAGGTTCTGTAGATGCAGGGAAGAGTGATGTGAGGACCAGCCAACAAGGTAATGTGTGTCTCAATGACCTCTCTATTCCCCAAGTAATCAATTACCTTTCATTCTGTCATCTCTCAACCTCTAATTATCACCTGGTCCAGGTTCTAAGATGTAATGTTTATATTTCCAAAGGAGACTTGGACTGTATTATCCAATTGTGCTTCTTGAAGGAACTGCCATAAATGGAACTACTTATAAACAAGTACGCAACTTAAGCTTTAAAATGAGCAGGTGTTTAATCTACATACACACAGAGGATCTGCAACATCTCAAAGAGTGGGTCTTGGTGTACTCTGAGGTTGGTTGTTTTCTTATAGACATTTCATTATCCAAACTAGATAACATCATCACTGCTAGTAAGGAGTGAGGTTAGCTCTCAATTTATATTCTAGTGGCTTGCCCTGTCACTGTTTGTGGGATGGTCTTGTGTAAGAACTCTATTTAGGTGAGTACAAACACACTGCAGCAATCTTGAATATTGAGAAAAGAAACAGCATCTATAAAACATCTTCTGCCAAAATGGATATCAAACTTCATCAAAAGTGCTTGATCACTCAACCCAATATAGCACAACCAACACTAGTCATGAAAAGGATAGCATTGCCATACATAAAAACACATCAGAAACCACCAACAGACTATTACAACCACATGGAATCAACACAGCACACAAACCAACTAAATCCCTCCACAACTTCCTAAGTAACCCAAAGTACTCAGCAGTCCTGGAAGAAAAAAACAGGAGTTATCTACAGCATACAGGTAAAACTTGAAAAATTAGAATATCGTGCAAAAGTTCATTTATTTCGGTAATGCAACTTAAAAGGTGAAACTAATATATGAGATAGACTCATTACTGCAAGCAAGATAGTTTTCAAGCCGTGATTTGCCGTAATTGTGATGATTATGGCTTACAGTTCATGAAAACCCCAAATCTACAATATCAGAAAATTAGAATATTACATGCAATCAATAAAACGGATTGTACAGAGAACAATATGACCTCTGAAAAAGTAATAAGCATGCATATGTACTGAGTACTTGGTTTGGGCCCCTTTTTTCAGCAAATATGCCTCAATGTAGTGTGGCATGGAAGCTATCAGCCTGTGCATTGCTGAGGTGTTATGGAAGACCAGGATGCTTCAATAGCGGCCTTCAGCTCTTCTGCATTGTTCAGTCTCATGTCTCTCATCCTTCTCATTGCAATACGGCATACCCATAGATTCTCTATGGGGTTCAGGTCAGGCGAGTTTGCTGGCCAATCAAGCAGTAATCCCACAGTCATTGAACCAGGTTTTGGTGCTTTTGGCAGCGTGGGCAGGTGTCAAGTCCTGCTGGAAAATGAAGTCAGCATCCCCATAAAGCTCGTCTGCAGAA